>JAPDPK010000075.1:0-600000 GCA_031772115.1 Heritiera littoralis
ACGTGGGATTTAAAGTAAAACAAAACAAAAGAATAAAGAAATGAAAGAGGAGAAAACAGATCAGGAAAGGAAAGGAGAGGGGCGACGAGGGTGAGGGACTCGGCGAGACAAGGGTTTTAGCTGGGCTTCTTGACTGAACCGAAAACAGCAAAGGAAGGGCTGTTCGGTGACTGGGGAAAAGAAAGGAAGAGTCGTCCGGCATCAGAGGAAAGGAAGGAAGAGAGATTCACGCCGGAAAAAGAGAAAGAGGAAGAGAAATCCACGCCGGAAAAGATAAAGAGGAGGAGATATTAGACGAGACAAATGGAAGTGGAGTTTTGGTTGGGTGTTTAGAAAATCTGAACATGGGATGTGAAGCTTCATTTTTTTGTGACAGCCATTGATTTGTAGTTTAAGGCTGTGAATCGAGGCTAGTGAAGGAGAAACATTAGTTGGGCTCTTGGTGATTAAAGAGTGAAGATGAAGGAGGAAGGATGAAGCTTCATTCTCGACAAAGTTACGGCAGCCAACATGCAGCAAGGAACCTTTCTGGAACAGCCATTTACGATCAAGAAGGGAGGAAGGAAATTGAAGGAACCGGCAGCATAAGGCTAACAACATGGGATTCCTTTGACAGAAGTAAACTCCTAAGGTAAGAGGTGCCTAGTGGACCTTGAATCATGAAATATCTCATGTTAGTTAAGTTAAAAATAAATAAATATATGTATGTTAATGTAGGGGCTGAGTGAGAAGGAAATGCAATAAGATTGAATCAAAGACATTAGGACTAAGCAAGGAAGTACCTAATTGTCCATCCGTCGATCAGTGCACAAGAAGGTAGCAGTAGATTTAGTTGGGCATTCCAAAAAGTAAGGCTGTAATTACTCTAGGAAATCATAGAATTGTTAGTATTTCATACTAAAACGTTTTATGAAAATATGATGGCTAGAGACTCCGTGATAAAGGCTATTGGACAGATAACTACAACGACAAAGGTACTGAGAAAGAAGGCTCAATTTAATTACAAAGGTAAGTACGTGATACGGTAGAGTCTAAGCCCTAGTAGAAATGCCAAGTTCTAATTGCGTAGGTGTCATTGGTGTAGGTTAGGGAAAGAACCAAATTCAAGAAAAACACAAAAAAAAATGTGAGGCATGCGATTGTGGTGTAACCAACCTCGGTGTCGTGCAACGAAAGGTAAGGGAATATACGGTAAATGTTTATTAGTATGCTATGTTGTGTATGTCCAAATTTCTGTATTTAATACTTATTGATTCTAAATGCGTTCTTGGTTGAATTCCATACGTATTGAACTGAGTTGAAGTACAAATGGTCTTGAATATGAACTGTGTTGGACTTGTGGATGAGTATACTGTTGGTTGGCGTTTTATGTAGGTTGTTTGGTTGTGGATTATGATGCTGGGTAGTGTTTAACCTATGCCGTCATAATGCCGAAATTTCGTTGGAAATTATTAAATAGATTTTTGGCTTTGGTTTAAATGTTATCATGTATTTGAGACCTCATATACCTTAAGCACTATTGCTGGTTATCGAGATAATGGTTTTTAAGCATGATTTCGTATGATGAAGTTTTCAAAACTATAAGTATTTAAAACGAATCATGTTTTCGGTACTCAACTTATATTGTAAGTTCTATTTCTAAATGAGTTTTGACTCATGAGATATGTGATGATTTATAATTGTAACAGCCCGTTACCACATTTTTCACGTATTTCTATACAACTTTACCGATTGGGCTGTTTGCGATGCCATTAACATTCCATAGTGATAGTGATAAATGACAAGCAATTATTTAACAAATACGGAATATGAAATTCTTTTCATTATTCCTTACATCTGACATCCCCTATTATCCTTTATTTTCATAAAGTAGTACTATATACATATGTCTAAAAATAGAAGAGACTGTACCTGTCACGTTTAACATAATGTGACTCAGCGCTTTATACGTAGCTATATCCATCTGGGAGCTAATTCTCTAACTCCGTGTCTTTTATCTGTGGAGTTAAAACAAAGGGGTGAGCGAACTACGCGCTCAGTAAAGGAGATATATGCTGCTTTATAAAACTAAAACTATAAATCACAATTTATTTGTTTTTCCTAAAATCATATCAAGTAGGAAAACAGTGGATATAGTAAACAACCTCTCTATACACTATTCAAAATTTCGGGATAAACAATCAGTACTCAACTTATATTGTAAGTTCTATTTCTAAATGAGTTTTGACTCATGAGATACATGATGATTTATAATTGTAACAGCCCGTTACCACATTTTTCACATATTTTTATACAACTTTACCGATTGGGCTGTCTGCGATGCCATTAACATTCCATAGTGATAGTGATAAATGATAAGCAATTATTTAACAAATACAGAATATGAAATTCTTTTTATTATTCCTTACATCTGACATCCCCTATTATCCTTTATTTTCATAAAGTAGTACTGTATACATATGTTTAAAAATAGAAGAGACTGTACCTGTCACGTTTAACATAATGTGCCTCAGCGCTTTATACGTAGCTATATCCATCTGGGAGCTAATTCTCTAACTCTGTGTCTTTTATCTGTGGACTTAAAACAAAGAGGTAAGTGAACTATGCGCTCAGTAAAGGAGATATATGCTGCTTTATAAAACTAAAACTATAAACCACAATTTATTTGTTTTTCCTAAAATCATATCAAGTAGGAAAACAGTGGATATAGTAAACAACCTCTCTATACACTATTCAAAATTTCGGGATAAACAGTTTACTTTGAAATATAGTAAACGGTAAATAGGATTCCGTAAATCCCCTCAGTAAACAGAAATCAATAATTTGAGACTAGGCAACAAATAAATCATGCTCTCATCATTCCCTACCCCTTTCTGGGAACACAAATCATCCGCTTTTGGGGTGCACCCGTAGGCCATCGCTCCTCACGGCTATCTCAACTAGATCTATGGCCATAATCTATAGGTGGTCCTCGAGTCCACTTGCCAAGTGACCTCGAGACCGCTGATGACTTGGCGGGTCCATCAGCCTTGTGACACCCTGAGGTGCATCGTTGGTCCATCGACCCGAGCCATCGCCCCAGGTGGGTCATGCAACTACATGAATAATAATGCATGAACTCATGGCCTAAAGTCTCAAAAATGACTTTTATATCTCATGAAAAACCTTTATGGAATTATTTCACCCATATTATTATCTCCTCAAAATGATTTGATTTCCAAAAGGTTTTATAAGATAGTAAAAATAGCCAGCAATCTCACCATTTTCCGTGTGAGAAAGGCACGGGTTAAGTTGGCTCACCATGGCTAGTTCGCCCATAGTCAACTCACCCCAAAATGGTTTCATATTTTCTATTTTCAAAGCTATTAAAAATAGTTCATTTTTCGTTGAAAAAAAAATTTAGAAAAGAGAAACATGTTCGCCATGGTCAGCTCGCCCATTCGGCTCGCCCATGGTTTTCTTACCAAAGGGGATCGCCCGCCCCAAACATTATAAGAGGGTCACTCGCCCAAGGTGTAATAAAAGGGTTCGCCATCCATTGGCTCGCCCGGATTTCAATAAAACATGGTTGCTCGCCCAAAAGAACATAAAAGGGTTCTTTGCCCAAAATGATAAAAGGTTTGGCTCGCCCGCCATAACAGTTCGCCCAACATTAGAAAAACAAGAGTTCGCCCGCCCTGTACCAGTTCGCCCAATCATAACATAAGGGTTGACTTTTAGCTCGCCCAAATCAAAACCATTATCAAAACAATGCATGTCATAAAACAAAACAATTTCTCAATAATTTTCATGAAATTTACTCCACAGGACATGCATTCACTTCACACACATCTCCCTTACCTGGTTCAACAAAGCCTTGCTTCCTGCTCGCCTTCTTAATCGCATTCACTGAGTCTATAATTCCCGGCTGCAAAATAATTTATAAATTCTATTAATATTTCCCTTACAATTGGAGTTCGCCCAACTTTTCAACTCGCCATGCCTGTGCATGGAGTTCGCCCTGCATGGCTTTCTTTTTTTCTAAGGTAGGCTCGCCAATGACTTAACATGTGGCGACCTCGCCCACAATCACACTTAACATTATTTAGCTCGCCAATGATGGCTGAGGTCGCCCATTTATCTTCATTTCTACACTATTTTTATTTCTTTCCTTGTTCATGCTCAGTTATTTTCCAGACTATACCTTGTTCTAGTTTCTGGTATATTCTAGCAAGATTTAACTAAAACAAGGCTATTTCTATGTTCATTACTTTGTAAAACATCAAACTATATCCTCAAAGACCAAAATAACCGTAGAATATGGAAACTCACCTTAACCAACTGCACTTCCAGAATAGCTTGCTTTCTGTCTCACATTGGCCTTACTTTGCTTATTCCTTTAGCTCATCAAACTAAGGAGGAAAGGTTTTGCAAGCAGGTTTACTTATTTAGCCAACTTAAGGTTGAAGTTTAGTAGATTAAGCATGGCAGAAATGGAAGAATTAGAACATTAACTTGCAGTAGAAGAGCTTTCGTGAAGAAGATGGAGTTGGCTAACTCGGTTTTCCTCAATTGTTTCTTCTTATATAGCCATGCTATCTAATCAAAACCCATCACTTGGCCTTATCCCATCTTCTTTCATTTATTTCACGTCTTTCATGCATTAAAACCAAAGAAAAACTACAGCAAAAAGGAACGGCTATGAGAAGCTATCTCTGTACATTTTGACTATGTTTTTCTCCATATCATTAATTGCCTAAACCATTTGTCCGGAGAATAAAGTGGCGTGAAGTCCACTACAGCCTCTTTCCTTGACTTAATGCACCTTTGTCTTATTTTTTGTCCAATAAGGTTAATTCCTTGATTGACTTTAGCAGCCTCTCTTAATTTTTTTCAATTGTGTGGCGTACAAAGTCAATCTTGGCTGTACGGTTCTGACTTATTATTTCCAGATTGTTCACACAGACTCATTCCAGTTCGCCTACTCATCTTGAGGCCTCAGCTCGCCAACTTAATTTCAGTTCGCCTACTCTATTTCAGTTTGCCAATTCAATATCTAGAAATTACGAGATGATTTCCTTTTCTTGGCTATTACTTAGAGATTTAGCGATCACAGAATTTGTCACATTGTTGGCGATCACCTGTTATTGCTCTACTCGCCACTTTGCTATTCTTTATACCACAAGTTGGCGATTACCATTTGTCATTTTAATTTACTCACTCCATATGGGCGATCAGGAGTCCTCGCCCCATTCAGGCTTTCATCTAAATCAACATATCGTGGCGAACTCACCTATTCGCCCTCGCCATCACCATAGGCGATCGTCCTATCTTGCTCACCCATTGGCGAACTGTTCCATATACTCGCCCATACATTATTTTACCGAAATTGCTCCATTTACAACTCAAGTTAAGGAGCTTTTCACCCAAGTGGAAATCAATATTCAATTATTTATTTAATTTCCATTATCGATTTTATGAAATTAGAGTCTATAGTAGTGTAGAATCAGGTCTTACAATAATGCCTGTGTGGCACTTGGAAATGCCTGTGTGGCAGTGTGGCATTTATTAAGCTTGTGTGGCATTTAAATTATGCCTTTGTGGTATTTAGTGAGCTTGTGTGGCAATTATCGAGAAATATCCTTGATGCTTTGTGGTCTTCCAGGTCCTGGATGCTTTGTGGTCTTCCAGGCGTCCGACAAATAGTCGTGACTTGTACCTCAGCTACTAGATGATCACTGGTGTTGGGATGATTCATGATCATGGATAGAATCTTAGTTCGAAATAGTAACCACTACTAGCTACAGTGGATGCTTTCATAGAAAGCTTATCGGTTATTTCCAAAGATCCCGGTTATATTACGATACCTTATCAATGAAATCCTGTCTCTTGAAAATATTTTGATTGTGTATTTCGATTTTATAAATGCGTGAGTGCAAGTGTTTTTATAGCTTATAGAACAATGCTTTGTCAACTTGCATTTTTCCGCAAGACAGATTTAAGCATGAGTTTTGATGCACTTATTCATGCATACACATGCACGAACGTAGTAGAACATCTAATATCATTTAGCGTATGTTTTCTTATTGGGCTTTCCCAAAGCTCACCCCCTTCCACCCCAGATTATTTCAGGTAGACTCGACACGAGCGTGGTGCATCGAGAGTCATTTTGTTGAGCTGTAGAAAGTTGTATTTGAGCCAAGGTATAACCCTTTGTTCTTTTGTTTATATCCCAGACTAAATTCTTTTGTGTACACAGTGAATAGGATTCGGGATGTAAGTACTAGGAGATATCGAGTCTGAAACATACTGTGTTATGTACTTGAGTTGAAATCTCAATGTATTTATATATTGAATCAATGGATGTTAAGTATTTCAGAAGTTATCTTGAGATTTGGAATTGCTACAAGTTGAAAATGATGATGTACTTAGTATGGGGATAGATAATAGGCTAAAATAAGGGCGAAATTTTTCAGTGTCGTTTTCGACGTGTCTTACGAGAAGACTATAATGGGACCTTAGACAACTAGTCTTAAATAACTATAAGAGTAGGATTCTACTCATTAGGTTTTAGCTACACTGAGCGAGTGACAAACATAGGAACTGAAGGAAAAAAAAAGTTAGCCCAAAAATCAGGCTTCCGAGGGCGTTACAGAATGGTATCAGAGCCTAGTTTGTCGAGTCTTGTGTCAGTGTAGATAGGCTAGAACTAGTCTTACATCCCATATAACTGTGTGCGTCTGGATATAAACAGTAAATGATGCCTTGACACGATATTACCGTGTGTTTTTCGAATAGAGTACTAAACATGTTTATCCTATTTAAGTATATCTAAAATGAAAGGACGGTATAGAAGCATAAGGAAAGTTGGGAGGAGGCGAGAGGAGCTGGCTCCTGAAACACAAACTCCAAAGCCACCGCCACCTCCTCCTCCTCAGCCAGAAATTGATGGAGATCGCATTGCTCAGGTTGAGAGGAATTTAGACACCATGTCTCGAAACACGGATGCCATGTCTACCATGTTCACTCAGTTCATGGCGAGGTTTAATCAAGATCAGGTGGTGCCACCCTTGGCCCCAACAATACTGCTACCTCCTCCATCAGCTACACCTCCTCAAGCACCTCCGCCACCACCACCGAGCACTCAAGTGACTCCGCCACCACAGGTGGATACCCCGCAACCACAATCTGAGCCTCAACAACCACCAGCAAATCCCTCATCAATGACTCCTCCACAGCCACAAGCAACATCTTCTTCTACTGGGGACATAGTTAAGAAGAATATGGAGCTCCTCAAACAATTTCAGAAAATGAGTCCCCCGGTGTTCAAGGGAGTAAAGGATCCAGTGCAAGCAGAGGAGTGGGTCCTACAAATGGAGAAGTCATTTAAGCTTATGGGCTATAGTAGTACAGAAAGGGTGTCCTTAGCCACTTTTATGTTGCAATCAGATGCTGAACATTGGTGGACGTCCACTGAGAAAATATTGAGTGCACAACACTCGGAGATTACATAGGAAGTCTTCCTACAGTACTTCCAAAATCAGTATATTCCCGAGACAGCCCAAAGGAAGAGACAAACAGAATTTCTAAGCTTGACTCAAGGGAATATGACGATGGACCAATATGAGGCCAAGTTCACAGCCCTCTCTCGATATGATGCTGATATTTCTCGTAATGAGACTAAAAAGACTCTAAAGTTTATTACGGGATTGATACTGTCCATCCGGAGTCGACTTGCAGTATTGGACATCACTACTTACCCGGAAGCCCTTAGAAAGGCCCAACTAGCGGAGCATGATATAGAACTCACACAGAATGAGTATGGCTCTAAGGGAAAGGACCATGGAAGGAGTCAAGGGAAGAGGCCAGACATAGGGAGACATAAGCATAATCAGACTTCCTTTAAGAGACAGAGGTTTCCTAACACTCGACATCAGCCTACGAGACCCACACCATTCCATACCACACCAAAAGCTCAGACTTGTGGAGTATATGGTAGGTTTCATGGGAATAGGCCCTATCACATGGCGACTCGGGCTTGTTATCACTGCGGGAAGTATGGGCACATGATGAAGGATTCCCTAACACTCACTACCCCACCTCCGGCTCCACCGAAACCAGTTGAAGGACAAAGTAATCAACTGAAGAAGGTCACAGACAAGGGAAAGAAACCAGTGACACAAGGGCGAGTATTTGCCTTAGATCGGGAAGCAGCTGACGTTTCCACCGATGTGATCAAGGGTAAACTTCTAATCCATGACTTAGAAGCATTCGTTTTAATTGATTCAGGTTCCACACATTCATTCATATCACCTACATTTGCTAAGAGACTACATATAGAGCCTGAACACTTAGACTACATATTGCTTGTTAGTACTCCTATGAAAGAGTCACAAACAACCGACTTAGTATATAAGAATTGTAAAGTTAAGGTGGGAGGTAAGAGTTTAATAGCAGACTTAATTATGTTGAATATGTTTGACTTTGATGTTATTTTAGGCATGGATTGGTTAACAGCTAACCGTGCCAATGTAGACTGCTATAAAAAGATTGTAACCTTCTCTCTACCTGAACCACTTGTAATACATTTTGAAGGTAAAAAATGAAATATAATTCATATCTTTTGTGAATCTCACTTGTGAAAATGTTGCTTTTATGAAGGCTATTTAGCATTCGTTGAGGATGCAAATAAGGAACACCCGGAATTGCCCAAAATACCCATTGTGAGAGACTTTCCTGATGTCTTTCCGGATGATCTACCGAGACTACCACCAGAGCGAGAAACTGAGTTCGCCATTGACCTTCTTCCCGGAACTCAACCGATCTCCAAGCCTCCATATAGAATGGCCTTGGTAGAGTTAGAAGAATTAAAGACACAGCTTCAAGAACTTTTAGACAAGGGATTTATACACCCTAGTGTGTCTCCGTGGGGTGCTCCGGTACTATTTGTGAAGAAGAAAGATGGGAGTATGAGGTTATGTGTGGATTACCGACTATTAAACAAGGCCACTATAAAGAACAAGTACCCGCTACCTAGAATAGATGACTTATTTGATTTGTTGCGAGGTGCAAAGGTGTTTTCCAAGATTGACTTGAGATCGTGATACCATCAGTTGAGGATCAGAAGTCAAGATATCTCGAAAACTGCGTTTAGAACACGTTACAGCCACTATGAATTCTTAGTGATGCCGTTTGGTTTAACAAACGCACCCGCAGCATTTATGAGTTTGATGAATGAAGTCTTTAAGCAATTTTTGGACAAGTTTGTGATAGTGTTCATCGACGACATCCTAGTGTATTCCAAGTCTCATGATGAGCATGCTCAACACTTACAGATTGTTTTGCAGACACTTAGAGAAAAGAAGCTGTATGCCAAGTTTAATAAGTGTGAGTTTTGGCTGGAGCAGATTTCTTTCTTGGGTCATATTGTGACAAAGGATGGAGTATCCATAGACCCGTCCAAGGTTGAGGCCGTGGTCAATTGGGAAAGGCCAAAGACCGTCACAGAGATCTGAAGTTTCTTGGGTTTAGCGGGGTATTACAGGAGATTTGTTGAAGGATTCTCTAAGATAGCAGCTCTATTAACACGCCTTACACGCAAGGAGGTCAAGTTCCAATGGACCGATGCGTGTGAGCGTAATTTTCAGGAGTTGAAGCAGAAGTTGACCACAGCACCAGTTCTAGTTATCCTGAGTGGATCAGGAGGTTTTACGCTGTATAGTGATGCATCCATTCAGGGTCTGGGTTGTGTGCTAATGCAAAATGGCAGAGTAGTAGCTTATGGTTCTAGACAGCTTAAGGACCATGAAAAGAATTACCCTACTCATGATCTTGAGTTGGCGGCCATAGTGTTTGCATTGAAGATTTGGCACCACTATCTTTATGGGGAAAAGTTTCAAATATTCACAGATCATAAGAGTCTCAAATACTTGTTCTCTCAAAAGGAGTTAAACATGAGACAACGAAGATGGATGGAATTGTTGAAAGACTATGATTGTGAAATCTTATACCATCCCAGTAAGGCGAACAAGGTGGCTGATGCTTTGAGTCGGAAGAGCATGGGCTTGGTTTCATACATGATGGTCAAGGAATGGGATTTGATGAAACAGTTTTCCGAATTGAGTGTGAATGTAAAGCCTTCTGAAGGTTTTCTAATTGCTAGTCTAAGAATCGAACCAAGTATAGTAGAGTAGCTCAGACGAGCACAGAGAGAAGATTCTAGATTAGTGGAAATGGTTAGTCAAGTCGAACAAAGTGAAAATTCGGAGTATAAGGTAGGTGAAGATGGATTACTAAGGTTCAGAGGCCGAATATGTTTCCCTAGTGATGATAACTTAAAGAAGCAGATTATGGATGAAGCTCACAGTTCTAAGTACACCATGCATTCAGGGAGTACAAAGATGTATCAGAATTTGTGCCGAGTGTATTGGTGGTCAGGGATGAAGAAAGATATAGCTCAGTTTGTATCCAGTTGCTGAGTTTGTATCCAGGTGCTTAGTTTGTCAACAAGTGAAGGTTGAACACCAAAGGCCAGCAGGATTACTTAAGCCTTTGGAAATTCCAACATGGAAGTGGGAACATGTCTCCATGGATTTCATCATGGGATTGCCGAGAACCAAAAGGAATCATGATGCGATTTGGGTGATAGTAGATCGATTAACTAAGTCGGCTCATTTTCTTACCATGAAATCTACTGATCCCTTAAGTGCATTGGCAGACCTTTATGTGAGAGAAATAGTTCGATTACATGGCGTCTCGGTGAGTATTACTTTAGATAGAGACTCAAGATTTACGTCTCGATTTTGGGAACACTTTCAAGAAGCTTTGGGGTCACAACTCAATTTCAGTACTGCCTTCCACCCTTAGACTAATGGACAATCTGAGAGGACTATACAGACCCTGGAAGATATGTTGAGGGCATGTACTATTGATTTTAAAGGCTTATGGGATGACCACTTACCCTTAGCCGAATTTGCCTACAATAATAGTTATCATGCTAGTATTGGAATGGCGCCATATAAAGCATTGTATGGACGGAGATGTCGATCTCCAATTGGTTGGGAAGAAGTGGGTGATAGAAAGTTGTTTACTCCTGAGCTTGTTGAGCGAGCTTCTAAAGATGTTAGATTAATATGTGAGAGACTCCGAACAGCTCAAAGCCGACAAAAGAGTTACGCGGACACTCGGAGTAGAGAATTGGAATTTGAAGTGGGGGATAAAGGTCTCTCCATCAAAGGGTATCATGAGGTTTGGCGCGAAAGGAAAGTTAAGTCCTCGATTTATTGGTCCATTTGAGATTTTAGAGAGGATTGGAGACGTTGCATACTGATTAGCCTTACCGCCACAGCTATCGAGTGTGCATAATGTCTTCCACATATCCATGTTAAGGAAATACTATCTGGATCCCTCTCACATGATAGCATATGAACCACTTGAGATTAGAGAGGACTTAAGTTATGTAGAGAGGCCAATCAGAATTGTAGATAAAAAGGAGAAAGTGTTGAGATCAAAGACTATTCGTCTAGTAAAGGTTCTTTGGCAGCATCACTCATCTGAAGAAGCTACTGGGGAACTTGAGAGCTTAATGAAGGAGAAGTACCCCCACCTATTCCAACCCAACATGGAAAATTTGGAGGACCAAATTTCTTAAGGTGGGTAGAATGTAATAACCGGAAAATTCTTACAATATTGAATTAATTGTTTATTATTTAGCATAAATTTTATAACTAATAAAATAAATTTAAATAATTACATAGGGACATGTAGACGCGTGGACCTCTCGGCACAACTTAATTAGTCACGGAGATAAGAGATCCTGTCCACTTTGAGCTCAGGTGCGACAAGCTACAGTAAGCCTATGAATTTTGGTTAAACCTTGTGTAAATCAACTAAGTTCATAAAGTTGATTTTAATGTATTTTAATTAGTTAAATTCGAAAATAATAGAATTATTTAATCTAAGTGTGAGTCTTGGGTGTAGTTACATATTATACATCATATATATGTATATATATAAAAATGAATATGGTATACACATATATAATAAAACAAAGTAAATAAAATAAAATACTACAATAAGGTTACCATAAAGTACTTACATAATATAAAATATACATATATATAATAATATAATAATGATTTTATAATAATAAATTGATGAAACCGATTGACTTTTTTTGAAGAAGCCAATCGGCTTCCAGCTTTACCCCACTCACGTGGGATTTAAAGTAAAACAAAACAAAAGAATAAAGAAATGAAAGAGAGATCAGGAAAGGAAAGGAGAGGGGCGACGAGGGTGAGGGACTCGGCGAGACAAGGGTTGTAGCTGGGCTTCTTGACTGAATCGAAAACAGCAAAGGAAAGGCTGTTCGGTGACTAGGGAAAAGAAAGGAAGAGTCATCCGGGATCAGAGGAAAGGAAGGAAGAGAGATTCACGCCGGAAAAAGAGAAAGAGGGAGAGAAATCCACGCCGGAAAAGATAAAGAGGAGGAGATATTAGCCGAGACAAATGGAAGTGGAGTTTCGGTTGGGTGTTTAGAAAATCTAAACATGGGATGTGAAGCTTCATTTTTTTGTGACAGCCATTGATTTGTAGTTTAGGGCTGTGAATCGAGGCTAGTGAAGGAGAAACATTAGTTGGGCTCTTGGTGATTAAAGAGTGAAGATGAAGGAGGAAGGATGAAGCTTCATTCTCGACAAAGTTACGGCAGCCAACGTGCAGCAAGGAACCTTTTTGGAATAGCCATTTACGATCAAGAAGGGAGGAAGGAAATTGAAAGAACCAGCAGCATAAGGCCAACAACATGGGATTCCTTTGACAGAAGTAAACTCCTAAGGTAAGAGGTGCCTAGTGGACCTTGAATCATGAAATTTCTCATGTTAGTTAAGTTAAAAATAAATAAATATATGTATGTTAATATAGGGGCTGAATGAGAAGGAAATGCAATAAGATCGAATCGAAGACCTTAGGACTAAGCAAGGAAGTACCTAATTGTCCATCCGTCGATCAGTGCACAAGAAGGCAGCAATAGATTTAGTTGGGCATTCCAAAAAGTAAGGCTGTAATTACTCTAGGAAATCATAGAATTGTTAGTATTTCATACTAAAACGTTTTATGAAAATATGATTGCTAGAGACTCCATGATAAGGGCTATTAGACAAATAACTACAACGACAAAGGTACTGAGAAAGATGGCTCGATTTAATTACAAAGGTAAGTACGTGATACGGTAGAGTCTAAGCCCTAGTAAAAATGCCAAGGTCTAATTGCGTAGGTGTCATTGGTGTAGGTTAAGGAAAGAACCAAATTCAAGAAAAATACAAAAAAAATGTGAGGCATGCGATTGTGGTGTAATCAACCTCGGTATCGTGCAATGAAAGGTAAGGGAATATACGGTAAATGTTTATTAGTCTGCTATGTTGTGTATGTCCAAATTTCTGTATTTAATACTTATTGATTCTAAATGCGTTCTTGGTTGAATTCCATATGTATTGAACTGAGTTGAAGTACAAATGGTCTTGAATATGAACTGTGTTGGATTTGTGGATGAGTATACTGTTGGTTGGCGTTTTATGCAGGTTGTTTGGTTGTGGATTATGATGCTGGGTAGTGTTCTACCTATGCCATCATAATGCTGAAATTTCGTTGGAAATTATTAAATAGATTTTTGGCTTTGGTTTAAATGTTATCATGTATTTAAAACCTCATATACCTTAAGCACTATTGCTAGTTATCAAGATAATGCTTTTTTAAGCATGATTTCGTATGATGAAGTTTTCAAAACTATAAGTATTTAAAACAAATCATGTTTTCGGTACTCAACTTATATTGTAAGTTCTATTTCTAAATGAGTTTTGACTCATGAGACAAGTGATGATTTATAATGCCTGTGTGGCACTTGGAAATGCCTGTGTGGCAGTGTGGCGTTTATTAAGCCTGTGTGGCGTTTAAATTATGCTTTTATGGCATTTAGTGAGCCTGTGTGGCAATTATCGAGAAATATCCTGGATGCTTTGTGGTCTTCCAGGTCCTGGATGCTTTGTGGTCTTCCAGGCGTCCGACAAATAGTCGTGACTTGTACCTCAGCTTCTAGATGATCATTGGTGCCAGGATGATTCATGATCCTGGATAGAATCTTGGTTCGGAACAGTAACCACTGCTAGCTACAATGGATGCTTTCATAGAAAGCTTATCGGTTATTTCCAAAGATCCTGGTTATATTACGATACCTTATCAATGAAATCCTGTCTCTTGAAAATATTTTGATTGTGTATTTCGATTTTATAAATGCGTGAGTGCAAGTGTTTTTATAGCTTAGAGAACAATGATTTGTCAACTTGCATTTTTCCGCAAGACATACTTAAGCATGAGTTTTGACGCACTTATTCATGCATACACATGCACAACCATAGTAGAACATCTAATATCATTTAGCGTATGTTTTCTTACTGGGCTTCCCCAAAGCTCACCCCCTTCCACCCCAGATTATTTCAGGTAGACTCGGCACGAGCGTGGTGTATCGAGAGTCATTTTGTTGAGCTGTAGAAAGTTGTATTTGAGCCAAGGTATAACCCTTTGTTCTTTTGTTTATATCCCAGACTAAATTCTTTTGTGTACACAGTGAATAGGATTCCGGATGTAAGTGCTAGGAGATATCGAGTCTGAAACATACTGTGTTATGTACTTGAGTTGAAATCTCAATGTATTTATATATTGAATCAATGGATGTTAAGTATTTCAGAAGTTATCTTGAGATTTGGCATTGCTACAGGTTGAAAACGATGATATACTTAGTATGGGGATAGATAATAGGCTAAAATAAGGGCGGAATTTTTCAGTGTCGTTTTCGACGTGTCTTACGAGAAGACTATAATGGGACCTAGACAACTAGTCTTAAATAACTATAAGAGTAGGATTCTACTCATTAGGTTTTAGCTACACTGAGCGAGTGACAAACATAAAAAGTGAAGGAAAAAAAAAAATTAGCCCGAAAATCCGGCTTTCGAGGGCGTTACAGCAGATGCCATCCATCCCACTGAGTATAACCGAGAAGGAGGGCGTTTTGATATGGCATTACACGACGGACGGAATATACACTGTAATAAGTGAATACAGGCTACTAAATGAGGGAAGGGAAACACGGCCAAACATAGCTCGCAGAGAAAGGTGGAAGAAAATTTGGTCAGTTAAGGCACGAACAAAGATGAAGATACTTCTTTGGAAATGTATAAACGACTTTCTTCCCGTAATGGGAAACCTATACCGAAGGAGAATAACCAATGACCCCATGTGTAAGAGATGTGCCGAAGGAGTGGAGACAAATCAACATGTATTGCTGGAATGTTCCAAGGCCCGAGAAATTTGGAGAGCTTTAAACTACAGGTGGGAGGAGCTTGTGCGACAAAGGGAAGCAGCAGAGGATTAAATGAGTTGTCTTGAAACACTAACAAAAGAGCAACTACAAGTCTACAACAGTTCATTTTCACCGTGTGGGGATTATGGAATTGTAGGAACAAGGAGATTTATGATGATGAAAGAGCTGACTCGAATTTCACAGCTGGTTTCATTCTCAAATACATAGATGATTTCAACAGAGCACAAGAGTCAAACTGGGGAGAGGCAGCGATACTGAGCAACCTCGTATAAAACCAGGGGAAGGCATTTATAAGGTGAACTTTGACGGCGCAACAGATCAACAGTTCGTTTTAGGTGGCTTAGGAGTCATTATCAGACCATCAAGGAGACGTTGTAGGGGCACTCGCAAGGAAACGAAGGTGGAATTCTGACCCGATGATAATAGAGGCATGGGCAGCAGCTAAAGCCTTAGAATTTGCAGAAGATATAGGATATTAGGATTATCCAACATCATTCTGGAAGGAGATTCATTAAGAGTGATGACGAAGTTGAAAACAGGTGGCGAGGATCTATCTGCAGTGGGTAGTATCGTGGCAGAGGCAAGGCAGAGGGTAAAGTCCTTCAGATATTGTCAAGTGAGACACACTCGCAGATCAGGAAAACGTGCAGCACATTTACTAGCAATACTAGGTTTAAGTTATGAGCAATACATGTATTGGCTAGAAGATTTTCCTCTACGTCATGTATTGGAAACTGATGCTCATTCTTGATTTCAATAAAGTTATCCTATGTTCAAAAAAAAAATTGAGGCTCACATTAATTTTGATAAAAAAATATAAATTAAATCTTGTTAAAACTAAAGAAATTTTTTAACAAAAGAAAATAGTCAAATAAATTTTTAACACTTAACCAAATAGAAGTAGATATTATTTAAAAAGTACATTTTGTAAATTATTACTAATATGATTCGAACGTTTTTAAATTTATATCAACCTAACACCTCTAACTTATTTATTACTATAAGTAATCTATTAAAATCACTTATCAAATGAGTTCAATTTACTCTCCATTTATGTTTAAACTATAATTAAGTTAAAGATGTTCATGAGTTAGGTCTAATCGAGTTCGGATAGAGCCTAAATAAGATATTAAGATATTAAACTTGGGTTTAGCCTGATCTTATTTTTCGAGTCCAACTTTTAGCTAAAACCAATTTTTTACATAATGTATAAACCCGAGATTGCCCAAATACAATTATTTTTAAAAAAATATATAACAGAATATAAGATATTAAAATACATAATAGTTAACATGTATAACATAATAAGTTTAAATAAATTCTCACAAAAAGAAAAAAGAAACAAGAAAATTTAAAATTAAAGTCTAAAAAAATATATATAAACTCAAATTAAATTAGACAAAAAATTTAAAATCATTAAAAATGTATTAGTATAAAAATAGTAAAAAAAATTATAACTATTAATTCGGATCAAGTCAAGTTTGGACTTTAAATGATGAACTAAAATCCAATTTTTTTATCAATCTCAATTTTCAAGTCCAAGCTTATTTAACTGTGATAACCGAGATTTTTCCCTAGCTTTGATTATTAAATTAATTATAAATGTGTATATGAGAATATATATATAAGTATATATATATATAGTTTTGATCAAGATAAGTAGATCTATATATATTTATATATTAAACTTATAAATTTGGGTTTAATACATAAGTATGAAACATTACATATTTCAAATCACATAGGTACATATAACACATAAATATATAAAAATATATATACCATGAGTACATATATATATATATATATATGTATATGTATCCACACACATTTACCGCATGGAATTAAATGATATATAATATATAAAAAATAATAATAAAATAAAATAAAACCTACAACTATATCTAACAGACACATGTTCTATATAAATATATATATATATATATATATATTACATATTTTATATATAATATTATGAATAGCAACATCTGGCTTCTTAGAGAAGCCATTCCACCCCAACAACCCCCACTATCTCCTGTCATTCTCGGTTACCAACAAAATAAATAAATAAAATACTGAAACTTGAGGGGCACCAGCTGAAGCAACCGAGAGCTATTTGGGTCTTTAAGGGGTCTTCATTTCGAGCAGCAAGGGTAGCACAAGGAAGGAGAGTCACGGCAGAACAAGGCAGCGGGGGATCAATGTTGTACGCTGTGAGTGGAGGGCGAGATCGAGAGGAATTTGGTGAAGCGATGGTCTTGCCAGTTGCTGCTGGAAACAGAGTAGTCTTGGAGGAGATGGGACCGATCAGAGCCAGGTGAATCGAAGGAGAAACTGACCTGCTCTCACAGCAAAGCAGAGAAATTTAGAGAAAAGCCATTGTTGGCTGGGAAACTGGTGAGGGAAAAAGGAAGAGAATGTGTCTTGGCTGAAGCATTCTCATGCCAAAATAGAAAAGAATGAGTGAATGCAGCAGGCGAGAGGTTTGAAAGAGACCTTCTTGGGCAAAATTGATCAGAACCAACAAAGGTTGCTGGTTTTCCCTTTCTCGGTGCATAGCTAACAATCACAAGCGGGTTAAGACTAGACTTTGCGCTGATGAAAATGATGTGGAAACAAGGTAGAGTTAGAGTGTTTTTAAAGGTTGTTTTGAGGCTGATTTTAGGGCTTGAATTAAGACTGAGGAGGTTGGATTCTTAGGGCTGAAAACAGACAATAAACTGAAGACAAAACTGAAGAAAGGAACTGCTGCATTTTTCTTTGAATCGCAGCAACAAGAAGCAGCCCCTCTCTCAGTTCTAGAACAAGGCAGTGACGGGGGATTATAAGGCTTGAAATTGAGGGGCACCGAGGATGCAAAACTGGGGACATGTAGGCTGCAAGAGAAATGCATGATCGACTGAAAGTGTGGAGAAGACAGTAGCTATTTGCAAGGCAAAAAATAGGGAAAGAAGGTGGCCAAACGTGAGAGGGGACAGCCATTCAAGAGCTGATCAAGAGGGTGAGAACCTTTTGCCTTTATTACGACTTAGAGTGCGTTTGTTTATATATTAAAAGAATATATATATATATATATATATATATATATATATATTACAAAGTAAAAAGTGGGTAAATATGAAGTTAATATTAGAATGATGAGAAGACTTAGTGAAGGGATTTGGCATTCTTGAAGATTAAAAGTAAGGCCAATTTAATTTAGTTAAGTAAAATATTTAGATAAACATATTGATTATGTGAGGTCTTGAGAATGACATTAAGTATGGATTGGTAATGGATTATAGGAAAATACAGAAGAAGAAGATTTTCAAATTATGACTAAAGTGGAAGTAAGGGTAAGAATCTATGTTTTGGTTTAAACTTAACGTATATGATATAAAGGTTTTTATGTACCTATGTTTGTTAAAAACATGATAAATGCTATTTTGATGTGGTGATTTTTGTGAGAAAAAGATATCAAGGAAAAGGAATTCTAGAAGAAAAAGGGGAAGATTTCTAAGGTTTATGTCAAAGCCTCGAGTAACATTAGCGAAGAGTTTGAGTTGAAGACTTTCGAAGGGGAAACTGTCAAGGAGCTGAGAATTTAATGATTGGCCAGAAACAAGCAAGAACGGTATTGCTAAGCATTAATCTTGACATAACGAGGTAAGGGAATATACGGTAAATGTTTGTCAATCTACTATGCTTATGCATGTTTAAATTAATGTTATTTAATATTTATGGATTTAAATGCATTTTTGGGTAAATGTCCAAATACGTTGGATTGAGTTTAAAATGCATAATGTTTGGATTTGGATTTGGATTTGGATTGAATTTGGATTTGTATTGGAAATTGGTGTATTGAAGATATATCGCTTGATTGAGTTTTCTACAGGTATTTGATTGTGGTTATGACGCTGGGTAGTGTTCTACCTATGCTGTTATAATGCCGAAATTTCATTAGAAATTGTCTAAATAAGTTTCTTGATATTAAATTAGATTTATTAAATGCCTTTAAAATCTCATGCATATTAATCACTGCTACTTGTTATCGAGACTTCGTACGATTGGATTTTCAAAACTATAAGTATGTGAAACGATTTATGCTTTTGGTACTCAACCTATATTGTAAGATTTAATTCTAAACGAGTTTTGACTCATGAGACACGTGATGATGTATAATGCCTGTGTGGCATTTGGAAATGCCTGTGTGGCACTCGCCTGTGTGGCGTTTTATTATGCCTGTGTGGCATTCAGTAAGCCTGTGTGGCATTGAGGCACCGTATACATAATTGCGTCATGGATCCCGCCTGTGTGGCAACTGGGTAGTGGTAATTACGTATGATTATCCGACAACTAGTCGTGACTTGTACCTCAGTTACTAGATGATCACTGGTGCTGGGATGATTCATGATCATGGATAGAGCCCTGGTATGGGACATCGACCACTGCTAGCTACAGTGGATGCTTTCATAGAAAGCTTCTTGGTTATATTTCCAAAGATCCCTGTTACGTTACCAAATCTCACAATGCTACTATTACTATATCTTGATTTTGTGAATGCTTGAGTACTAATCTATTTTGAAATTACTTGGCATAACGTTTTATAGCTTATAAACTATGGTTTATCAATTTGGTATTATTTCCGATAAAACATCTTTAAGCATGAGTTTAGGCACATTCATTCACGCATACACATGCATTAAACATAGTAGAAACCTAACATCATTTAGCATATGTTTTCTTACTGAGCTTTCCCCAAAGCTCACCCCTTTCCACCTCAGATTATTTCAGGTAGACTCGGCACGAGCGTGGTGCACTGAGAGTCTTTTTGTCGAGTTGCAGAAAATTGTATTTTGAACCAAGGTATAATCCTTTATTCTTTTGTTTATATCCCAGACTAAAGTCCTTTGTGTACACAGTGAATAGGATTCGGGATGTAAGTACTAGGAGATATCGAGTTTGTAAACATACTGTGATTCGTAGTTAAGTTGTAATCTCGATATGTTTATATATTGAATCAATGGATGTTAAGTATTTCAGTAGTTATCTTGAGATTTGGAATTTTTACAGGTTGAAAACGATGATGTACTTAGTATGGGGATAGATAATAGGCTAAAATAAGGGCGGAATTTTTCAGCGTCGTTTTCAACGTGTCTTACGAGAAGACTATAATGGGACCTTAGACAACTAGTCTTAAACAAATATAAGAGTAAGACTACTCATTAGGTTTTTTAGCTACATTGAGCGAGTGACAAACATAGGAAGTGAAGGGAAAAAGTTAGCCCGAAAATTCGGCTTCCGAGAGCGTTACATTAACGGGCTTATTATTTCATGAAAACCCACCCGAAAATTGAGTGAGCATTAGGACTTGGATGGATAGCTTGATCCTTTAAACAGGTTTAAGCTTGATATAAATATTATTAAATTCATTATAATAAACAAGCTTTTATTTTTAATTTTTTGAAGAAAAAAATCACTTGAAAATCAAATTATTTAAGTATATTCTATTTTTTGTGAAAAATAATTTTTCAATAAAATTTAATTATGCATTTTTATCAAAGTTTGTAAATATTCAAAAAACAATTTTGATAACATAAAAATAAAAAAAGAATATAAAATCAGAGAATGGATCCAAAATTATTATTTTTCATTATCATACAAAAAGATATTAATTAGAAAAGAAGTAAAATTTTAGGAAAAATAATAAAATACATTTTTCTTGAATTTTAAATTGAAATTTCAAAATTATAAGCAAAAATATACTTTCATTTCCTTATAAGAAATTTTAAAGTGTTACTTTTTTTCAAATAAATAAATTTTAGTATAATAGAAATGAGTAATAATTTTGAATTTATTACTTTATATTGTATTTCTGTAACATCCCGAATTCACAGTATAACACAATATTTCCTCATATTTAACACATTTTTTATCGGTTGAGCTGTCTGTGATACCTTTAACACGTGATCAATAACAGTAATAAATGGTAAACATTTATTCAATAATTTGGAATATAAAATTTATTTTTTATTTTTTATTTTTTATATTCCATACTCTTTACATCCCTTGTTTCTATTTTTCCATAAGGTAGTACTGTATATAAATGTCTGAATATATAAGAGAAAATTATATACCTCCGATATCGGATATCTGCTAACCCAAGCAGTCAATAACTCTGGAGGGTAAGTCTCTTAACTCAAATAACCTGTGGAGTGGAAATCAAAGAGGTGAGCGACACGTGCTCAGTAAAGAAGGTGTATGCTGCTTTATAAAATAAAAACTATAAACCACAAAACGTTCATTTTCCCTAACAGCATACCCAGTAGGAAACAGTGGATATAGTGAACAGTCTTTAATATTTAAATCACTTGCTAATCAGTTTACAATATAACATAGTAAACAGTAAACAGGATTTAGTAAATCCTTTCAGTAAACAGAAATCAGTAAGTTAAGACTAGGCATCACCCTACAATTAAATCATGCTATCATCGTTCCCAAAGGAACGCATCATTCCCGAAGGAATGTAGTAATCATCCCCCCAGGGATGCAATAGATCTGTAGCCACAATCTATAGGTGGTCCTCGAGTACACTTGCCAGGTGACTTCGAGACCTCTGATGACTTGGCGGGTCAATTAGCCTCATGAATAGTAATGCATGAAACTCGGGGCCTAAAGTCTAAAAAATCACTTTATATCTCATAAAGAACCTTTAAGGAATTATCTCACATACTACATCATTTTCTTTAAAATGATTGTTTTCCAAAAAGGTAATATATTTTATGTTTACAAAACACCGTAAAAACAGCCAGTAATTTCATCATTTTTTGTGTGAGAAAAATAAAATAAATTAAATTGGCTCGCATGTTTTCATTCACCAATGTGGCGAACTAACGTCGCCCACTATGGCTCTCACACCGAGCTGAACTAGGGGTCGCCCACAAAATATTTCTCTTTAAAAACAAGGGATTGCCTATCTAGCCTTCCCAATTTAAAATAGTTTATTATCTAATGCATGTCACAAAACAAATTATTTTCTCAATATTCTTATAATAATTTTTCGACAGGACATGCATTTTACTTCACATACTACTCCCTTACCTGTCTCACGAAGCCTAGCTTCCCGATCGCCTTTACCGAGTCCTCAATTTCCGGCTGCAAAATAATTTTATAAAAAATTATTAATACTTTTCCTCTTAATTTTAAGCCACTAGCTTTCATAAAATGCAGCCACTAATGATACAGTGCATGCACAACCAGTATTATTTACACTGGTGCTAAAACTGAACTTTCTCGTTTTAGCTCCTTTTTCGATTCCAATTTCACCAATCTTCCTCTTTTAAATTCGACCTTAATTTTCTACTATCAAATTATAATTTGCAGCATTGAATAATGCTCAATCAAGTCATGACCGAAACCCTCATTGGTTGCCATCTTTGACTTTTCATTCTATTTCCATGATTTATTATTTCCCTCTTTTAAATTCTACTCACCTTATCATTTCATACTATTTTTCTGCATGAGACCGTAAAGCACTCCTCTTTTTCATATCACCCGAATTCTTCTTCCATGGCTAATTCTTATCTAGCTAAGAATATGGAAAATTGGCTTCATAACCTTCTTCTAAACTTTAAATTAACTAAGATATAACTTTAGATTAAATTTTAAAACAAGAAAACATGAAATCTCCTCACCTTAACCGAACCAGCAACTGAACTCGTGTATTGTTTCCTTTCTCGTCAACCCTCCTTTCTTGATCTTTTAGATGTTCTTAAGATGGAGGGGAGGTATGTAGAGAAGGTTAGATGATTAGGTAATAATTAGATGGAATTTTTATTAAATCATTTTGGAAGAAACGGAACAAGGACAGAGCCAGAACGCAAGGCCAAAACAGAATTCTCGTGGAGCAGCAAGGGAAGTCGGCGAGGAGAAGACATTTCTGAAGCTTTGATTCCCATTAGTCTTATTTATATTAACTTTATCCAATGGGCGATTGCCACTTAGCTTCCTAATCCATTTCTTTCAACGTTTCTGTCTCATGCTGCACTAAAATCACGTAGAAAATTTCCAGCATACAGGACAGGCATTAAATCGAGTAGAAAACGGTAGCAAAAAAGGATGGTTGGAGCTTATTTTTTTCCAACACGTAATTGACTTATTTTTGCTTCAGCCAATATAATTCATCCTATATTAAATCTTTCTTCATCCGTGTAGTATAACAGCAACAGAAAAAATGGCATGAAGTCAAATTTAGCTGCACGATTTTGTTTCTTTTCTTTGTTTACTTCAGCTAATAATATTGGCTCACATGTTAACATTAATTGCCTTATTAAATTTCTTCCATAATTTAATGTTTCCAAGCTATCTCTTCATCTTATTTATATCATGTTATTAAATTTCTTCCATAATTTAATGTTTCCAAGCTATCTCTTCATCTTATTTATATCATGTTTATCAATACGTATCATCATCATAGGATTTCTAGCATGATTTCCTTGTTTTTCTAGATCTATATCAAGATCTAAATTGGTGTTAATTCCATACTCTAATAGGATTTTACTCAAGACAATCCTATAATCATGTTTATTATGTTATAAAACATGGAAATATATCATTCAATATCAACAAAACCATGGAAATCAATTATCTTACCTTGACCGATTGTTCACTACAAAACAGAATTCTATTTTCCGTTTCAATTCCAGCTCTCTTCTCTTGGTTCTTTGATGGTTTAATTGATAAAGGAAGGGTTACGGTGAAGGCTTAGATGTTTAGATATCACGTGTGTAGGATTCTTGCTGCCTTTCCTTGGATAAACGATGGCCAAAACAGAACATCCAAATTGCACAATTCTGGTTCTCGTATGATAGCAACAAACGGTGATGAAGGTGTAAAATTGGCTGAAGTTTTAATTCTTTTAGTCTTTATTTTATTCAAGGTCTCTAATAACATTACCCCACTTAGTTTCTTATCTCTTTTCCCTTATGATTTCATGTCTTGTTTGCATTAAAAACTGAAGACTTTGGCAGCCAAAAGGAACGGTTAGGAGAGTTTGCTTGTTGCTGTCCCGTTTTATGACCCAGCTCTTTCTCCTTCTTTTGTTTTGCCTCAGCCAATAATATTGCTTTACTTAGTACATCTTAAATGCTCTATCTTTTAGGTACTCTTTCCTTTGTGTTTTCTACAATAAAATTTATACTGCAACAGCCTTTACAAGGCCGAAGGGAGACGTAATATAGCAGCAAAGTGGCGTGAAATTTCAACCTTTGCTGCATTATTTTTGACTTTCATCTCTTCTTGTTGTTCACACTTCAGCCAATTATATTTACTCATGTGTTAACTTTAATTTTTCTTCCCTTTTGTATTATTTTTATTCTATAAAATATAGTAGAAATTTTAGCCAACTTTTTCAGCTGAACACGCACCATGCAGAGGTGAAGTCCACAATTTCGGCTGCACCTTTTCTTAGTCCCTTTTTACCTCTTTTGAAATATATTTCAGCCAATTAAATTGATTCCATACTAAACTTTTAACTTCTTCTCCTTTAAGAATTACTTACCTTGTATTTTATGCTCTAAAAAAGACAACCCATACGGCACAACAGCAGGAAATGAGTGGCGTACATGCTGCCAATTTCCTGATCAATTTGTTTTTGAGCTAAGTTCCCCCTTTATTTTGTGTGTTCCATCCAATGATAAATTTGCATATGTCCAAGAATGCAATTTTCCTCTCTTATATTTCACATATTTACTTATTATACTTTGGAAATATCACTTCCATAAATAAATTTCAGATCTATTTCCTTCCTTTCTTTCTATACCTCTACTTCATCATGAAATATTTATTTCACCTCTTATACACCATATTATAAATTATAAATCCAATAATTCCAAAATTTTAAGTGGAAATCCAAATCAAATATTTATTTAATTTCACTAATTAATTTATTTCCACTATCAAAGATTTACAAAATATGATGTACAGTATTATAAAATCGGGTCTCACAATTTCTCTCTTATTTTTATTTGAAAATTGAGGATAGGATAATATTGACACATTTTAAAAGATTTAGAACTATTATAAAACAATTTAAAGGTTAGGGATCAAAAAGAAACTTATATAAAATGTTTGGGGCTAAAAATACACTCTACCTTTTATATATTATATACACGCGCGCGCATAACTTTTTTATTAAAAAAAAAAAGACACTAACCTTTTATATATCGATCATGGTCATCAAGATGAGAAAGAATTAAAGTAAAAATTAATTTTATTTGTGAACTGAAGAAATGATGAAGAAGTAAAATGCAAATATAATTATGGAGAATAAAATCTATATATGTGGTATATTGAAACTTACCTCTTCTTCTAAATTAAGAAGTATGGATTTCTTTTACTTCACCAACTCCGTGGAACAGATCCAAGCCAGAAAACAAAAATACCAGAGCAGTTTTTTTTTTTTAGTTGGAAAAGGAAAGTAAAGCGGAAAAATCAAGGAAAATAAAAAGAACAAGGCAGAAATCAAAGTGTAGCTAGGTGGAAGATGTGGAGATGATAGAAGAAGATGCTTGAATAGAGCACTGCGTGACAAGTTTTTTTCTTTCACTGAAAGGAGACAAATACAGAAGAAAAAGATAAATATAAAAAGGAAATATGAACTTTGGGGATCCAAAATGGAGCTTTTATTTATATTCAACCTGAATTTTTCTGGATATTGACAAAGTTGGTGAGGAGTTCTTTTCCTCACTAATTACCACCTCTTTTGACCCCACGTCGGTCTTACCGCGAAGGTCATGCCATGTGCAACTGTTGCGTAACGCCAACGAATGTTAAAACAAAAAGGATTAATGTATCAATTAGCCCTAAACCATTGTTTTAAATTGCGGTTGCAGTCGTGTTTTTGGTCACGTTGTGTTTATCGTGGTTACGGATATAGCGACGGTAATTGTGGTCATTGCGATTGTCGCAGTCGTGAATTTTTTTTTAATTTTTCACAATTCTATATAAAGTGTAATAATTGTAATTATAATAATGTAAAGTCTTATTTTATATTTTTTAAAGGAATTTATGATACTTCAAGTCTATTATTTATGTGAAAAAAAAAATTATTCATAATTTTTTGAATTATAATAAAACATTCATACTTAAAAAATTACTTATGATAATTAAAAAATAACAAATATTGAAAATAGAGATAAATAATTATGTACTAATAAAAATTAATGTACTATTGATGAATCACATTCCAAACTCCAAACAAGAAAAATACAATTTTTGTTTTGAAAATTTTTATTATGATCATTATATTAATTTTTTGCTCTTTTCTTTAATTAAATATAGAACATTTGGTAAAGCATAACTGAAATTAGAAAAAAACTTTTAATAATATATTAAGAGTCAGAATCTGAAACATATTATGCTTTTTGTTAATAGACTATTAAGAGATAAATGTGTTAATAACATTATTGTGTTTAAAAAAAATATTATTATTATGAGTTTTTTTTAGAATATTAATTGAGTAGCTTTTTTCACCTGTGTTGTTACCCAGTACCCATAACACAACAGATCCCTGTTTCTCTCTTCTCACGTTCTACTCTGTTTCTTTCCTTTGCCGTGCGTTTCCCCAAAATGCTCCCCTCAACCATTATCTTCTCAATTCTCATTTCCCCTCCTTTAGTTCTCTTCAAAGCATCTCCAGCGAGCCCTCACCCTCCCTTGATCGACCATAAATCCCCAAGCCAGCCCTTGCCCCCTAGCAGAAGATTCATGGGTGTCGAATGGATCTCACTTACCACACCAAGCTCCAGGTTCTGCAAGTCCAACAAATTCAAGAAATTAAAAAGATAATTTTAAGTTTTATAGTTTCTTACCTTCAAATCTGTTACGTCAGTGCTTATACAATTGTGATTGCTTGTGAAATTTGGGATTTTCTTTTTGGGTTTGCTGTGATCTGTCGATCTAGGTTTTTGTAATTTCTAACTAAAATTTTTCTTTATACCCAAGTTCTTCAACGGAAAACGGAGGATAGCGGCGATAACGGACCGTTATCGCCGCTATCCACTGTTACGGCGCTTTGTAGCGGCCTTTAACGGCCGCTACTGATGTGATTCACAATCACATCCGCTTTATCCGCAATAGCGGTGGCGGCCACCGCCGCTACCGCTAGATAGCGGCCGCTATTTAAAACACTGCCCTAAACTATACTACTTTTATTATTTTGTCACTTAATAAATTTTAGTTGTCATTTTGGTATTTAAACTTTCCTTCCATAACACAATTTAGTACCTAAGACTAACGCTACTAGAAGAAAGCTGACGTGGCATAGACTGCCCAATAAGATGCTGACATGTGGCAATGAATGCCACATCAATGTGCACCACATCAGCCTATTTCTTTTTCTTTAAAAAAATATTTCAAAAATATCTAAAAAATATTTAAAAATATGTAAAAATTTAAAAAAATATTTAAAAATATTTAAAAATATGTAAAAATTTAAAATCAATGTAAACTTAGTAGTATTAGGCATAAAATATATTAGAATTATAATAAACACATGAAAATAAATATTAACAAATCTTATAGTGAAATTATCATATGTTTATATCTATTGATTCTAATTTCAGTTCATTCTTATGTGTTTATGATTAGACATGTTCAAAGGTCGAGCTATCTGCTCAAACCCGAAAGTCCGTCCATTTTTTTAATGTGTTTAGACAACAATATTAAACTTGTTAAATAGATTTGGGTTTGAAAATCCAAGCCTGTTAGAAATTAGAACAGTCTTAGGTATATTTTCAAGCTCAAGCTTGGCCCGAACTGGCCTATTTTACTATAATTTATTATTATTATTATTATTATTATTATTATTATTATTATTATTATTATTATTATATTTTTAATTATTTTTGTCTTTTTTGTGCAATTTATTTTGAGTTTTTATTTTTTTATACTTTAATTTAATTTTTATATTTCTTGTAACTTTGTTGTAAAAATTTATTCAAACTTATTATGTTATACTTATTAACTATTATATGTTTTAATAATTTTTATATTTTATTATAATTTTTTTAAAAATTAACAGTATTTGGACGAATTTGGACTTACCTAAGCCCTGTCCAAATCCAAACTGACACAGCTCATGAACAAATCTATTTACGATATTATTTATGTTTAATCATATATGTTAACATTAATCTTACGATAAGATTAAAAAAATTTGACCTTATCTTAAAAGTTCCGGTCAAATGTATTGCATATCTACTTCATTGCAAGCGTCGGTACCAATGGTAGATTTTTTTTAGGCATAATTAGTATATATGCATCAAATACTTCATAGAACAATTTTTTTTCTATATCCAAATATCAATTAAGGTTTGCTAACAGTAGCTGGTCAAAAAATTTAGGATCAAAATCAAATTTATCATTATATTACGATTTTATATTAAATTTTATTTTTATACTTTTGGGATTAAGACCAAACAAAAGAAGGTTTCATGAACATTCAAAATCTTTTTTTCCCTCCTTGGGTTATCCAACTACAGCAAAATTTTTCTAAATTAATAATTTTGGGACACATCATTGAGTATTAATTTATAGAGACTATTAGTTTAAAGGGTTTTACCTTATAAATTGTTATCGTCTAAAAAAAATGCGACTTGTTTAATTTTCACATTTTTTAAATTCCTCTAATAATTTTATAGTCTTTAATTTTATAAAAATCTCTTTGCAAATATATTTTTAATATATTTTATACTTTTTTAATTCTTAAAATAAAAAATCTTAAATATGATCGTCTTTTTCAAATTAATATTTTGGAATGCTTTCTAGTTTTTAAATGTTAGGTTATATTTTTTATTAAATTATTAATTTATGTGATAATCAAGACTGAAATTTTACATTTAATTTTAAAATAAAATTATTAATAATTATGATCCACAGATTTATTAAAATTTTCCATTGATCCGACTTGAAATAATAATTTTTTATTAATTTAAAGAGATTATTAATTTAGTGAGAATTAACTTATAAAAATTTAAATTAATTTGAATTCAAGTTAAACAGATTTAATTATATTGTTTACTTTTCATAATCAAATAAGTTGAATCGATTTTTAATTCAAACGAATTGAACGAATTTTTGAGGTTCACAATAATTTTTGGTGAACTCTAATCTCAATATACCATATAAACATGAGTGAAATAAAACAAGGACATTTACTTGGTTAATTGATTGCTACCCAACTTGATTGGAGTTTTTCCATTCACTTGCATATAGTGATATAATATTGTAGTCATTCTTTTGCTCTTTATGGTAAACTGTCCCTTTAGTTAAAAAAAATTACAATACTGAATAATCGGATTAGAAAATTGTCTACGAAGTCAGTGCTGATTTCCCCTCAAAAGCAAATAATTTATTCTGGACATGGACAAAGTTGGTGAAGAGTCCTTTTGCTCTGTAATTACCCACGTTGATCTTATCGCAAAGTTTCATTTGCGTGTGATCATTACAAAATGACAACGAATGCCAAGACAAAAATTAAATTTCACACATTTTAGCATTTATTATATTATATATTAACTCAAATATTTTCCATATATATTTCACTTCATTGCAAAAGTTGGGAATTTTTTTATAAGCATAATTAGTATATATGCATCAAATATTTCATAAAACAATTTTTTTTATATCCAAATATCAATTAAGGTTTGCTAACAGTAACTAGTCAAAAAATTTGGGATTAAAATCAAATTCATGATCATTATATTACAATTTTAAATTAAATTTTATTATTATACTTTTGGGATAAGACCAAACAAAAAAGGATTCATGAACATTCAACTCTTTTTTTTCTTTCATTGATTTATCCAACTAGTACCAAAGCAGCTGAGAACGTCTTTTTATCTTCTTCTGCTTGAAATCCGTGTGAACAATTGAAATTACTGAAAAAAGTTTGATGAAAAGATTTGTTTAATTATTTTTTGATTCGGTTTTATCTTGACTATTACCATTTTTCTTATTCAAATCAAATCCTTTGTGCTTGGCAGCCAGCTAAACAAGGATCCAAACATCTTTTCTTTGTGATCGTATGAAGTATTAAAAAAATCTGATCTAACATTATCAGAAATAAAATCTTAATGTAGCAAATCAGCTCAGATATAGCATGAAACAAAATAAAACATTAGAGAGATAAATGAATAAAAACGGAAGAAGAAATCAACTTTGCTTCAAAGAAAATAAAAGCTTCACTGCAAAATCTAAAGCTTTGCTTGGTAGGTGGAAAGAAAAATGAAAAATTAGAGGGAGAAAAAAATGGAGATATGGAAACATTAATTTTGCTTGTTAGGAAGGATGAAAAATGTAAAAGAAAATTAAGTATTGTTTTGAAAAAAAAATATATAAAAGGAAGACCGGTAAACAACCTAGATAAAAAAATATATTTTCAATTTGAAACTAACTTTTAAAATCACTTTTCAACTAAAACCAAAATTTTTGAATAAACTGTAAAAAAAAAAAGAATAAGAGAAAAAAAAACTGATAAAAAATTTATCCAAAAAAGTGAAAATAAATTTTTTTATGAAATTTAGGATAAAAATAATTTATTTGATATTTGAGAGTGTATAATACTAATCATACATCTTTTAAAAGTGATTATGTGTTTTTTTTTATTCCGTCTAAACTCTCAATTTTTAAAATGACACTAATATAATTTAAACTCATAGGGAATTTGGGAACTCTAATGATTGAATTTACCATACTAACAACCAAGAAGATTAAACATTGGCAATTGTCTAATTATTTTAATTAATTAGTCGTCACATGCATGTGAACCACTTTGCAACTTTGCTTGGAAGGATGGAAAAAAAAGGTGAGAAAAGAAAATTAGTTAATCAAATAGTTATGTTTCATAACAACTTTCCTATTTTGTAACTTAATCATTTGATTAACTAATTTTTTCCTCACCCATTTCTTTCTACCATACCAAGCAAAGCCTATAGTATTTTCAACTTCCACACTAAAGTATTTTCTTTCCTTTGTTTTTTAAATAATATTTGTTCCTTTGTCTTTCTTAATCCACAAAACAATTTGGTAACTTTCATACAGAAAACAAAGCTTATGGTATATCTAAACTAATGTTAGAGAGGATATTTTCATCATGATCATCAGAAACTGACTTGTTCACATTGATATTTTACACATGATTTCAGGATTTACAAAAACTTTGATAGCATGTTGTGGAGGAGGAGGTTCATACAATTACAGCTCATCGATATCTTGCGGCAATCCGCCTTTGAGAACCAGCTGCAATGACCCTTCTTCATATGTTAGCTGGGATGGTTTGCATTATACTGAAGCAACCTACAAATGGATCTCCAAGGCTGTATTGGAAGAACTATACAAGAATCCATATATAAATAGCTTGTGTTTTCCAGTGACAGTTAACAAACAAATCTATCAGAAGCTGAGTTGATAAGGACTTGGTTTGTTGATTTGGCAATTTCTTATATACGTTTCTTTCTCGAATTATTAGATATCAATTTAGATGAAAAAGAAATCTCATTGGAAACCATATATCTAGTCATATTTCCTTTCACATTAGATGTTTTCTCAATTCAGTTGATTGAACAAAGAAAAGTAGATGTATGCATCATGTAGGTAACAGTAAATACAATACTTTTGGACTAGATAAGAAAAAAATACAAATATTAGGGTCAAATTTCAAACTTGTAAAATTCTCGTTCTTTAGAGGTGTAAACTTGCAAAGTTCTCACACTTTAAAGGTAGAAACATGACTATGCAAAGCTCTCACACTATAAATATAGAAACATGACTATTTGAACCAATATTTCACCTTAGAAAAAGAACTGTGGGATTTTAATGTCTATAGTAAGAGGTATATGCAATTTGTTAAAATGATATTTATAAAATTATCTTTGTAATTTGTTGTTAAATTTAGTGAAAATAATACATAAGTTTTTATCCCTCTAAATTGGTTTTTTTAATTAAATAAACGTAGAGGGTGTCCACACTTCAATAAGACAAGAAAAAAAAACAAATATTAAATCGTATCAGTGATTGGCCAAAATAAAGTGCTATTAGTGAACTTCTATTTTTTATTCTTATCAAGATAATCATTAAAAAATAGAGAAATAAATTGACACACAACAACAACAGTCCAAAACAAATACTATGGTACATAAGGCTACGAAAAAAACTCAATATCACAGAGGAGAGAGTTTTAAGAGATGGAAATGAACCCAGCAAAGGGAAGCAAAAATAATCATAATTAAGAGAGAAAGACGAAGAAGAATCATTGAACCTCCAGAATACCAGAAACCACAAATTGTACGGCAAATCAACAGCCAACGAAAATCGGAGTGCCCTGAATCGGAGTGAACCAATTTTGAGCCAGTGTTAGGGCCACAGCGCCTCACTGTAAAATACAATAAAAGACAAAACAAATGGAGTGTTAAAAGAAATGATATTACATCACTTTTTGAATGGTAGGTGCAGTCTGCCTTTCAGACATCAAGATTCAAGAACCAACAAGATTTTAGCAATATAAAAGAGCATAGACAACCTTTGTCACTTCTTTTTAATAAACCTTTCATGCTTGCAATCTTTCTGCTTTCTTAAAGAACAAGGAAAATAAATATGAAAAGTAAGAATAATTCATTAAATCACTTTCACATGCTATGGTTGTTGGTAAGCCCCTGGCTGCTGGTAATTCCCGTCTCCGGGATAGCTTTCATGGTGTTAGATGTTGACTCAAATTCTATTGGGAATCAATTTAAATTCTAATAAAATTCTATTAGTTAGAGAATTACTTGGTGGTTAAGTTTATTTAGAGATAAATATTCTTAATAGATTAGATTCCTTAGTGAATAGGAATTCTTAGTGATCAAGTAACTTGGCTCTATAAATATAGAGTGGGTCTTAACCTTTAGAAGGGATTGAGAGAAAGATGTAATCACTATGTAATATCTGTGCGAGAGATGGGTTTGTAGGGATTTGAGAAAGAGTTGGCAAAAACACCGTGTTGCATGGGAATTCCATGGGTTAAACACTATGGAGTAGAAACTAGGTTTGTTTCGGGGCTTGGGATTAATGTTTGTTTTAAGGTGTTTTGTACTCTTTGTAATCTCTATGTTTTATAGTGGATTTTTCTCTCTTATCCGTGGATGTAAGCACTTGGGCCGAACCACGTTAAATCTTGTCTCTTGTGTGTTTGATTTAATTCCTCGTTGGTCTCATTCGTTTGTGGAATACTATTCTGCTTAAATAAAATCCTAACACATGGTACATGTTATTGTTAGGATCTTGTGCATATCCATATGCTTCAAATCCTTGAGCATATCCATAATAAAAAGATTTAAACTTTAATTATATTATTTTGAAAAGTTTGAAATTTATTTATAATATAATTGAAGTTGAAGCAGAAGGACAAGGAAGACAAGCTTTTGGAGCGCCAATGGTGTTGGGAGAAACGAATCAAGCAGAAGAAAAGAGGACTAAAGGGAAAGAGAAGAAAATAAGGCTGATTCTGGTTTCTATGCAGGTTTCTCTGGCAGAACAAGAACTTGCTTTGAAGTTGTTAAACTCAATGCACTCCTGAATTATGTGAAATGTTAGATCCTCCTTTTGGCATTGTATTAGTTCATTCCCAGCACAAAACACCCGACATTTCACTTTGATTAATACAATTTTATCCTCTTCAGAGCGTTTCACTTTTGTCTTCTGTTGTTTACTGGGTTTAGTATACCAAAGTTTCTTATTCAATGCTAAAAAAAAGTTTGAAAAGCAGTATTCAGTTAACCTAAACAACAAGCAAATCCAAATATTGGAGGTTTTTACTTTTTACAGGAAGACCATGTTGGGCTGGGCTTTCAGAACTTCTAGGAGGCACCATTGCCATGAAAACGTGGGATTTTGCGCGCTGAAGTTGTCGGTCGAATCATGTTTTCACAAAATTCAATTTGAATCGAGTGAAAAAAATTTTAAGTTTTTAAATAAAATTTTGAGTTCAAATTTTGTGAAAAAAAAAATAAAAATAAAAAAACTCCTTGGATCGAAATTGATCATTTAACTCAAAGTTAATTGAGATTTAAAGTAATATTTGAATACCATAATTTTGACAAAAAAAATTTAAAATTGCATTTCAGGAAATTTATTTGGCTAAAGAACAACCACCCAAAATCTGCATTAACAGAAATTCATTAATGTACAAAAGAAAATGTCATTATATATCTCTTTCAGTCTTCTTTAGAAAGACTTTTCGTTTCTTTTCTCTAATTTTCAATTCAAAGTTTCTCCTTTTCTGTTGCTTCCCATCAGTGGAGTACGGAATGTCTGATTGGCTAAGTACTAGTTAACATGCTTTAAATAGTTATGGCCAATGGACTGATTTGAATACGAATTATTTTTAGTATTGAATTTTTTTTATTTTGATTATTTTTTATTTAAAGTTTTTTTTTATTTTGGATTTTTTTGGATTTAGTTATTTTTGGTTTCAAGTTCAATCCGATTTTAATCAAGCAAACTTAGCAGATTTAGTTAAATTATTTTAAAATTTTATAAATTATAAATATTTTTATAATTTTTAATGTAATAATATTTAATTTAGTTTTATATAGTTAAATAAAAATATAATAAAAATGCTAAATTAAAGTTAAAATTTAATAAATATTTATATAAATATAAATTTGTATATTTTAATATTTTTATTACTTGACAATTATTATTTATTTTTTTTAATTTCCTATGATATTCACATTTATTATAAAATATATAATTATATATTAATTATATGAAAATCTATTTTTTAAGTGAGCCGAATATATATAGTAAAACTAAAATAAAATGAAAATCCAAAAGTATTAGCTATACAAATAAATAACTAACAAATTACAAATAAATAATATAAACAATTAAATAGTTATATAAATGACTTTACACTATTAACAAAAACTTATTGGGTCATTATATTTTTTTGGGTCAACGTTTGGCCATTAAAATCTGGACACTTTTAGTTCAATAAAATTTTTTTATTTTGTTTATTATATTATATTTTTTTATAAAATTTTAAATTTTTAATAATTTTTTTACATTTATTTAGTTTTTTAAATACCAACATAATTAGTAATTAAATTAACTCTAACTGTATAACTAGTTAACTAATTATTCAATTACAATGTTGAATAAAATTATAGTATACATTAAAAAATACTTGATATTATGAATAATTGGTCAATTAATTACCTCAATTTTATATTTATTTTGTTTCTGGTTTGTATATAAATTATAATATTAACAATATTACATTAAATATAATTGTACTCATACACACTAATTAATCAACTTTCTCATTAAAAATTTAGAATACTGAATTAAACAAGTTATATACATCAATTGTCATAATATTATAAATAATAACATTTGATATAATCGTATTATATACAGTTATATACCAATTGAGTACTAATTTTTTTATGTTCACATTAACATAATAATATTAGATATAAAACAATTAATCGAACATCTAATTAAATAGTAGACATCACTAAATTAATTAATATAATACTAGTATAATCATATCATATACAATTATACATCAATTCAGTACTAATTTTTTCATGTTCACATTAACATAATAATATTAGATATACACCAAGTGATTGAATGTCTAATTAAAATGTTATATATTAGATATTACTAAATTAATTAATATAATACTAGTTATTTAAATATAATTAATAATAATATTAATAATGTATAAAAAATAAATTTTATTAAAATTACCGCTTACACAATAATAGTACTCTAATATATTATTAAATTACATTTTAATTTACTATTAGAATTATTTTTTTTATCCATACTTTAATTTTATATTCAATAGATAATAAATACTTAATTCTATTAAAATAATACTTACACAGTAAGAGATTACATAATTTATTCTTAAAATATTATTATAATATAATATACAAATCATTATTATGAGATACCAAATTGATGTAGTCATGCATAAGATTATTATAATATAATATATAATTAAATACCACTTGCTAGATTTGTTAATGTCTTTTATTTTAAGGCTAAAAATAAAATTGCCACTAGCTTGATTTATAATTTTCTCTTTTCATGATGTCCAAGCTTATAAAAAAATTGTACTTGTATTGTTTAATTTAATTATTTAACTTTTTCTAATCTTAAAAACTTTGAATTTTAATTTTAACATTAGTTTTTTTAATGTGAATTTACCATCTTTATGTATTTGAAACTTTAAGTTAATATAGTGTAAATTTAATTTTGTTAATAATGTTCTTAATTGTTGCACAAAATATTAAATTCAAAAGTTTCAAACAAATACTAAAAGTAAATAATTTTTTTACATATTTGATTTATTATTGTATTAAAATTAAAATTTTATTATAAAATAAAAATACACGCTATCTAACGTGGTAATGTAGTTTACAAACAGAACGTTCAAAGCACTCGCCTGCAACTTTTTCTTACATTTTCTAAATGGCTTTTCCTTCATGTTCCTTGTTGAAACAGCATGTAGTCATAAGCTTTCTCTTTTGCGTGAACTTCTTCATCTCATATGTCAATGGATGCTTCACATCAATCTTCAGCTTTGGGGATTCCTTAGCTGATACAGGAAACTTACTTCAACTGCAACTTTCGGAATCCAGGAAACTTTCCCAGTGTGCTTTTCCCCCTTATGGGCGGAGCTTTTTTGGTCATCCAACAGGGAGATGCTCCGATGGCCGCCTGGTTATAGATTTCATTGGTATGCATACAGGGTTTAACATTGGTTAGGGATCTTATAACTAATATATGGTTTCATTTTTTTTCATTTTTCTTCCATGGTTTTTGCAGCTGAAGGTTTTGGACTCCCATTTTTACCACCATATTTTGGAGATGAACATGGAAGACCAGAAAACTTTCAGAAGGGTGTGAATTTTGCTGTGGCAGGAGCTACAGCAATCGATGATATATTTTTCAAAGAAAGAGGAATCAAGAATCCCACTACAAACGTTTCTTTGGGAGTTGAATTGGGATTTTTTAAAGATGTTTTGCCATCTCTTTGTTCATCTTCTTCAGGTAGTTTTTGCGTCCTTTTAGATACTGTTTGGTAGGAATGGTAGGAAGCATAGTAGGAGATGGAAATAAACTCATACCCAAAATAAAAAAAAGGAGACGGAGATAAACCAATCCACTTGTTCAATTTACTATTGTACCTATGATTGGGGCTTTTTCCTTCATTTTGCAACTTTCATTTTGACGTTGAAGTGTCAAACAATTATCTAGTGTCTTTTCCCATTTTGCGTCCTAGAAATAAATCGATTATCTAGGATAGGAAAATGAAGTCGAAATTGAAAGTCAATTTGTCTCTCAATGAAGTTTTATTTATCTGTATAGTTTTATAATGGGGATAAGAATTGAAGTTGGTATCAAACTCAAATTTTATAGTTTGCTACAATTTTTTTTAATCACTCTGTCCATAAGTTATTGGCTAATTTATTTTTTCTTTATGATCAGCCAATTGTTGTGCTAAGAAAGCCACCTCCTCTTTTGTTAATTTTTAAGCTTGTATAAAACTCAAAGGAGTTCGATTCTATAGCTGCTAATTAATTGTTTTAATTTTGTTGATGATATGAGAGAGTCTGATCTGTTTGTGCAAGTTATCTTTGCTGGATTATCCTTTGTGTAAAAATAATATATAATCTATTATATTATAAGTTTGAGGATCCTAATAATATGTTATTTTTATTATTTTAATTTTGTTAAATTGTTTTATTATTATTAACCATTATTATTGATTTAGAAACATTATTTAAATAGCTAATTATGTGAAGAACAATACTATAAAAAAATTTAGACTTTTTCAAAAACAATCAAACAACAGAAAATATTTTTCAGCAAATCATCTAAACAATAAAAAATATCGATTTTCTAGAAATGAATTTTTCAAAATTCATTTTCTGATAGTCATTTTCAGTGAACCAAACAGAGCCTTAATATCTAAATCAAAGGTGTTTCACTTCTCATGGTTGTTTCTTTATCTTGCTTGGTTACCTTAAATGAAACAATTGTACCCAAGATGCTACTTATGAAATTATGAGTTTGTACAAGCGATGAATACCTTCCTTTAGTGACCATCTTTGTTTCAAATATGCTATAAGTCACAGATTGTAAAGAGCTCTTCGGAAACTCCTTGATTGTCATGGGAGAGATTGGAGGAAATGATTACAACTACGCATTTTTGGAAGGCAAAAACACCGAGGAGATTCGAGAGTTTGTTCCTCTTGTTGTGCATACCATAGCTTCAGCAATCAATGTAAGAAACTTAAGATGCCATGCCAGCATGCTTATTATTCACAAGTTTTTAAGGAATTTTTTTTTCAAATTTTGAGAAATCAATGTTGAAATATATATATATATATATAATATATATATGATTATTATCCCATCAAATGACTGTAGAGTTCAAAAACTTCAAAGTTGACTTGTTTATACACGTGTTCTTTTAAAAACATGAAAAGAAAAAAGTCTAAACGTAAATAGATATAATTGTTGAGTTTTTGAACTTCATTATCATTAGATGAGATAATAATCCTCTCTTTAGATATATATTTGTGTTTAGTGAGCCAACATGATGACATATTTTACTTGCTATTGCGTATGTAGGAGTTAATTGAGTTAGGGGCAGTCACATTTTTGGTCCCCGGAAACTTACCAATTGGATGCTCCCCAGCATATCTAACATATTTCCAAGGTTCAGATAGGGCAGAATATGATCCCTTAACTGGTTGTATAACATGGCTTAACCAGTTCTCTGAGTACCATAATGAATTGCTTCAGAAAGAACTTGATCATATTCGCAGGCTTCATCCTCATGTCAACATCGTTTATGCAGACTATTACAATATTGCAATAGGTTTCTACCATTCCACAAAACAATTTGGTAACTTTCATACAGAAAACTAAGCTTATAGCATCTCTAAACTAATGTTAGAAGAGATATTTTCATCGTGATCATTGAAAACTGACTTGTTCACATTGATATTTTACGCATGATTCCAGGATTTACAGAAACTTTGATAGCATGTTGTGGAGGGGGAGGTCCGTACAATTACAGCTCATTGATGTCTTGTGGCAATCCACCTTTGAGGACCAGCTGCAATGACCCTTCTTCGTACGTTAGCTGGGATGGTATGCATTATACTGAAGCAACCTACAAATGGATCTCCAAGGCTATGTTGGAAGAACTGTATAAGGATCCATATATAAAGAGCTTGTGTCTTCCATTGACAGTGAACAAACAAATCTATTAGCAGCTAAGATGTTGAGAACTCGGTCTGTTGATCTGGCAATTTCTTATATATGTTCAAAGAAGAATGGATGTATGCATCATGTAGGCAACAGTAAATGCAATACTTTTGACCTGGAAAAAAAATTATAAATACTAAGATCGAATTTCAAACTTGTAAAATTTTCGCACTTTAGAGATGTAAACGTGTAAAGCTCTTACACTTTAAAAATGGAAATATGACTATTTGAGCCAATACTCTACCTTAAAGAAAGAAATGTGAGAATTTAATGTCTATTTTAAGAGGTATATGCAATTGTTAAAGGTACATTTATAAAATTATCTTTGTAATTTGTTGTTATAGTTAGTGAAAATAATACATAAGTTTGTTTTTGAGGGTGGCTAAGAGCTAATAATGATTTGGTTAGAACTAATAGGAATCTTGTCTACAATTACATGAGAGCTTTCCATGGTTCAAGCTAAAGAAAAATGGGTTACGTGAGAAAAAGAAGAGTACTATTTACCATCACATATTGCAGAAATGATTGATACAAAAGAATTCAATCCCATTACATTTAGCTACTTACTTTTCAATTTAAACACGTTGTGCAATACACTTAATATTGTGCAGTTTTTTTTCTTCGTTTTTCATGGCTTGGATGTGAAAATGGAAAATAAAAAACTCTCTTAAGGGTGTAATAAGAAGTTCAATAGGCCTATCTTTCTGACTTAAAAACAAAAAAAACTTTTTAGCTTTTCTTGGCCGATTAAAAAATAAATTTATAATTAATGACATAATGTTAACACGATGATACAAACACAATTTACCAACTTATCGTTTGGCTCTCGCCTACACTTCAGTTCCTTCAACTTAATAGAATTCTCATTTTCATTTGCTATTTTTTTTACATTGTCATGTTGGTGAAAATTTTATTACTATGTAATTTTTACTTTTTTAAAATTTTTACCCCCTTTAAATGGTTTTTTAATTAAATAAAATTAGAAGGTATCCACATTACATTAAGACAAGAAAAATAAAAACACACATTAAACCGTATCAGCGATCAGTGAAGTTCTATTTTTTATTCTTATCATGATAATTATTAAAAAATAGAAAAATAAATTGACACACAACAACAACAACAACATCAGTCCAAAACAACTATTATGGTATATGACTAGGAAAAATAAAAACTCAATATCACAGAGGAGAGGGATTTAAGAGATGGAAAGAACCAAAGAAAGGGAAGCAAAAATCATCATAATAAAAAGACGATGATAAACAAGAATCATTGAACCTCTCCAGCATACCAGAAACCACAAATTGTACAGCATGTCAGCACCCAATGAAAACCCACAACCTTAAATACAAGTTCAACTTCAAAGATTACTTTCAAGTGAAAAGAACCCATCCTCTAAAATAATTTCAGTAATGCATACACAGAGACCTATAAAGACTATACTAGTGACCACAAAATGGCAAGATAGCTACACATAAATTATTAAGGCTTAGGCAATAGAGAGGATGAGTAATCCACTTCCATTGAGGTTAATTCCATCAACTGAAAATGCCTTTAACTACTAGTTCTGGGTTTCGTTCCTGACTCAGTTTGTCCTTGCAGGCAACAAAGCAATAGAATGAGGACAAAGAAGTGACTATAATTTTAACAAGAAGCACAGATTCGAAATGCAATAGAACAAGATCCCCTAGATTCATTAACTGAATGGCAATGGTAACATGCATATCAACTTTACCCATGGGTGGTTCACCTAGTTTTCAAGCATTACAACTTGAATTTAAAGGAAACAAAATGAAGCGTGTAAACATATGCAAGTATTGAGAGGGGAATTGATCATAATGAAATAAAAATAATGTTTCAGGACTTGTAAAAAAAAAGTAACATGTTGACAAACTGAAACAAAATGAACTTGACTAGAATATTTAATAAGGAACTGCAAAAGTAATTTGCAAATGTAGCACAAATAGTCAAATACTGCCACTAGAAAATGAAGATTATGACATAAACAAAGTAACTGACCAAAAATGGGGCCACGCATTAAAGTGGAATCAGTTCAGCTGATATCAGTTCCAGGCCCCCAAAAATGAAAGCCTCTTGGTGTCCTGCTTTAAGACAACATGAGTTTTATCTAAGTTTCAGCATGTTTTAATATAATTAAATGTGCCCAAGTTTAGAAAGGCAGACTGGAAGGAAATGACTTTGTATAAATTTCATCAATCTTCAAGTGCATAACTGAAATAATTTGAATTTTAAGAACAATGTAACTGAATCTCCGAAAACTAAAACCCAAAAAAAAAAAAAAAACTAGTGTTCAACTTGCCAAGTTAAAGTACTCTAGCATAAATCATGGTAATAAAAACTATACACAACTATGCAAGCTTCATGTGGCAACCAAGAAAAACAATGAATTTGATCTCAAACACGATTGTACCTTTCTGATACTGCTGACCAGTGACTAGCTTCTTATTAGCAGCTGGTCCAATCCTCATTGCCCTTGTGGAACAATAAATCCCGTTCATTTCGGTCATAGCACGAATCTGCTCACTTTCATCACCAAACCTCACAAAGCCATAACCTTTAGACCGTCCTGTAGTCCTATCAGTAACCACTTTGGCACCCTTAACAGATGGGTAAACAGCTTTAAAGGTCTCTTGTAACAAGTAATCCGAGACATCCGCAGCTAAATCGCCAACAAAGATTGTGTAATCAGGACCGTCTTCTTGCCTCATCTCCCCATATCCGAGGGCCGCCCAATTCAACCTAAAATTCTGCTCAGTATTTGGCATTGGCGTCCCATTATAGAACTGCAAAACACTCTCAGCAGCCACACGTGAGACAAACTCGATAAACCCATATCCCTCCGGTAGGGCCGTTTGCTTATTCCTTATCACCGTAGCTGAAACCACCTAAAAGAAACCCAAAAGATGAAGCTTTATTTAATTATGACTCACAACTTATTTCTTGCTTTACCTTAAAAGTAAAAGAACAGAAATTCATTTAAATTTAAAAAAGATTAATATTTTCAACTATTAAAAGTTAAAAACATTAAGTTCTGCGATTAATATTAGACTATAACATATATGCTCCTTTTAATAAAAAATGATTTGTCCTTTTTTACTATTTACTTTGGGACCCTTTTCTCTTCTAAAATCCCCTAATTTTTTCCCTAAATAATATAATTAACAAACTAAATCTCATCCATGTACTGCTGAACGTCACCAATCCAGAGAGATCGAATCTCGTCGGATCCCGCGGCAGTAGAACCGGTGGAGTACTGCTGCATCTGAGAATGTGGAGGGACGGATTGAGGACTCCAACCGGAAGGTGGAACAACCGGCTGACCCGCCTGCTGTTGTTGCTGCTGAGACATCATCATCCACAGCTGCGACAACGTTTGTTGCTGGTACTGCTGGGCTGGAGACTGATCGACTGCCATGGACGGCGGGGAGCCACGCCTCCTGTTGCTGGTTGTTGCATCATATTTGATAGACAAAGACCAGATTTTAGAAGATCTTAAAAAAGAAGAAGAATTTTATAGACAGTACCTGGTACAGTTGATTTTTTTTTTTTATTTTGAAAAAGAGGTGGAGATTTTGTTTTCTTTGGTTTAATATAAAGGATCATTGCAGAAGTGACACGTGCTTAGTGGGAATTGGGTTGGGCTTGCTGTGGGCTTAAGATGAATTTGGTGAAAATTAACTAAAAAAAAATCAAAGTGCTTAGGAAGGATTAAATATAAAATGAATCGTTTTATTATTTTTAAAAAATTAAAATAAAAAATTAGAAATTAATAGTTTTTGATGGTAGGCTTTTATGATTTGTTATCTTTTCTTATTCTTTTATAGTTACCAATTTATTTTGTCATTTATATCCATATAGATATTAGTTAATATATTAGTGAATTATTTTTGTGATATGCTTAATTTTCCAAAGGAAATATTAATATATTATACTCTAAGAAAAGAAAAACCAAAATTTTTTCCATTGAACTTCTCAAGTGCATCCAATGATTTAATGCCTATTTATGCTTCTTTTGTAAGGTTAATATTCTTTTAGTAAAGAGTGCACTTGTCAAGTCTATTATTAATTGAAATCTTAGAAAGAAAAAAAAAACGAAAAAAAGCAAATTTTATTAAATTTGTCTAGATTTTGTCATACATCAATTTTAATTTAAATAAAAAAAAAAGGCATTTCACCCTCTCAAAAAAATTTTCAACTTCACATAGATTAAGCTGGAATCAAGGTGATTAAGGCGGAAAAGCGAGAAGATAAAAGAACCTTTGTTAATTATTTACCCTTTTAGTAATTAATCTATATAAATCAAGTTTTATGTTTTGCTTCATGGCAGTGAGTAATTGAACTATATCTACTAACTAGGCTGTATCCGTGCGATGCACAGATTTTAATAATAAAATTTTTGTTTGATTTTAGAATATAATTATAGCATATCATATATATATACACACACACACACACATACATACATACATACATATCAATGCGTGAAATAAATTTATTATTACAAAAATATATGCGAAAGATGTATATACACGAATATTATTTATATAACAATCTAATTATATTAAATGTATTAGACAATTGTTTTAAACGGAAAATATTTTTAAAAAATAGATAAAATATTCCTTCAAAAAATGAATCTAACTATCTAAAAGACATTTAATAGATACCAAGACAGAGTGAAGACAAAAAGGGTAGGATACAAAATAAATTTAAATAGATACCAAAAGAGAGAGAAAAAGAAAAAAAGGGTAAGATGCAACAATCATACAAAATAAAAGATGAGATGGAATGATATGTTGGATGTGAAGCAAATAAGATATTGGTCATGGATCAATTCATATGGGATGTTGAAAGTTTTTTTTTTTTACATGTCAAGTTAATTATGTAATTTTGAATAATATCTAAATAAATAAAAAATTGATATATTTAGATAATCCTTTTCAAATTTTTATTTTGAAATTGCAACTTGAAGGTGAGAAAAAATCTGTAGAGAAAACTAATTTTTTTGTATTGATAAATGTAGACACCTTATTTTGTCAGGAGTCTTAATTTGTAAAAATAATTAATTGGATTGGGTGACATTGTATTTTAATTTAACAATTTAGAATTAGGCTAGAATTAAATGAGAATTTTTTAGATTTTAGAATTAACATTAATTAGGAAATTAAAATTAAAATAGGATTTAGGAATGATAATAAAAAAGGGAAGAGATAAGAAAAGAAAATAAAATTAATTTTAGAATAGGATAATTAGATTTTTAGGATAATTATTTAGATTTGATAAAGTTAGATTAGGATTAACATAAGAATTAAATAGATAAAATATTAAAAATAAGAGATAATTAATAGAATAGATTAGTTGTATTAGGACTCTAATAAGTTTATTACTATAAAAAGGGGTCAAACCCCATAACTTGGGACAAGAATCCTCAGAGAAAAATTCATAAAAAAAGAAAAGCAGTCTGCATCAAGAAAAAAACAACAAGCAAAGAAGAAGGGAATTTCAATCAAAGCAGCGACGGCATTTCGTCACTCATTGTTTCCGGGAGCGGCATTTAAGCTTAGGCAATAGGTTCTAAGGCAAGTTTCCAGCGAAGAGTAAAAGCAGCTAGGAAGGAAGGGCTGCCCACGTCAAGGATTTACAAGAGACATCAACACTTGGAATATTGGGTTCATTTGCTTGGAAATTGAAGGCCACGTGAAGTCAAAGATAAAAGTAATATATTTGGCCATCATCATCTGACAACACTGGTATGTTTTTATGCCTCTTGAATTGTTATATGGGTTTTTTGTTAGTTAGTTAGTACATGTTTTTTTATATTCTAAGAAGATAGAAATAGTGTTTAATAAGAATAAGTGGGTATAAGTATAAGGATAATGACAAATAAGGTTTAAAATAGGAATTAAAATAAGGGATAAAAAATAAACAAATAAAAATTAAGATAAATCTTCCAATGAATATTGAAAATTGTTTAATAAAATTAAAATTATTCCAATGATGGAATCTTTGAGGTGATTACGAATGAGTAACACTCGAAGAATTCTTAGGTGAGAAGATCCTTCTAAGTTTATCCAGAATGATGGAAGACATAGAAGGCATTTTCAAAATAAACGAATAATAAATAAAGATAAAAACATAATAAATAATAAAATTTATATTCTAATAAAAATAAAATAATAAATAATAATTAAAGTTAATAAATAATAAAATAATAATTTGGATGATGGAATCCTCAAGGCGATTGCGAATGAGTAACACTTGAGGAATTCCTAGGTGAGGAGGTTCTTCTAAGTTTATCCAGAATTATGGAAAATTTAGGAGATATTCTCAATATTAAATACCAAAAATCCTAAAAATATTAAAAATATATATAATAATATTTAAAATAAATAAATAAAAGTAATAAAATCATTAAATAAAAATAAATTAAGGAATAATAAAATTCTAAAATACTTCCGACGACGGAGCCTCTTCAAGGGAGTCGAATGGTACCCCTTGAATACTCTTGAGGTGAGAAGAGTCTTTTAAGAGTTCATCCAGAATGATGGAGGATTTTTAAAAGAATTTTCAATATTTAAACAAAAAAAATTAAAAGACCACATAATTAAGACTAAGTTAAAATAACACAAGATTAAAATGGTACCAATTTTGGGCGTTGTAGGGGTGCTATAACCTTCCCTACACGTAAACGAACTCCCGAACCCAAAACTAAAAATGTAGACCAGTTTTTAAAGTTATTAGGTGGCCAATCACACCTAGGTTAAAAAAAAAGATTGGTGGTGACTCCATTTGTTTAATGTCTAGCGTCCTAGTCTTAGGAAACGTTATGACAGCTTGGCGACTGCACTGGGGATAATTAAGAGAGTCAAGCCGTAATTTAATCTTGTGTTATACTAAGTTTAAGTTTGATGGTCTAAATTTGGAAAGTTCTGATGTTGTTTGATGCTCTTTTGTTGATTTCTTGAGTGCTTTGTGGAAATTAATAAGATGAAGTTCCTTCTCACACACCACACTTTGCATTTGCATGCATAAAGCTCTCGACCCGAGCTCAGTCCTTTCTAGGAGGGAGTAGAGTACCTACCGCTCTCGTGAGGTGATAACCTCCGCATGGGCTAGCAAAATACTCCCACTCAAGTTGAACCTTTTCCGCTTGTAGCCTGTCATGGGTGAGGATTAGGGTGCCTTATTAGTCCAGAGTGGATGATAGTAAGGAACAATTTGGGAACCTTTATCCCTTTTATCTAAAGCCATGCATATAATGAAATTAGGAAGACCAACTGTAAGATAGAGCCATATCAACCCATGCTTAGGACACATTTTTGATCAAGTTTGTTTGATTTTGATTTATACATGAGACACAAAAAGGCACCATGTGTTCTTCACCAAAACATTTTCATGCATCAATCATCCATTATTATTACATGGCAACTTTTTACCATATCATCCCATTCATACACATGTAGCATCATCTCATTTTGTTCATCTTCAATCATTGTTTTCAAACAAAGCATTTTCAAACTTCTTCAATCATCACCATATGAGAAATAATGAACTCTAATTGTGGTAATAAAGGTTCAAAGATAGCCCGACCAAAAGCCCATTCGTATCTCACTCGTTATCAAGCTAGGATCATGGAAGAAGAGCAAAGTGTCCGTATTGAGAAGATGGAAAAGGCTCAAGAGGAAATGAGGGGGCAATTGGCCCAAATAACTGAATTATTGAAGAACTTGAGCAAAAGCAAAGGAGTAATGGAAGAAGCCATTATCCAAGAAGGGGTCCAACAACGTAGCATGGAAGATCCCATATACCCTCCTGGATTCGGTCCTCATCCAAGTCAAACATCTCAAGTAGGAGGATATCCATTTGCTTATACATCCATACCTCAAATGTTTGGCCCAGCTCAGGGACAAACTCTCCCTTCCCAAGGGACAAAATTTACTGATCCAATTGAAGTACCTAACTTGGATGACCCGAGGGAGATTAAAAAGATAAAAGTCAAACAAGTAGAAGAGAAAGATGAGGTGAAGTCACAACAAAAGATCGATATGTTGGAGGAAAGACTTCGAGCTATTGAAGGCTTAGACCTATATGGTCCCATGGATGCTATGGGGTTGTGTTTGGTGTCTAATTTAATCATCCCACCCAAATTTAAGGCCCCGGAGTTTGAAAAATACAATGGGACTTCTTGCCCTAAGTCTCATCTCATTATGTACTGTCGAAAGATGGCTGCCTATGCTCAAGATGATAAACTTCTTATTCACATCTTTCAAGAAAGCCTTACTGGGTCTGCAGCAAAGTGGTATAATCAATTGGATGGAACTCGAATCACCACTTGGAATGACTTGGAAAGAGCATTTATGGCTCAATATCGACATGTTGCTGATATGGCCCCTGATCGTCTGTCACTCCAAAGCATGGAAAAGAGAACTAATGAGAGTTTCAAGCAATATGCCCAAAGGTGGCGTGACATGGCTGTGGAGGTGCAACCTCCACTTTCAGAAAAGGAGCTTACCATTATGTTCGTTAATACTTTGAAGGCGCCCTATTACGATAGGATGATCGGTAATGCCACTAAGAATTTTGCTGATATGGTATTGTCTGGTGAGATAATTGAGAATGCAATCAAAAGTGGAAAGATTGAAGCTCCCAACAATATTGAGAAGAAAGGAGGAGCTAACAAAAAGAGGGAAGAAGAAGTCCATGCTGTTGCATATGGAAGGCAATATGGAGGCTATGTCCCACAACACCCTTATCACATGCCACAACCTTACTATCCTACTCAGAATCCTTACCATTCATACCCCAAGGTTAATGATCAACCTATTCCTCAGACACCTGCACCAGTTACTCAGTCAGCTATGCAGTTCAATAAACATGAGGGCAATCTTAAAGGATCATGGCCGCAAAGAGAAAGGACTCCCATTGACCCAATCCCCATGACCTACACTGAGTTGTATCCAAAATTGATCAAAGGACAACTCATCGCACCCGTCTATGCGGAACCTCTCAAGCCTCCATATCCGAAGTGGTATGATGAGAATGCTCGATGCGAGTATCACTTCGGGAACGTGGGTCACTCTCTAGAGAATTGCATTGCGCTAAAGTATAGAGTGCAAGGATTGATAAAAGCTGGCATGTTGAATTTTGAAACGAAAGGGGAATCGGCTACGGATGCAAACCCATTGCCTAACCATACCAATGAGGGATGAGTTTCGTGGGGGCATAAAGGGTTCGAGCCTGGCGATTTTGATAAATTCTAGTTTTGTTTTTGCTTTCTTTTCTTTAAGTAATGCAAGATAGTTTTTGAAAGTGCTTAAGCCCATAAGCACAAAATAAAGTTTTATGTATGGGCTAACTTTTATTTATTCCCTTTTCAATAAAGCGACTAGTGTGATGCACTGTCATTTTCTCATTTTCTCTGTTCATTTGCCATTTCCCACATACTCACCTTACCTTTTATTCACAAGTATCCAAATAATGAACATGATGATAATGATGTCAATAAATCTAGGATTCAATTTTGAAACAACTACTACTGTTGATGAATTACTAGTCTGCTAATGTTGTGAAAGCAAGAAAATGAAGGAAAGGTTATTCACCATCCGCACTTGATAGATGGTACAAGAAAGGTGAATCTCTCACAGAAGCTTCTAACAAGTTTGTCATTGTTCAATAAACAATTTTTAATGAGAGTATTTACATTTGAAATGATAAATGGCCTTCTTTCACTATCCTTCAAGCATGAGTAAAATTGTCCTTCGATTACCCCTTTTGAGCCTATTATATTTTTTGTAATGTAACCCACCAAGGATCACCCTCCACACTAGGGGCAAAGAAGATGAAAATCATTTTAGGGGCAAAGATGAAAGTGTTCATGATGAATCAAAGGGCGAAAAAAATAGCCCAGTTTCGTGGAAAAAAAAAGAAAAGAAAAAGGGTTTGAATTCAAAAAAAAAAAGCAAGAAAAGAAATGAGTGAATTAGAAAGGGGCAAAATGCTTAAATGTTTTACTTGATAAAAAAGTGATCCCTTGGTTTATAAACCTTAAAACACATTTTGAGCCTATTATATCCTTTTCTTTCATAAGCCCTCACCTGAGCCTACATTACATGCCTTTAAAAGCCCATTTTGATCAAATGTAAATGCTTAAATTGAAGAATCATGTATTGAATGAAGACATATTTGTATAATGAGATAATGATCCTTTGAAGGAAGTAGATCAAGTTGAATGAAGAAACCCATGAGCTTTAGAAGATATCTTGGATCGAAATCAAGAACGCCTATTAGGGGCATGAATTTGGATTGAGCGCTGAAGGTTGAAGTGTGTCAAAGCCAATGAATTTGAAAAAAAAAATATAAAAATAAAAATATGAAAAAAAAGGAAAAAGAAAAAGGGGGATTCAAAATTGAAAACCCAAAAAGGGCAGTTTGAATCAAATAAAGGGTACCTAAGTTGAAAACCTGAAAAGGCGACTTAGGAAAATATTATCATCAAAAAGTTTTGATACAAGGGCAAGACTGACAGACACTACATGAAAGAACATATCAATAAGAGTGGGCTTTTGGAAAGGAATTCTAGATTGACTTGATTGAAATTATCAGAATTTTATTAAATGGATACTGAAAACCCTATTCCAAACAGACTATCCCATTGATTTTTCTTTATTTCATGTTCCTTTTCTAAGAATGAATACCTATACCTCTCATGATCATTTTAAATTTATTCCACCCCTGTAACAAATTGAGAATATGCATAAGTGCATTACATTGGTGGTCTAATTGGAAGGAAAATAAATAAATGTTGGTAACCTTTTTTGGGTAAAGTTTTGAAAAAAATATATTCTTTTGAGAAATCTTGCATTACTAAGAGAGAGAAAGAAATAACAATAAAAAATGATGGAAAATATAAACTTGAAAGCATGATGGCAAGTCTTCGAGCATAATTGGACCAAGACTCAATAGGAGATGGGATAAGAAGTGAAGATAGAAGTTTTGAATAAGAAGAATCCAGCAAATATGTGGAATTTGAGAAAAATGAGATGAGCTTGAGAATCTTGTTACCACAATGGAGATTGCATTTACATACATTAATGGAATAATTCAGGGGGCATGACATTGACATGTGCATAACATTCATAGCATTGTGGTATTCATGGCATTCATTATATTCATGACATGCATGACGTTTCATTACTGCATTTTGACATTGAACTATTTGTTAAGACATTAGGATAAGAAGTTCTAAATGATGAAAATTTTGAAGAAAAGAGAAAGTGTAAGAATACCATGGATAGGATGAAAATATAAGAGATGGTAATTTAAAAGAATAATGAGGTATGAGAAGATGATGAAAAAAATATTTTTTTTTTGAAAAACCTTAGATAAGAATAAAGCCCAATTTAGCTGGCACCTTGGAGGAGGATGAAGCCTAATATTGTTGGCATCAAAATGAAAGTTAAGCCCAGTCAAACCCATGTAAGCTGGCATTCTGAAATGAAATCTTTATTTTTCAAAAAGTTTCAAAGCCTCTGTTGAGAGGAGCTCTTTATTTTCAAAAGTCTCAAAGCCTCTGGTGAGAGGAGCTCTTTATTTTTCAAAAAGTTTCAAAGCCTCTGTTGAGAGGAGCTCTTTATTTTTCAAAAAGTTTCAAAGCCTCTGTTGAGAGGAGCTCTTTATTTTCAAAAGTCTCAAAGCCTCTGTTGAGAGGAGCTCTTTATTTTTCAAAAAGTTTCAAAGCCTCTGTTGAGAGGAGCTCTCTATTTTTCAAAAAGTTTCAAAGCCTCTGTTGAGAGGAGCTCTCTATTTTCAAAAGTCTCAATGCCTCTGTTGAGAGGAGCTCTTTATTTTCAAAAAGTCTCAATGCCTCTATTGAGAGGAGCTCTTTATTTTCAAAGTCTCAATGCCTCTGTTGAGAGAAGCTCTTTATTTTCAAAAAGTCTGAAGGCCTCTATTAAGAGGAGCTCTTATTTTCAAAGTCTCAATGCCTCTGTTGAGAGGAGCTCTTTATTTTCAAAAGTCTCAAAGCCTCTGTTGAGAGGAGCTCTTTATTTTTCAAAAAGTTTCAAAGCCTCTGTTGAGAGGAGCTCTTTATTTTCAAAAGTCTCAAAGCCTCTGTTGAGAGGAGCTTTTTATTTTTCAAAAAGTTTCAAAGCCTCTGTTGAGAGGAGCTCTTTATTTTCAAAAGTCTCAAAGCCTCTGTTGAGAGGAGCTCTTTATTTTCAAAAGTCTCAAAGCCTCTGTTAAGAGGAGCTCTTTATTTTTCAAAAAGTTTCAAAGCCTCTGTTGAGAGGAGCTCTTTATTTTCAAAAGTCTCAAAGCCTCTGTTGAGAGGAGCTCTTTATTTTTCAAAAAGTTTCAAAGCCTCTGTTGAGAGGAGCTCTTTATTTTCAAAGGTCTCAAAGCCTCTGTTGAGAGGAGCTCTTTATTTTTCAAAAAGTTTCAAAGCCTCTGTTGAGAGGAGTTCTTTATTTTCAAAAAGTCTTAAGGCCTCTGTTGAGAGGAGTTCTTTATTTGCAAAAAGTCTCAATGCCTCTGGTGAGAGGAGCACAAGGTTATTTTTCGAAGTTTCAATGCCTCTGGTGAGAGGAGCACAAGGTTATTTTTCAAAGTTTCAATGCCTCTGGTGAGAGGAGCACAAGGTTATGTCTCGAAGTTCCAATGCCTCTAGTGAGAGGAGCATAAAGTTATTCTTCTAAAGTTTCAATGCCTCTGGCGAGAGGAGCACAAGGTTATTTTTCAAAGTTCCAATGCTTCTAGTGAGAGGAGCACAAGGTTATGTCTCTAAGTTCCAATGCCTCTGGTGAGAGGAGCATAAGGTTATTCTTCTAAAGTTCCAATGCCTCTGGTGAGAGGAGCACAAGGTTTTGTTTCAAAGTCTTACAGCCTCTGGTGAGAGGAGCTAAATGTGTCTTAAAAATTGTAAATATTTTGTAAAAAAGGAAAAAAACAAAAAAAAAAGTCCGGACAAAATAGTTGTCTAATTGTCTTTGCACAATTCCTGATTTTCAGAAAATGTGCAAAGATGGGTAGCTGTAGACACCTTATTTTGTCCGGAGTCTTAATTTGTAAAAATAATTAATTGGATTGGGTGACATTGTATTTTAATTTAACAATTTAGAATTAGGCTAGAATTAAATGAGAATTTTTTAGATTTTAGAATTAACATTAATTAGGAAATTAAAATTAAAATAGGATTTAGGAATGATAATAAAAAAGGGAAGAGATAAGAAAAGAAAATAAAATTAATTTTAGAATAGGATAATTAGATTTTTAGGATAATTATTTAGATTTGATAAAGTTAGATTAGGATTAACATAAGAATTAAATAGATAAAATATTAAAAATAAGAGATAATTAATAGAATAGATTAGTTGTATTAGGACTCTAATAAGTTTATTACTATAAAAAGGGGTCAAACCCCATAACTTGGGACAAGAATCCTCAGAGAAAAATTCATAAAAAAAGAAAAGCAGTCTGCATCAAGAAAAAAACAGCAAGCAAAGAAGAAGGGAATTTCAATCAAAGCAGCGACGGCATTTCGTCACTCATTGTTTCCGGGAGCGGCATTTAAGCTTAGGCAATAGGTTCTGAGGCAAGTTTCCAGCGAAGAGTAAAAGCAACTAGGAAGGAAGGGCTGCCCACGTCAAGGATTTACAAGAGACATCAACACTTGGAATATTGGGTTCATTTGCTTGGAAATTGAAGGCCACGTGAAGTCAAAGATAAAAGTAATATATTTGGCCATCATCATCTGACGACACTGGTATGTTTTTATGCCTCTTGAATTGTTATATGGGTTTTTTGTTAGTTAGTTAGTACACGTTTTTTTATATTTTAAGAAGATAGAAATGGTGTTTAATAAGAATAAGTGGGTATAAGTATAAGGATAATGACAAATAAGGTTTAAAATAGGAATTAAAATAAGGGATAAAAAATAAACAAATAAAAATTAAGATAAATCTTCCAATGAATATTGAAAATTGTTTAATAAAATTAAAATTATTCCAATGATGGAATCTTTGAGGTGATTACGAATGAGTAACACTCGAAGAATTCTTAGGTGAGAAGATCCTTCTAAGTTTATCCAGAATGATGGAAGACATAGAAGGCATTTTCAAAATAAACGAATAATAAATAAAGATAAAAACATAATAAATAATAAAATTTATATTCTAATAAAAATAAAATAATAAATAATAATTAAAGTTAATAAATAATAAAATAATAATTTGGATGATGGAATCTTCAAGGCGATTGCGAATGAGTAACACTTGAGGAATTCCTAGGTGAGAAGGTTCTTCTAAGTTTATCCAGAATGATGGAAAATTTAGGAGATATTCTCAATATTAAATACCAAAAATCCTAAAAATATTAAAAATATATATAATAATATTTAAAATAAATAAATAAAAGTAATAAAATCATTAAATAAAAATAAATTAAGGAATAATAAAATTCTAAAATACTTCCGACGACGGAGCCTCTTCAAGGGAGTCGAATGGTACCCCTTGAATACTCTTGAGGTGAGAAGAGTCTTTTAAGAGTTCATCCAGAATGATGGAGGATTTTTAAAAGAATTTTCAATATTTAAACAAAAAAAATTAAAAGACCACATAATTAAGACTAAGTTAAAATAACACAAGATTAAAATGGTACCAATTTTGGGCGTTGTAGGGGTGCTATAACCTTCCCTACACGTAAACGAACTCCCGAACCCAAAACTAAAAATGTAGACCAGTTTTTAAAGTCATTAGGTGGCCAATCACACCTAGGTTAAAAAAAAAAGATTGGTGGCGACTCCATTTGTTTAATGTCTAGCGTCCTTACCCCAGGAAACGTTATGACAATAAACATTTGAAGGTGAAAGAAAATAACGGAAGAAAATTAATTTTTGGGTATTGCTAAACAATTGGGTGTAAAAATTAGATAATTAAAATTGAATAAGAATAAAATTGTAATAGTAGTTTAGGATAATGACGGTTTTTGTGGAAGTGGATTGATGTTATGGTGCAATAAAAAAACTACAAATAAAGAGAGATAAAAAGAGCAAGGAATGTTCCTGATTAAAAAAAAATTTTAAATTATTTTATTTTTTTTGGGATTGTTTGACATGTGTCAATTAACGTTTTCTGAAATATAATATCATATATGATATATGATGTCGTTAGTGATTTTGGAGTGAAATCTTCATTTTTAAAAATGGGATTGAATTATGACAAAATTTAAAAAATATCAATGAAATTTACTTAAAAGATATAACCTAAAAGTTGAATTACGTAATAATGTTGCGCGATTTACATGTCATGTATCTTTTTGTAATATTTTATACATAAACTATTTTACATGATCTATTTATTAAACTTAGCATACTCATATATGTTTGACGCTTTTTAAACACTTAACCATTTATATACATATATATTATTTTTAAAATTAATATGAAAATTATCAAAATCACAATGTATTCAAGTCCGACGTACTATCAACATTTTCATATAATAGAACACATAAATAACATCTTATTAAATTAATTAGATCACCACAATTAAAAAAAAGGCATGGAAATCTCATGCATATAAGCTGCAACAAGCAACAAATTACAAGAGAGTAAAAAATAGCTTAACATTGTAATCTAAAAAAGAAAACAACAAACCAAGCTAAACACAGAAAATCATGTTTCTTAAAATTATATGAATTTTGCCCATAGTCCCTTAACCAATTGGTAAGAAGAGAATTTATGAGGTGTGTAAGCTTGGGTTTGAATCTATGCAACTTCACCCTCATTTCCAATATAAAAAAAGTACCGAAAATTGTCTTACATGAATGGCTAAACATGGCCTTCTTTCACAATATCTTAAGCTTAATAACATGTCAAACAAGCAAACCAAATGTAAACAAGTTTTTCACAACAAAGTAGAGTTAAAAAAGCAGAGATCCAATCAGTTGACCAGACCATGAAACAAGCTCAAAACGTTGACAAGCACAGTCAAGCATCAACCACCTATCATTGAAGAAAAAAATTGATAAGAATTTAAACAGACAAGTTAATTAAGGAAAGAAATAAATGAGAGAAAAAGTCACACTTACCTGCTTAGCTACAAGATTCACCTTATTTTTTCACTTCCTTGCGTAATATTATCCTTGTTTCTCCCACATTCATATATAAAGGAATTCGACCTCTCCCAAGCTCATATGTCCAAATCATATCATTGTTGGTGGATTGATTATCAACTGTTTCTTTCACTGTGTTAAAATCTTTCGCTGTATTATTCTGAGCTTGTTGGGGTTCCTTCACAACAAATTACCCAAAAAAAGTGACAAAATACTAAAATTTTGCTTTCTTGTTGCAAGGCTAAAAACGAAATAAAATATCAATCCTGTTAAGTAATTATGTCAAAAGTGCTTAGCAAAAAAATATGTTAGAAGTAATTAAGTCATTACTAATTAATTAGTTATACGCATATGACTTGTCTGCATATCAAAGAGTCTTCCAATTCATTATAAAAATATATATATTTAAATACTAATATAAGCGTTTCATCATTAATATCAACATGCTGAAGAGCAATAAATTAAATAAGCATAAATAGTTAAAAAGAAAAAGTTGGGTAGGTACCTCTGTTATGGCATGCACAATCAAATTTTGACATTTGGTTGCTTTAAAATAATCCAAAAAAGGGAATTGGAAATGATAACCCTCAAAGCGAAGCTGTTTAGGCTTGGTAACTCTGAAAGTTCCAATCTTGTCAATGCAGGGAACACTATTTCTGTTTGATCATCTTCAACGTTTAGTTCAACTTGATATCCAAAGACTTTCTCTAGTTTGGAAGCCCCATCAATATAGATTTCCTTGAGTTTTGAAAGAGAACGGATGACACTAATAGGAAACAAGCTTTTCAAATTGCTGTGCCCTTTAATCCTTATAACTTCAAGACTAGGGAAGAATATGGGTTGGATATGAGCATGAGATGATGATGCTATTGAAGTTTGATCGATTTCAATGATTTCTTCCAACTCCTCACAATCAACTATCCACAAATTGATCAATTGCCGTAAATTTTGAGCAACCATAACAGAAAATAGAGTTTTTAGCTTGTTAAAGTATGACACCTTTAACTGTCGAAGATATTGAAGGCTTGGAAATTGAATGGTACCCTGCAACTGATGTGTATATCTTGGAGTTATTTTCTCTGTCTGAATTTGAAATATCTTCTCCCAATTAGTTGTGTGACACTCATTTCCAACCCTTTCGAGGTTTAGGTCCTGTAAAGATATAAGAATATCATATATTATTCAATTATGAATTTAATAAATTACAAAGGTCAAAACAAGTTTTTTCTTTAATTTTATAATGTAAAACTAGGTACTTTTTGAAAAGAGTTTTCATTTTTTTTTTTGTGTTTCAAAAAAGATTCACATAAAAAAAAAGACATTTTGCTTTGAATTTGAGACTTTTGGATATGATTTATTTTTTAGTAAAAAGTTATTTTATGTACAAAATAATAATTTAAATATATATATATATATATATATATATATATATATAGAATGTTAAAAAATTAGTGAACAAAATCTTATAAAATGTGCAAGTAACAATATAGAAAGCAGACAAATACACCCCAAAAAAAAAATAAAAAGAGGTATATAACTTATCAATACACACTGGATATAAATTCAAAGAAAACCCAAATAAATCAATAATAATATGATAATTAACTTGAACAATCAAGAAGAAAGTATGATCCATCAAGAAACAAAAAATATGTACTATGGAAAAGAAAATAATAATTTAAAATCGATGGTCATTCATAGTCATTTTTTAGCTTATGAAATATGCAAAACTCGAATATAATACCTTGTATCTTTGAATTATTGTACGAGCTTTATTATACAAATAGAAAAATAAAAATAATAGAAAAAATAAGAGACCGGTCGTTTAATTACAACCATAAACCATAATGAAAATTTTGGTATATGTTTAAATAGTTTTGAATAGGCAAAACTGTCAAAGCCAAATCCCAAGTTTAGAATTTTTTTTAAATTGAAATTTGTGTCTATTTTAATTACAAAATTTGACCTTTCTTTTTTTAGTAATAATAATAATAATAATAATAATAATAATAATAATAAATAATAATAGGCTTATTGGATGATAGTTAGGGTGTATATATAAAATTAAATTAATTATAAGAATTTTCAAATTTAAAATAATATATGCTATATTAAATTTATTAGAAATCTATAAAGATAAAAATTATATTTGAGTTTTTTCGAATTTAAAATATAAATATCAAATCCATTTCAAATTAGATATATCTGAATTATATTTCAAAGTTTTTAAATTTAAAAAGAAATATATGTAAATTATAGGATTAATCCATTAAAAGGAGATGTCGGTGTAAGAATCCTGATAAACAAATTCTCAAGAAACTTTGTATCACGTAATATATATTGCATTAATATCCCAATCATTTTTTCTTCTTTTTTTTTTTTTTAAATTCTCTCAATGGATACATTATTAACTTTAATTTTTTCTAACCAAAAAATCGAAGATAATGTTAAATTATTTTACGAGTATACAAAAGATTTGAGCCAAAGGCAAATTCTTGAATCACAATTGAAGGAAAAGTGTATGAACGTACCTTTAGTTGAATCTCTTTGTTGACTTCTTGTTGAATATTGAAAAATTCCAATTGAGGACAATTCCAAACAGATAACTCTTCCAAGGATGGTGACATGATGGGATAGTTTTCTGAGCAAAGGCAACTCAAAATTTTCAACTTACCGAGACGTAGAAGTTGTAGGCGAGGGAGTGCAATGGCATGATTAACTACATTCTTTTCTTTTGCCACATTGAAGACATGTTTTAACTGAGGAGCATCAGTTATGTCAAGGGATTGCAAATGTGGAAGACCTTGAGCCAAAGGAATTTGACAAACATATTCCAGTCTTTTACACTCTCTTATTTCAAGAGATGTCAATTTTGGAAACAGTGGAGGATGGAGATGGCCACCGTCTGATTCTATATTATCATCATTTTTCGACTCTGTGATAATGTGTTCCAGTTCATGGCAGCTTTTTATCTCGAGTTTTTCTAACAGCACCAAACTTTGAGCAAGAGATGGTGAGAAGAGATACTTCAATTCGCGGCATTCCATAATTATCACAGCTTTCAAGCTTTTGAGGCTGAAAAAATGGTCAGGCCCTTTCCATAACCACTTCAAATTGTCTAATCCTGCTAGCTTCAAACGCATTAAATTTGAAAGTGGTGCCACCTGATATTCCTCGTATAAAAAAATATGTAAAATTTATAGATTAATAAATACTGACATGAGTCTACTAATTAAAATGTCAATAAATATCGCAAGACATATATTTGCTAAAAAAAGCATCGAAAGTGTTAAAAAGCAATAATATTGAAGAACTGTGCACAACTGTTACTGAACAGTATGTTATTAGATATGGTAATAAAAAAAGAAAAAAAATATATGTACAAAATGTGTTAATATAATTTAATTGAGCTGTTTTTCCTTTAAACTTCAATGGGAGTTGACATGATTAATTTATATATAAAGTTTATTAATTTGTCATTAAATATATTTTTTCTTTCGTCCTTCCATACGTAACTAACTAGGAATAATATATTTCTGTAGCAATAATAAATTTTAAAACATATATATGATTCTAAAAATGGTTCAATTAACAAGTGTTTATAGACTATAGATATTGGCTTAGAATAGTTAATATATTTTATCTAAATTAAGTATCTTTCACTTAAACGCATTATTTTCATCAAATTCAAGAATGAAAAATGTATTGATTTCTTTATATATATATATATATATATATATATATATATATATATATATATAAAATCCTAACCACTGCCAATATATTTCTTATAAAAACTTCCAAAAGAAAGACTTTTTAAGAATATTGAAAAATATAATATTCTTGGGTAGTAAAAAATGAAATTGAAATTAATTTGTTAGTGTATATATACTAGTTATTAGATTTTAAGCATTTATTTTACAAAAAAATTACTATCATAACTTAAAATATAGAAACTTTTTTATATAAATAAAAGTTAATACTAGGTTAAAACATTTAGAAAATTTCATGCAATATCTAGCTTATTTAGAAGGGGAAAAAAGGGAAAAAATTAAGTAGTTCAAAAAACAAATCAGGAAAAAAAAAAGAACATGTCTTTTACTGGTATAAGATTTAAAAGTGTACCAATAGCTCATCCAATAGGGCAACACGCTTAATTAAAGACTTAAAATTGTTCAATAAATCAATAACTAACTACCATCTAGTTTGAATGAACACTAAGATTGATTCCAATGATATTGAAATAAATAAAATGACTCTTGAATATATATTTTTAATAAAATAATAAAACAATTAAAAATAATGATAAAATGATAATTGACCTTTCAAAAAATCATCTTTTATCAAATTTTCCGCTGCACTGGTGCTAATCGCACCGTGCAGCGGTCCCAAACGGAGCCTAAAGCAACAGAGCCTGCATTAAAGGAGAAATGGAGAGAGAAAAGTACCTCATGCTCAACTATTGCTTTCTTTTCGAGACTCCCATCCATTTGAAATAACACTTCCAACCGCTTACAACAGTCAATGCGCATATCTTTTAAATTTTGTAAGAAGCTAATCGGAGGGGGGCTGGTTGGCCCATTTTCTCTTTTTGTGTCCGTCAAGTATTCAATAGCGTTGCAACGTACAAGCCGAAGAGAAGTTAATTCATTTAGGCCCTTCTGATCTAGGCTTGGGACAATATTTTTGAGTTCCATGACTCTAATCAAAGTCAACTTTTCCACATTGCAAAACAGCTCCTTAAATGCACTCAATGAATATGAGAAGTCTCCAATTTTTAAGGTTTTAAACTTTAGCCCCTGCATAAATGAAAGAGATGCAATCTTGTACCTAGGTAGTTTAGGGAACACAAAGTTTTCTTGAAAACATTGATGATCAGGAGAAACTCTCAGAGATAGTGCAGTCAAACGAGACAATGAATTTAGCTCCCATAAGTTGACATTGTTTGGACTTGTCACGTGTAGCTCTTGGAGTGACGTCAACCTATTACACACAAATACAAAATGCTGTTATCAACACAATATTAATAACACTTCAACCCAATGATAAAAATAGCTAGATAATTAATGATAACTGTAAACATAAATTAGTTTTAATTATCGCAACATGTATAACTTTTTTTTTACTATTTTGCAATTCACGTGACTATCATGTTATATGCTAGGAGGTTTTTTAAATGGAAAGAACTACATGTTTGAATGCTTCGTAGTAATGGAAGTGACCAAAAGCTAAGGAAGATATGTTTGCCATAGTCTAAAATCACATTACTTAATAAAGTAAATAATAGAAAAATAAATAACATAAAAATAAATGCTTATTTTGAGCAATATGATAAAAAATTAATTAACATCTACTACTACGTACCTTGATAGCAAATTAGGAGGAAAATTGCTCTCCTGGCTTCCTCTGAAAGAAAAATGTAGTGATTTTAATCTATGCAATGCCACTAATTCTCCAGGTAGCTCATAAATATTAGTATCAAGCAAAGCAAGAACCTCAAGATTTTCTAAATATCTCAATAATGAGATGTTTTCGAGCTTGCAATATTCCAAGCATAAAGTTCGAAGATTTCTTACTATTTTAAATACTTCCAGTGAGAAAGAAACATTTTTGAGATGTAAAATTTGAAAGGCTTTCATTCCTTCAAAGAACACACTTGGAATTGTCACTAAATTCTTTCCTTCAAAAACCAAAATTTTGAGTTCTGGAAATTTCAATTTGTCAGGAAAATTATTTATGTGGCTCCCCCAAAAAGAGATTGATGTGCAACATTCAAAACTTTCACTTTTAGGCCATTCGATCAACCCCTCTTTTACCATGAATGTATTTTTCTCCCTTAATGTTATCCAATGAGCTAAATCACGAACCACATCATGCATCCTTACACATATTTCATTCCTCACCTCCTCATCATCATCACTAGCATCAGTTTTCAATAACAAACTCGACTCTTGGAGCTTTTTTATTGCTTCACAAATTTCCACCCGTAAGTGATCCATAGAGTCAACATTAAAAAATAATCCATATCCAACTCCATACATAATCAAGCTCTCAATGCCAATATAAGAATCTTCAGGGAAAAGGGAACACAATAAGAAACATGATCGAATATTGTCTCCCTTCAAATAATCATAGCTTAGCTTGAGGCGATCGTACAAACCTTCACAGACATCTTCATTGTCTAAAAGTCTTGAGTCCTTGAATCGTTGATTTGCTGCTTTCCATCCATTTAGATCTGCACCTTTTAGAGCTTTTCCGATCGTTACGATTGCGAGAGGCAAACCCTTACATTCAGAAGCAACCTCCTTGGCTACATCATTCAATGACGAAGTGGCATCTCTTAGACCAGCATTGTCTTTGAATAAAGCCCATGCTTCATCTTCAGATAAGATGTGGAGTTGAAATGTCTCTTGACAATTCATTTTAAGACAAACCTGTTGACCACGTGTAGTCAGCAAAATTTTGCAACCCTCGTGTTCATCATTGAATGGAATGCCTATAGTTTGCAATCTAAATTCATGCCAAACATCATCAATAATTATGAGTATCTTCTTCTCACTTTTCAATCTCCGCATTAACTCTTCAGTTTTTCCTTCTTCTGTACTTGCTTCAAATTTTAAACTTAATAACTCTGCGAGTCTACCTTGAATATTGCTGATGTTTGGATTTTGGGACATTGTAACCATCAAAACATTATTAAAGAGCATTTGTTCTTTAGCTTGCCTCCCGACTTCTTTTGCCAAAGTTGTTTTACCCACCCCTGGCATTCCAAACAATCCAATCATGTTCACACTGTCAGCATGTAGAGCCCTCATGATCCCATCAAAAGCTAAATTTGAAGATTTAGAAGACTTGAAATCTTTAGATGGGAAGAATTCTATTCCTTGAAGAGGAGCACGGTAACCCACTCGTTGAAAGTTGCATCTTTGAAGAAATTTATTGATATAGGACGTCTTCTTTGCTACTTTCTTACTTAAGCAGTATCGCCAACCCCAAGTAGGACACCAATTGAAACACTTCGGATGTTCTATTTCAGCTTCCAATCCTTGGGCATCTTCCAGTTGTTTCTTTGCCTCTTTTAACCACTCTTCGACGTGCTGCTCAATTACTTCAGAATTCCTAGCCTCTTCGACAAGTCTTTTTAGCTTACTGTTTTCCAATTCAAGAACTTTTCGTTGATTCTTGAATTCTTCAACAATTTTGCCATAACGAAAAAAGTAACCAACATAAGGTGATGCATTTTCTGTTATGAGGTTTCCTACAGCATTAGCACCAGCAGAGGCAGCAAATTCAGCAGCCATTCTTTGATAATCTGAGGTAACAAATTTAATAATTAGTAAACATATTTATTAAAGCTAGCTAGAGAGATAAAAGCGATCGAGAAGGTTTGCAAAGTTCCTTAAATACTTTCGGAACAATATATACCTCAATGAAAATGTGAAGTACAAGAGAACAAATTGTAGATGGATCAACTTGGTAATTGAAAATTCTGCAGAAAATAGAAATTCTACAGTGTTCATGCGTATATTAAGAATTTATCTCACATGTAAAGCCACATATGGTATATACTTTGACAATTCTATCAAATATTTTGTTAATTTTTAAATAAATATATTTATTTCAGTTTTCTCCTTAAAAATAAGCCTAAAGAGAAACGAAGAGATTGAGCATATATAGTAAAAGTTACGAAGAAAAACATATATTTTTTTTAATCGGAACCTCTTGACATACAAAGGCCATTTTGGGCCAAAATTAATCTGAAATCCAGCTACGATCAGATCCAAAATGGAAAGAGCTTTCCTTGAGTTATTTTCTCCTTTTACTATGTTTGAACTCGAGACCTTACTTAAAAAGAATCGAATTACTTCTACTCCCAATAGACGTTGGTAAAAAATAACATATTTATGGTTTATTAAAGCATACCTCACTTGGGGTCGATCTTCTAAAGCTATGTGGATTTGTCACTTCACCAACTCCGTAGATGAGTACTAGCCATTGAATTTTTAGATTTTGAAACAGGGAAAAAGGACAAGGACAAACCCAAGCAAAGAAACAAAAATACTAGAGCAGCTTTGATATTATTATTATTATTATTATTATTATTATTATTATTATTATTATTATTATGGCCTTTGGTGAAGTTAAAGAAAGGAAAAAGATAAAAGAAAACAGATTTAACAGAACGATATATTTTTAAGTTATTATTATGGCCTTTGGTGAAGTTAAAGAAAAGGAAAATGATAAAAGAAAACAGATTTAACAGAACAATTTTTTTGTAAGTTATTAAAGTAAAATACAGAGGAAAATCAAGGAAAATATAAAGGAAATTGAGTACCTAATATTTGTTGAGTTAGAAAGAGAAAGAACAAGGCAGAAATTGTGGAGAGCTTGGGTAGTCTAGGTTGCTGCTGGAAGATGAAGTATCCACAAATACGGAGAATCAACTTTGCTTGAAATGAACAAAAAAAACTTCAAATATCCACAAATATGGGGAACTTCTGCTTGAAATGCCCGTGAACAACTGAAACTACAAAGAACAGTTTGATCAAAATACTTGCTTAATTTCTTTGGATTCTGTTTTTATCATGATAGTTACATTTTCTTATTCAATTCCATAGCGGAAGACAACTAGAAAAGGGCTCAAACATCTTTTTCCTTATGGAGCTATATTTTCTCTTCAGTTTTTCTAAACTATTTAACCATAATTAAATAGTGTAACGGGAAGCATCCGGATGATCTTACGAGGGTAGGATGTAGATGTATATGCATAGGAAATCTTCAGCTTGCGGTGAGACGAAAGTATCAATCAATAAAAAACTTCACTTTATTCTTACTTCTTTTTATTATCTTAATAATTCTTTTTTTACCGAACCTTTTGACGGTGTGTTAAGGAGAAGCTGTGACATATTATAAACTTTAAGTGTGTTTTTGGCCTAGCTTGTAGAAGAACTTATCTACTTTATAAGCAGAAACTAGGTGTTTGACTTTCAAATTTTTAAAAATTTTAACTTATGCGGAAAATAGATTTGAGCTTTTCAATAAAGTTATAAAATGAAACTTTTTCGAGAAGTGCTACTATTAATAATATATATTTAATGAAATTTTTACATTTTCACTTGTTTTTCAATAATTTACAAAATTATAAAAGAGGATTCATATTGTTTTACAATAATTTATTTATTTTGTGCCATTTTTATATTTATTTCATTTGTTTAATTTTAATTAACAAAAAAATTTATTTAGTTATATTTTTTTCACTGAAAAACTTGTGATTTAATTTAATAAAGTTTATTATTTTTTTCATTTATAAAAAATATACAAAAATTTTAGTAAATAGTTTTCAACATTTTATTGTACTTTTATACTAGGTTTGCCAAACACTAATTTAATTTCTTTTAACAGCACTTTTAAAAAAACTCTAGTCAACCAGTACTTTTTACAATAGCTCTAGTTAGGCCAAACAGACCCTAAATTCGAATTTAAACAACTTTAACTCTAATCTCAAACATTAAAAAAAAAAGACAAAGGGACCAAACATCTTTTCTTTTTTTTTTTCACAACTTCTACTAGGGGATATGTCATTAAATTTTAAAGTTTAATCAACTTAACTTTAGATCATTTTTCGATTTGTTTGGATTTAGATCAATTCAGGTTTAAGTTAAATAGATTCAAATTTATAAGGTCAGTTTAATTTTTGTTACTAAAATATTTCCAATTTAGTATAGTAATCGGATTAGAAACTTCGTCTGGCAGGAAAACATACATGCTCTTAAGAAATGGGTATGGTGGTTAAATTACAGAATTAACTAAACCTCTTTTTTCTTTTTCCAGCTTCTAATTTTGATAATGCAACATTCCATCTCACCAGATCAGTAACCAACACAAAATTGCCTCTTTGAATATGAAAAAAAAAATATTTAGCAAGAAACTTTAGTATTTATATTTGATATTCACTGTCAAGCGTATTGCGGAAATTTAGCCACAACTTGTAACAAAAATGCCACACAATATATTGTATATGTAAATTATTGGTATAATATAAAAAATTGTCAAAAACATAAATATGTACTACTAATCCATACAATCAGTTAAAATATATTAGTTTGCGGATAGAGAGATGTTAATGTGAAGCACCGCTATATATCTCAACCATATTTCTAATTTTTATGTACTTTTTATGGATAGAATATATTACAAGGACTCTTAAAAATGTGATGTACAAGAGAATTTATTGTTGATGCCATGATGGGTAAACTTGAAAATTAAAAATACTAGAAGGTAGAAATTCTTCGGTGTTCATGTGTATATTAAGGACATATTTTACATGTGTTACTGTTAGAGTTAAGGCATATTATACAAAAAGTTATAAAAATAAAAAATATATTATTCAAGCTTACCTAACTGGGGATGACCTTTTAAATTAAGCTGTATGAACTTTTTAGATCACCAACTTCAGAGATCATTAAGAAAGAACCAACCTTAATAGAAAATAATTAAGAAAAAGAAAAAAGGAAGAATAAGTAGGGATCAAATTAAGCAAGGAAATGAGTTACAAGCAAATCAGACCATATATAACATGAAACAAAATAAACAATAGAGAGATAAACACGAGGAAAAACATTAATATACCTGACAAATACCAACTTTCCAAATCCAAGATAAAGCTTAAGTATCCACAGGTATGGAAGTTCTGCTTGACATTACCGAAAACAGTTTGATCAGAAGAGATTGATTAAATTTCTTTGGATTTTGTATCATAATAATAATTCCAATTTTTCTGAATCAAATCCTTAGCGGGGGACGTCTTTTCCTTATCTTGGAACAGTACCTTTAACAGAGCTCACAGGTTTTGCTAGTGCATGGGACATAACATCATTGATCGATGCAGTTTTGAATTATTGATCCTTTTATTTTAGTCTATTTTCGATTATTTCTCAGCATTAATTTTCTCGTTGCTAACTTGGTTTTGTTGGTTTTCATGCATGGGATTAGATTTTGCATCAAATTATGCCTAAGGTGATGCAAGATTTTATGATCAACCCAACAAAATAAAATCATGATTATATTTTACTAATGTTATATTGAGTTTGAGTAGAATCATTTTAAGTTGACTAATTCTCATATCATAAAAAATTAGAGTTCTTTCGTGATTGTATTTTTTATTTGGATTTGGTTTATTTAGGATTTAAATCATTGTAAATTTAATTTTTTGAATTTGAAGTATAGATTATTCAGATTTTGATAATTGAATTCATATTATTTTTAATTCAAATTTTTAAGTTTTAAAATCAAATCAACTTAATATTGGATCATGTCAAATTAGTTTTCTAATTTGTTCATGTTTGGATTAATTTGAATTCAAGTTAAACAAATTTATATTATTGACATTTTATCATCGAATCAAATTGAATTCCATTTTTAATTTAAACGAATTAAACGAAAGTTTGAGGTTCACAGTAATTTTTTATGAGTTGTGTTCTCAATCATACAAACATGAGTGAAACAAAACAATTACATTTACTTGGTTAATTGATTGCTAGCCAACTTGATTGGAGTTTGAGAATTTTTAAATACACTCATTTTTTTCATCTTTCACTCATTCTCTTTCTATATGAACAGTACCAATGCAAGGAAATTGTGTGTGGAGTGGAGTTCTCCATTTACTTGCATGTATTATTGTAGTCATTCTTTTTATCTGCTTAGTTAAAAAAAAAAAAGACCTACAGTATTGATTAATTGGAACTTGGTCTACGCATTTAAAGCTCAATAGTGATTGCACCCGAAAACCAAAAATACTTATATGTAGATTTTTTTACATGAATCCATTCAGTCTAACATTTTTCGCTTTTCGCTTATTGCTTTCACCCCAAAACCAAAGATACTTCTATGTATATTTAAATTGTTGGAAGCAATAAATTTTTATTTCATTACTTTCGGAAACATGATTTCATATATGATAGTGTTTATAAATAAATTAACAGTGTATATATATTAATATAATATAAATATATTTTCATAATAAAAATATAAAATAATATTAATTAATTTTTAAAATAAAAATAATATTAATTTTTAATAAAAAATTATTACTTAAATAAAAAACAACAGGTTAAAATTAATATATTTATTTTAATATAAAAATTGAAAAATGTAATTATATTAAACTATAATATTGTAATGTTATTTAATTTAACTTTGTATAATAATTTATTAAATTTTATATACTAAATAATAATATGAATTAATAAATATTAATTATATTTAATAATATTATTAATTTAATTGTAAAAATATGAAATTATTAAATAATATACATTTAAATAATTATATTTTTAATAAATTATATTTTGTTTAATATAAATAATATTTTCTAATAGTATTAGAAACATATTTTAAATTTAATTGAAAAATTATAATATTAAATAATAATATTGTATAGTAAAATAATAATTAATTATATATAATATTACTTAGCAATAATATTAATTAATAACACATACAAATACAAAATTATAATAAATGATATTTTTTAAAAATATATATAATATATTTAAAATTTTATTAATCTAAACTATATCCAATAAAATATTTATTAATATTATTTTTAATTGAATTATTTTGAAGTAATTATTTTAGTTAATATTATATTTATTATCAAGATTGAACTAAATAAGAGCCCAAACATCCTCTACTTTATCTTGGTAGGACTACCTTAATGAAAGTTGTAATCACAAGAAATTTTATTATAATTCATGTATCATATGTATGGATAAATTGCATTTACAATCTCCAACTTTTTATATAAGTTTTTTTTTGATCCCTAACTTTTAAATTGTTCAATGATAGTTTCAGATATATTTAAAATTGTGTTAATATAGTCCTATCATAATTTTTTTACTTAAAATAAAAAGAGAATTACAAATTAAGGTAATGGGTATAGAACTATCACTCTTTTCTATCATATTAAAATGTACTAATTAAAAAGAAAGTAAAACTTTTTAAAATTTTTAAGAATAAAATAGAAGTGTCATTTTGTCATTGATTTTTAAAAATTCTATTAAATTTAAGTGAAAAATAACATTTTGGTTTCATTCTAAATAATAAAAACCTATATTTATAATTTTGATAAAAAATATAAATTACATCTTATTAAAACCAAAGAAATTTTTTTAACAAAAAAAAAACTCAAATAAATTTTTAACACTTAACCGAATAGAAGTAAATATTATTTAAAAACTACTTTCTGTAGATTAATACTAATATAATTTGAAAATTTGTAAATTTATGTCAACCGAACACCTCTAACTTATTTACTACTATAAGTAATCCATTAAAAATCTCTTATTAAATGAGTTCAATTTGCTCTCCATTTATGTTTAAGACTTTAGTTAAATTAGAGATGTTTATAGATCAGGTCTGGTTGAGTTTGGATTGAGCCTAGATAAAATATTAAGAGATTAAACACGAGTTTAGTCCAATCTTATTTTTTGAGTCTAACTTTTTTACCAAAGCCAATTTTTTGCATAATATATAAACCCAAGATCGTCCAAATACAATTATTTTTTAAAAAAAATATAGAATAAAATATAAAATATTAAAATACATAATAGTTAACAAGTATAACACAATAAGTTTAAGTAAATTCTTACAGAAAGAAAAAACAAACAGGAAAATTTAAAATTAGTGTCTAAAAAAATATATAAACTCAAATTAAATTAGAAAAAAAATTTAAAATCATTAAAAATGTATTAGTATAAAAAAATAGTAAAAAAAATTATAATTATTAATTCGGATCGAGTTAGATTTGAGCTTTAAATGATGAAATTAAGTCCGATCTTTTTTTTATCGGTCTCAATTTTCAAACTCAAACTTATTCAACGACCTTATAATTTTATCAAAACTTGCCCAGAAATTGAGCGAACATTTGAGTTTAGATGGGTAGCCTGATCCTTTGAACAAATCTAAGCTAGATATAAACATTATTAATTAAATTCTTTATAATAAATATGCCTTTTATTTTTATTTTTTAAAAAATATCAATCACTTGAAAATCATATTATTTAATTATACTCTAATTTTTGGGAAAATGGTTTTATTTTTAATAAAATTTAATTACGCATTTTTATCAAAATTTGTAAATATTCAAAAAATAAAATTTGATAAAATAAAAATAAAAAAATATAAAATCAAAGAATGGATCCGAAACTATTATTCTTTATTATCATATGAAACTATATTTATTAGAAAAGAAATAAAAATTTTTAAATTATTAGGAAAAATAATAAAGTTCATTTTTTCTTTAATTTTAAGTTGAATTTTTAAATTATAAGCAAAAATATACTTTTGTTTTCTTATAAGAAATTTTAAAATGTTACTTTCTTTCTAATAAATAAATTTTGGTGTAATAGAAATGTCACGACCCGAAAACCGCGACTTTCACTTGATTCTTATACTTTTCTTAGTCTACAAATTTATGGACTAAATTTTTCTTTTTCCTTTTAAGGTTTGTATTCGGTGTCAATGTAGTTACTATACTATCTAGATGACCTATAGTCATTCCATTTAAATATTAAACAAACACGGAAACGGTTTTTAGTTACATCCCGACTTGTTAAACAGAATATGTACTGTGCATCAATTTAAGTCTTACATGTAAACAAGTATTTATAAGTAACATATACCTCCGGAAACTAGTACCAAGTCCATACACCGTCTCCGATGCCCACCTAGCAGCTCACACGGCAGATGTTAACTTCAATAATCTGAAAGAGATGAAATTTAGTGGGGTGAGCAAAACCACGCTCAGTAAGATACTAATATAAATACAGAAGTAGGATTACACTGTCTTAAACTGCAAGGCTTAAACTTGCAATGATGCAATTACAGTTAATCCTTTCTCATCGATACATCTCATTATTACTTCTCATTTTCACTTTTCATTTCATAATCATACTCTGGTATGCCATCATCTCATATCAGTTCTCATATTTACCTTTCATTTCATAATCATATTTCTGTATTCTATCATCTCTTATCAATTCTCATATCATCTCTTATCAATTCTAATATTGTGGATCATGATCACGGTGGTACCCAGTCATAATTCTCTTCGTGTATTTCTATATTCGTGTTTCATAACATATCATGACCTCATATAGATGAAATATCGTTACCACCGAGTCATGACATTCCTCATGGAATTCTCATATACTAAGCATATTATCATATTAGGGTTTAATATGCAATTCATGTAATTTTTCTGTATAAACCGCGATCATTTCAAATCATATCATATATACTTTAGGACATGCTCAACATATGCATTTTCAAAAGTTGCCTTTAAGGCATAATATAAACATATTCAATTTCAATTCATGTATTCGTTTTCAGAGCATGTCTAAAACATGTACGGTTTTAAAACATTTTTCATATACTATAAATCATATCAGGTTTAGAGTTCATATCAAATCAATCTATACTCTAAACCGCATGTCGTTTCAAATTCGACACAAAATCGTATATAAATCATGTAAGTGTCGAAATCATTTATCATATACTTTTAAATCATTTACTGTAAATCATATCAGGTCTAGAGTTCATATCAAATCAAACTATACTCTAGACCGCATATCATGCCATGTTCGACACAAAATCACATATAAATCATATAGTGTCGAATTCATATCTCATGGACTTTTAAAACATGTTTAAAACATGTACTGTTTCAAAACATATTTCATTTCAAATCTGTTTCATGTACAGTATAAATCATGTTAAGTCTAGAGTTCATATCAATAAAATCATACTCTAGACTTCATATCATATTTGTTAGAGACTAGGCTAGATCCCTATCATCTCTCTATCAATAAAGACTTAAATCATTGTAGCTAGCAGTGAAAATCATATCATCGTCCCCTGGAAACCAACTAGGGCACTATCTATGGCCATAGACCTCATCTCTCTCAGCCCCACTGATCAAGCGTGACTGAGACCTGTCCACGACTATTGTCGGACAAGCATATCTCTCTGCCTAATGAGCAAAGCTCCAATTAGGCGGTTTCCACTATGCTTTATTGAATTTAATTCTTTTAGGGTGCCTACAGTCTCATAAAACATTTAAATCTATAGCTTTCTTTTCAATATCATGTAAGGCATATGGTAAAATTCTGTATGAGACTTCATATATCAAAATATATATATATATTTACCATATACTTTCATTTCAAAACAAATCAATACTTTTCAGTATTCATATAAACATTATTAAAATGTTTCAAGTTGCAAGAAGGCATGCTTAAATGCGATGCTGTAAAACATTTCAGTATGCAACTTCGGTAATGTTTCCATCAAATACGTTAAAGTGATTCATTTAACTTTATCACCATCAATTATTCGATTTCAAGACTTTCTTTCTGTCAACCAGTAAATCACTATACAATTCATTCACTATTCATCTAATTCAGTATTCAATTTGCTCAGTACTCAATTCATTTGGAAATCGAATCACTTGGTATTCAGACCATTCGGTATTCAATACCCTTTCTTGATCGTCATTGACTATTATAATCATTTATACACTTCATCATCAATATTAGGATCGCATCATTAGTATGAATCCTCTAAGTTTCGATAAGCATTTAAACATCAATTTCTAAAATAGTCATCAAGTTACCGAATTTATGCAAATAATAATATCATCCTTCAATATCTGTTCCAGAATCGACATCGAGGATAACAGAATCACAAAATCGATAGTCACTTATCAAATCCATTTATGATTTGATCTATTGATACATGTTCATCATTTCCGATTTGAGGTTCAATTTCATTTACTATCACAAAATCGTATCTAAATCCTCAAATCAATTTTCATGTGGCTTTTATGGTTTTATCCGAACTTATGCAAATTGTCGATCTTATTATTCAAGATCTATTCTAAGGTTATAAGCACAATCATCTTTTCACATATTTATCACTCATTTCTTTGAATCCATAATTGATCGGATTGTATCGTAATTTAATCTCCATTTCGATCTCTCGAATTTGTCCATATTATCACGTTCGGAATTATTTCAAAGATCAAGAAACCGAACTCGGTAAATTCTGGAAATCACTACTCCGTTAAGAGCTTCACAATCCAATCATTTAACCATTAATTTTCAACTATGATCTTCTCTCCAAGGTAATATCGTATAATCATCGTTACTTCCATCAATACTCCAATTATCGATATTCCACCTCAATTTCTGCTCGATAGTCAACTTATAATATTAAAATAACTCGAATAATCAACTCTATAAGATTCACAACAAAATTTCTCACGTTATTGTGCTCATCCATTAACCTTCTCAACTATTTAAAAATCCATTTTTTTTCCTATGACACAGTAATATCCTTTCAAGCTTATCTTCGATATTTCTTTCAAAATTCCATTTAGATGAGAAATTAATATTTTTCCTTAAACATTTTCGTGGAAATTTCGGCAGCATAACGGCTTAATTTCCTCTAAACCTCCTGCAAGGAAATACAATTTATACTTACAGCCGTTGATTCTCACCAAATTTTACCTCTTACTAAGACCCCCACCATCAGTTGTGGGTCCTCTTAGCATTTTTAGCAAATCAATTTAAATGAATGCATCATATAAAAAAAATCATAATTCCCACATACAATATAAAGCTACTAATGCTTTATAAAAGTATCTTACTTGGTGTTGAAGCTTAGCGCCTTGACGAGCTCCTAGCATCGTCGGACACCAAATCACGTCTTTGTCACCTCCGCTACAATTTCAACAACACCAATTGCACTCGCATAAATACATATTAATAAACTTATTCAATAAATATAAATCAATTTATTGTTTCTTCCTTACCAATTTCTTTTCCTTTTCTTCTCTTTCTTTTTCCTTTCCTTCTTCTTCTTCTTCCTTCTTTTCTTTCTCCTTTTCTTTTCTTTTCTTTTCTTCTTTCTTTTCTTTTTCTTTTTTGTTTTGTTTTTTTTTTTCTGGCCTGAACCGGTTCGGACCGATTCAGGCCGGTTCACCTTCACCTGGCCGGTTCAGCCACCGGCGGTCACCCTCTCCGCCGGTTCAAGCCTCCCACAGCTAGTCGACATCGTGAGGATGCCGGATCTGGCCTCCGTTTCTCGATCGGTGGCGCCGGCGGTAGCAGATCTGGAGGTGGTGGTTCGGGTCTTTTCTCCTCCACGTTTCTCCTTCCTCCGCCGTTTCCTTCACCGTCGGGCCCTCCTCACCTCTTCCTTGAGCTTCCGCCGTCGACGTGGGTGGTGTGGTAGTGGCCAGATCGACGGCACCGCCACTTTTCCTTTTCCTCTTTCCTTCGGTTCTCTTTCGGTTTCGCTTCGCCCCTTTTGTTTTTCTTTCCTCTCTTTTTCTTTTCCGTCGCCGGCAAGCCCTTTCTCCCTCTCTTCGGCTCGCCGGCGACCTTCTCCTCTTTTCTTCTCTCGCCGGTTGTCGACCGACCACTTTTATTTTCCTTTAAGTTTTCTCCTCTGTTTGTTAACAGAGGAGAAACGAGGTAGGGAATCGGGAATAGCCCGATTCCCGCCTCTTTCCCTTTTTTTTTATTTATTTATTATTATATATAATAATAACAACTATAATATATATATATATATAATTATTATACATATAACCATAATTATATATATATATATAGATACACTATTTATAATATGTATTTAAATACATATTTTGTATCAAATTATATATATATACTTTTTACACTTTTAACACAAAAATAATATTTATATTTATCCAAGGTATATTTATATAATATCATTATATAAATATATCAAAATATTTTTATTTCTTATTAAGTTTTGGATTTCTAAATATCCAAAAAATTATTTTCTCCATTTTCTTATTTAATTTGGATTTCCATTTATCCAAATTAAATTTCCTCCATTTCTTATTTCCAATTTAATTTTCCTTTTCATTTCTTATTTAATTTGGATTTCAATTTGTCCAAATTAAATTTTTTTCGGATACCTTATATCTATTTAGAAAATTCTTGGTCTTCACAAGAAATGAGTAATAATTTTGATCAAATTTATTACCTTATTTTGTATTTCTCTCATATTTTTATTTAAAAATTGAGGATAGGATAATATTGACACCTTTTTAAAAGATTTACTACTATTATGACATAATTTAAAGGTTAGAGATTAAAATAAAACTTTTATAAAATGTTTGGGGCTACAAATACATTTGACCTTATATATAATAGGAAAATTATCTTATACACTGTTAGTGGAGTTTTTTTTAACTCCAGAAGCGGGGTTAGGATGATGACATATGTCCCATTTTATTTATTTTTTATATTTTTAATATTTTTAAAGGATATATGTCATCATACTAACCTCGCTTGTGGAGTTAAAAAACTCCACTAACAATGGATAGGATAATAATCTTATATAATATGTGTATAAAGCGTCATTAAATAAAAGTCGAAGACTGATGTCATAAGATAATGATTAGAACTCGATAAATAATTACGAATTCCTGTGGAGGTATATAAGCCTAATGAATGAGGCATCCATACATGAGTAAATTGATGAAATACTGATAGAGTCTAGAGATACAAATGGAATATGAGCAACATTGTGGTATGACACTTTAAAGTCTCAAGGAGTGTAAAGTTATGCTAAGATTAGCAAATAAGAGATGTGGCTAGACGATATCTCGTTCTGAGGTATATGATATTGAAATGACAGAATAATAATTTATCTGTCTATAATAGAGAGATAATGATTGAGACACGAAAGTAATGAGTCTAGCTAGATACTACTGCCAGTCTATAGAAGAGTGATAGGACTAGCTGCTCTATAGATGAGATCTAATTAAAGAAATTAAAGTCGGTAAATGGATAAGTGGGAAGCAAAAGATGGTATGAAAAAGGTTAAATGATTTACAGTAAAGTACCATACTATTTGAGAAAACCGACTAAATTAATGAAAGTAAAGATATGAGAATGAAATAAAGAAGTGAATGACATGCGTTATTATACTGCCAGTTATGCAAATGGAACAAAAATGATATCCACACTTTGAAACGATGGAATTCCATAAATAATGTGGTGATTAAAGAGATAATTTGAGGATTCAATGGTAGAATCTAAATTATGAAAAGAGGAATGAAATGGATAACTCCCAATTGGTAAGGAATAAACTTATGGGAGTATAGATATATGACGAGACACAGCATGTAATGGTCAAAGTGATTCTGATGTTGATATGCTGGCAGTATTATTTAAAAGAGGATCTAAAGAGTGAGAACTATAAACATACGGACTGTACCACCCTTTAAGTTAAGTTAAATTCGGAGGACCGAATTTCTTAAGGTGGGGAGAAAATGTGAAACCCGATTTTATAACATTGTACACCATATTTGTAAATAATTGATAATGGAAATAAATTATTTAGTAGAATTATTTAGTGGAGTTAAATAAATATTGAATATGAATTTCCACTCTCAAATAGGAATTATTGGATTTATAAATTATAATATGGTGTATAAAAGTGGAAATGAATATTAAAGAATAAATTGAAAGTATTGAACAAAGGAAGAAAACAAAATGTGCTGCTGTGTGTTACACGGTTTGATATTGTTTTGATTATGCCATTTTGGTTATATTGATAAAGAGGGAATTATCAAGTGGACATATAGTGAATTTTCTTGGTTAAAATATACATCAAAAGTGGCAAAACAAATCAAGGAAAGTGCAGCAAAGAATTGTGGACACGCCATTCTCGTTTCTGTTATGTGCGTGCCCAGCTGGAAGTTTTGGATGGGTTTTTTGACTATGAAATTATTAAATAAAATGCATTAATGAATTAACAGGTGACTAAATTTTATTGGTTAAAGTCTATTAAAAAAAAGTCAAAAACGTGCAGGAAAAATTGTTGCACCGCCAGTCTTTTACTGCAGTTTTCTTCCTCTTGTTTTAATGCTCAATAAAGAAAAGAAATGATGGAAGGGTGTTAGTTAACTATGTGGCAATTTCCAATAGGATGAAGTGTTGACAAAATGAGATAAAAGATGGCTTTCTTCAGATTTTTCACAGGCAGAACCGACTTCTTTTCCCCTGCTTCCCGATTTTTCCTTGCTGCCATTTTGTTACATGATTTTCTGTTTTTTTTCTCCAAGAAATCCTCACGTGTATCATGCTAAATCACAGGTTCTTTTCACTTAATCACTCCAGCTTCTTCATAAAACCTATTCCCCACCATAAGATCACGTTAAACCCAGGATTGGAGGGCTGAAATGGAAGTGATCAGCGATGGGTTTAAACATGTACAGCTCGGTTGAACGAAGAAGGTAAGGATTGATGATGTTTCTTATGCTTCTAGCTTTGGTTTTTCGTTTAATTATGCATGGAAAATATATCTACAACCTTAGTTGAATGAAAATTTATTTGTAGAGGAGGAAGTGATGTTCGGCAGTAAAGAAGAAAAGAAAAAAAAATACATGTATGTGAGATGAAAATGAAAGCTTGATATCGGATAAAGATAGTTATAATTATAAATTAGCTAAATTAATTGGTTAGAGCTACTAGATAGGTTCGGTTATGGAAGAAGGGTGAGGATTTTCTTGCAAACATGCAGTGGCGTGAATATGGGTGTATGTTGGTTTACCATGGGCAGTAACGATGGTGATGATGTTTTATGATGTGGAACATGTTTAATGTAAATCCTAAATAACACAAAAGACATGTATAAATTAGATTAAGGAGAGAATGATTAAATGTGAGGAAAAGTCAATGGGAGAGCTATGGCATGGCTGAATAATGGGACTATTGTGCAAACAGAAAATGAATGTAAAACAAGGAAGGTGGCGTGAAGAATGGTACTAGCCGACCAAGTTGTGAGCTGAAATTTGGTAATCAAAATTTATGCATTAAAGGTGCTTTCTAAAAAATCACTAGAATTTGGAAAATCGATAAGAATGGCTATGGATACCATTCGGTCATGGGGCTTTGTGCAGCCCAAGATAGTGCATTTTATAAATTGAATATGTAAAATGACAGTAGCAAATTGGGAGAAGAAGACCGGGGAAATTGGATTCAAAAGTGGAATTAAAACGAGAAAGCTAAGGTTTAGTACCGGTATAAAATATACCGGTTGTTCATGTACTGTATCTTTAGTGGTTGCATTTTATGAATATTAACGGCTTAAAATTCGAAAGAATAATATTAATAAATTTTGATAAAATTACTTTGTAGCCCGAGTTGACGGATTTCGGTTAGCGTAACCGGGAAGCTCAACTTCGTAATACAGGTAAGGGAGACATGTGTCGCCTGTAAGAATATTCGGTCACATATTTTAAATTATGCATTTAATTTATAAATGCAATTTAGAATGATTAGTTTTGAAATTTGTGGTGATTTATCGGATTCAAATTGTGGTGAAGTATCGGTTGAGAAATATAAACTGTATTTTCGTGCAGGAGGCTAGCCAAATCGGCAGTCGTTATACTGCCGAAAAATTATCGAAAAATTACTGAAATTTACCGAAAATCACCGAAAACCATAATAAAAGATTTGATTTCACGTGAATCGATTTTCGGGTACGAAAATCGAGAAATCAAGTAAATTTCATAAAACATGAATATAGTAATATTTGATTATAAAATATTCATGTTTTCGAGTATGGTGAAAAGGAAATCACCGAAAATTCACCCGATAGGTGATTTTCACGTGACACGAGATAAAAATGAAAAAGAGACTGAAGTGAATATTTTTATAAATATTCTTATATATTCACTTGATTTAATATAAAACCTTTATGGTTTTAATTGTGAGATAAATAATTATATAAATTCCATAAAGGTTAAGAAATGATGAAAAACTATGATTTCGAGACTAGAGGTCTCTACACGTGTTTTAGAAAGAAACATGGTTACGGGATTTATGAATTTGGAAAAATAAATATTTTATTTTTCATAAATTATTGAAAACCATGTTTTCAAGTGAAAACACGGAAAAGCGTGCATAAGTGTTTTACGGTGGAGAAAAGACAGTTTTGCCCTTCTATACTTTCAGTGATGATTTTTCAAACTGTCTTCATCGTATGGAAAACATGATATATACCTTTATGAAATAATTTGAAAAATGTTATTTATTTTATAAATTTCATAAAGGTGATTATATTTACATGTGAGCCTTATGGATATTTGATTTACGGTGTTTAAAAATCCATAAAAGCTATGGTACGGTTTATACTGTTTTGAGACTTTAGGCCCTGAGTTCATGCATTATTATTCATGTAATTGCGTGACCCACCTGGGGCGGTGGCTCGGGTCGATGGACCAACGGGTGCACCTCAGGGTGTCACAAGGCTGATGGACCCGCCAAGTCATCAGAGGTCTTGAGGTCACTTGGCAAGTGGACCCGAGGACCACCTATAGATTATGGCCATAGATCTAGCAGAGATAGCCATGAGGGGCGATGGCCTACGGGTGCACCCCAAAAGCGGACGACTTGTGTTCCTGAGGGAACAATGAGAGCATGATTTATTTGATGCCTAGTCTCACACACTGATTACTGTTTACTGAAAGGATTTACGGAATCCTATTTACTGTACTGTTTATTGTACTGAGCACTGGTCACTGTTTACTGATGAAAAATCGTACCAAAATACTGTGTTTACAGAATTGTATTGTGCACTGAAGTGGTAGCCACTGATTACTGTTTTACTAAACGGAAAGCTACCATTTATTGTTTATTGAATGGAAAGCTACCGTATACTATTTACTGAATTGGTAGCTACGGTTTACTGTTACTGACTAAACCGTATCGAGATACTGTTTTACTGAATATTGAATATACTGTTTTACTGAACTGTACAATACGGTTACTGATTTGAAAAGAGAAATAGATGTTTATTCTAAAAGAATAATATAAGAATTATTTCTAAGATAGAAATAATCAAAGAAGTGATTTTCCAATGATTGGATATTTATAAATCACTGTACTGTCACGTGTTTTAAAGGGTACTGAAGTGAAAAGAATTAAGTGGTTTACTCTATGGAAAAGAAAAACGAAGATCATATCGTTTTGAGAAAAATGGATTTAATACTCTCTACAGTTGCTTCTAGGTTCCGGAACAAGTCAGGTATTTTAAAATACCTGACTTACTTTATCTGGATCCCTAGCCGACTGTAGTATCCTTCCTACATGTGAGCCTAGAGCCAGCTAGGAAGATTTTAAAGAAAATGAAAAAAATTATTTTCAGCATATAGATAGCTGAATATCAAGTGTAGCATATAACTCTCTTACTGAGCCGTGGTTTGCTCACTCCCCAATTTTAACATTTCAGGTTTTAATGATGATGAGATCCAATATTTGTGGATTACGGCTGCACATAAAGGACAATGTGACAGACTGACTAATTTATATGAGGTATGATCATTTATTTTCTGTATTTAGACATGTATGCAGTACTACTTGCTTATTAAGTAAGATAGGGGATGTGTATAATGTTAACAATATTTTATTAAATTGTTTAATAGTTAGTAAAAGTGAAGTATCACAGATAGCCCAACCGGATGAATTGTGTAAAATAAGGTTAAAAATGTAGTAACGAGTCGTTACATTCTCCATAAGGAAAAAGTCTATGAGAAATATGTAGTGATTTTAATCTACGCAAGGCCACTAATTTTTCAGGTAGCTCATAAATATTAGTACCAAACAAAGCAAGAATTTCAAGATTTTCCAAATATCTCAATAATGAGATGCTCTCTAGCTCACAATTTTCTAAGCACAGAGTTCGAAGATTTTCTTGCAATTTTAAATACTTCCAATGAAAAAGAAACATTCTTGAGATGTAAAATTTGAAGGGCTTTCATTCCTTCAAAGAACAAACTTGGAATTTTCACTAAATTCTTTCCTTCAAAAACCAAAATTTTGAGTTTTGGAAATTCTAATTTGTCAGGAAAATTATTTATGTGACTCCTCCAAAAAGAGATTGATGTATAACATTCAAAACTTTCACTTATAGGCCATTCGATCAACTCCTCCTTTACCATGAATGTATTTTTGTCTCTCAATGTTATCCAATGAGCAAAATCACGAACCACATCATGCATGCTTACATATATTTCATCCTTCTTCTCCTCATCATCATCACTATTATTAGTTTTCACTAACAAACTCGACTCTCGGAGCTTTTTTATTGCTTCACAAATTTCTACCCGTAAGACAGCCATAGAGACATCATTAAATAATCCATATCCAATTCCAAACATGATCAGCCTCTCCATGCCAATATAAGAATCTTCTGGGAAAACGGAACACAACAAGAAACATGATTGAATATTGTCTTCGTTCAAATAATCATAACTAAGCTTGAGGCAGTTGTGAATGCCTTCACAATTGTCTAAATGCCTTGAGTCCTTGAGCCGCCAATTTGCTGCTTCCTACCCGTTTAGATCTGCACCTTTTAGAGCTTTTCCAATTGTTACAATTGCGAGAGGCAAACCCTCGCATTCACTAGCAACCTCCTTGGCCACATTACTCACTGACGAAGAAACACCTTTTAGACCAGCAATATCTTCGAATAAATCCCAGGCTTCATCTTTGGATAAGATGTCGAGTTGAAATTTCTCTTGACAGTTCATTCCAACACATACTTGTTGACGACGGGTAGTCAAAATAATTTTGCAGCCCTCATGTTCAACACCGAAGGGAATACCTATAGTCTGCAATCTAAATTCTTTCCAAACATCATCAATGATTATGAGAATCTTTTTCTCATCTTTCAATCTCCACCATAACTCTTCCGCTTTTCCTTCTTCTGTAGTTGCTTCAAATTTTAAACGTAACAACTCTACAATTCTATCTCGGATGTAGCTGAAGTTTGGATTTTGAGACATTGTAACCATAACAGATTTTTCAAAAAGCATTTTCTCGGTAGCTTGCTTCCCAACTTCTGTCGCCAAAGTTGTTTTACCCACTCCTGGCATTCCATGCAATCCGATCATGTTTACACCATTAGTGTTTAGAGCCCTCATGATCCCATCAAAAGCCAAGTTTGAAGACTTAAGAAGACTTGAAATCCTTAGATGAGAAGAATTCTATTCCTTTGAGAGGGGGACGAATACCCACTCGTTGAAAGTCACTTCTCTGAAGAAGTTTAGCAATATAGGACGTCTTCTTTGCTACTTTCTTACTTAAGCAGTATCGCCAACCCCAATTAGGACACCAATTGAAACACTTTTGACGTTCTGTTTCAACTTCCAATCTCTGAATTTCTTCCAGTTCTTTCTCTGCCTCTTTTAGCCACTCCTGAACGTCCTTCTCAATTACCTCAGTTTGGCTTATAGCTACATCAACATCATTTTTTACCCTATCTTTCTTCAATTCAAGTTGTTTTCGTTGATTCTTGAATTCTTCAGCAATTTTCCCAAAATGAAAAAAGTAACTAACATAAGGTGATGCATATTCTGTCGCGATGTCTCCTGCGGCGCTGGCAGCAGCAGAGGCAACAAATTCAGCAGCCATTCTTTGATGATCTGAGATTGAAAAACAACTTTAATGATTAGAAAACATATTAACTAAAGCTAGCTAGAAAGATATAAGCAATCGAGAACGTTTGCAAAGTATCTTAATTACTTTCGAAGCAATATATACCTCAATGAAAATGTGAAGTACAAGAGAACAAATTGTTGATGGATCAACTTGGAAATTGAAAAATCTGCAAAAAATAGAAATTCTTCGGTGTTCATGCGTATATTAAGAATTATCTTACATGCAAAGGCATATATAGTATATACTTTGACCATTCTATGAAATATGTTGTCAATTTTTAAATAAATATATTTATTTCACTTTTTTCCAAGGAAATAAGCCAAACGAGCAATGAAGAGGTTGAGCATATAGCAAACGTTATGGAAAATAACATATATATATATATACACATACACGTGTGTGTGTGTGGTTTATTGAAGCATGCTCACTTGGGGTCGATCTTCTAAAGCTGCATGGATTTGAACGAAGGAAAGAAGACAAGTACTGACCCAAGCAAAGAACAAAAATACTAGAGCAGCTTTGATTTTTTTGTTTTTTGGAGTTAGGGAAAAGGAAAAGTATGGATCGAAGAAAACTGATTTAACAGAAAAGTTTTTTTTTTTACTTATAAAAGTAAAGGAAAGCAGAAAACCAAAAGGAAATTAAGTAGTTATTTTTTGTTGAATTTTCCTTAATTAAAATCTCGAGTTCGAATTTTGTGAATAAAAAAAACAGTGTTAGAAAAGATCTCCCGTTCAAAGTCAGATAATAACTCGATTTCGAATTAATCGAAACCCAAAATGATCTTTGAACTCTAAAAGATTTCGAAAAAAAAAAAAAAAGCAAGGCAGAAATTGTAGTGAGCTTGGGTAGTCTAGGTAGCTGGTCGAAGATGTAAAGATGATAGAAGGCTATGCTTGATTGAAAACTGTGTGTGTGAATAGAAAGAAGTAAGATTAGTAAAGTATAGAAAATTTGGGAACACTAATAATTCAAATTACTATACCAACAGTAACAATCAACCAAAATATTGACAACTTGTCCCAAATGCTCCCATGTGAACGACATAGGAACTTGCACACTAGACAAGTAAGAAATTTTTTTAATTATTATTATTATTTACTTTTCAATCATATTATAACATTGATGTTTATGAATTTGACGATTGTGTGTGAACTCATCCGCCAACGATCTGTTAAATTTTATATTAATTTAATTGTCACGTGCATGCTCAAGCATCTTCATTAATTGATTTCATTTCACACTTTTGTTTAATAAATGATATTATGTGATAACAAAAATTCTCTCATTTTTAAAATTAGGGTTCTGTAAATTGAATTTCTAATGTTAATAGATAAAATAATAAATAACAAATAAATTTATGATGAGATTGGAAGATTTTGGAGTATGGTATCTAATTAATTGACAAATTATAGATTTAATATGTGGGAATTTAATTTGGGTGTTAAAAAACTTAAAAATTCAAATAAAATAATAGTAAAATGTGTATATATACATATATAATAAATTATTATATATTTATGTATGTACAAATATATATATACATATATATATAGTTGGTTGTTAATAAAAAATATATTCATTATATATTGATATTATAAATAAATAAAATAAAAATCTGATTTGGACAGAAAATATACTGTACAGTGACATACTATGTAAATAGTTAAGTTTTTAAAAGATATTTTAAGCTTTTAGTCCCATTTGAATTAATAAAAATTAATATAAAATTTGCACCACTAAAATTATGACACAACAACCACCTTCTGCTATTTTCTTGAATCTTCTTTCACCGCCTCACCATTTTCTCCCCTACAGTTCACGTTCTTCTTCCTTTTCTCTTCCGTTTCTCACGATTTAGCCATGGGAACACCTCTATTTCAACACCAAATTACCTAGGCTTCTTCACATAAATTAATCCTTATCTCCATAGCTCCTTAGTCATCTAAAAATCTCAGCCAAAAAGCATCAAAACCAATCTCCCCTGCTGCCGGACAGTAACGGGTTTGCACAGGTAAAATTCCAGCCTTCATTTTATTCACTTTCTCCTTTTGTTTGTGGTTTAATTGGAGGTGTAAATGATAGATATGATTATAGTTTAGGATAAAAACATGTAGATAGCTCTTTTGGCTGATCAGTCAGGGTGTTTGAGAAATTTAAATGTTGGCTGTTGTGGCACTAATAATAGGAAAACAAGCGCTGCTTTTTGTGTTGGTTGATTTTGTGAAGATGAAAAGCTAACCATGAGCTAAACTAAATGTGATTATAGGATTTATTTAATGAAAACATGAACTAGGGTGTATGGTACTGCCGGTAGTAATGGAAATAAAGGAAAGATGATGAAGGTAGTGGCGTGAAAGGTAAAAATATAGGGGCTGGAAATTCTGCTGCTAGTAACGTGAATAACAAAAAAATATGGACTGATTTAGGTGTTGATGGCGTGAGTGATAGGGAATTGGAGAAGAAAGTCTAACCATAAATTAAATATAGTCAAAATAATTAATTGACAAAGAAAAAAAATGACATAAAATGGTATAGTGTAGCCGGCTAAGGAAGGTCAATATTGGAGTGCTTATGGTGATTGGTGTGGTGTAAAGGTCAAAAATAGTGGTTGGTAATGGAAAAAAAAATAGCCATAGAAGTTAATAAATAAAAACATGAAATAAGTAATATTGTACAACTGGTTGAAGAGAAAAATGAAGGAAAGAACTGTTGACTTTGATGCCTAAATGGTGGAAAAACATGGGTAGGAAGGCAGCACATGTACTTAGGTTCATAGACTAAAATGAACCAATAAATTGATTTACATAAGGGCCATTCGATCATAGACTATTTAACAGGATTTTGGTGATAATGGTGGCGTGAATTAGTGCACGATAATAGTGAAATTGATATAAGAAATTAGTAAATAATATTCATGGAATTAATAATTGAAATAAGAGGTGTGGAGAACCATGGAAGTCTAGGTCATGGACTGTCCATGAGGGAGTTAAAGTGATTTTAAGGTAGTAATAATAGAAATAATAATAATGAATAATGCAATGAAACCTAATCATGCACCTAAATTAGTTAAATTGTAGTCCAAGTATGTTAAAGCATTATTGGTAAGAATAGATTCTTGATAAAAAGGCGATGATGGTATAGTTGAATATGAGGTATAATAAATATGTAAGATTTTAAAATGAAAAGAAAATGAGCTTAATGGTCATAGCCATATCCGGCTAAATAAAAGTCATGAGGAGTCCATAGTGTTTTCTAAGGGTTGGTGACTAAAATGGGAATAATTCATGACGTTAAATTGGGAAAGAATCGATATAAGGCAAAATGAAGCTTTCGGCCTAAGGAGATTCATAAGAATTCCAAGCTAAGTATTAATGACTAAAAAGGAAGATAAGTAGAGGTAGAGAAAACTTTATAAGTAAAAGAGCATGAATTTAATTAATTCAATGTTATCTTGCAATTGGGAATTTGGAAGAAATAAGTGGATCAGTGGTGCTATTGGATTTTATTTCGTACTGCAAAATGAGGTAAGGAATAGTATATAGAAGTAGTGTAGGAAATATTATGCTTGCATGTGTGAGCATGTGTGAGAATTGGATGATTTGAATTACTGAACATGTGATTTTTTTAAAGGGGCTAGGATAGAAATCAAATTGAAGTGTTATCGAAAATTTTAGAAAAATTCACCCCTAATCGCACCCATGCCCAGTTTTATAAATAAATATTAAAGTAATTATTTATGAATTAAAATATGTTTTGAGCTATATGAATTGCATTACACGAAATGATTTACATGAATTGTTTTATATGAATTGTATTACATGAAGTGATTTATATGAATTGATTTACATAAATTAAGTTACATGACATGATTTACATGAAATAAATTATATGATTTGAATCATATGAAGTGTTTTACATGAATCGAATTACACGAAATGATTTACACGAACTAAGTTATATGACATGATTTATACAAATTTATTTACATGAAATGATTTATATGAAGTGATTTATATGAAGTGATTTTATATGAGATTGATCTCCTTGATGATCATGCATACGAGATAGTGATGATGAGGCTAGGAGACGTCCCAAACTTTCCCGTTACATGATATGATTGTGGGAGTTATGGTCAGACCCCACATGTTTACATAGTGAGCACTTGACTAGTGTGAACTGTGAGTGATTGACGATGGTCATTCGTTACAATGTTTCGTAGGATTGACTAAGGAGTTTCAGATCCCTGGCCTTCCTATACAGGTCCCTTATGGGATATTGTGCGTGCATGAATCTCTGAAAGATTATTTTTCTATTGATAAGTGATATTTGACAGATGATTGATTTACTGAATGATTTAATTTTCGAGAATAGTGAATTATTTGATTTATGAGATTAATACATGAATTGATTGAAAAGTGACAAAGGAAGTGATGAAAGTTTTACAGTATATGTTTTCCGATACAAGTGCATTTATCGTATTTTAATGATTTTAAATAAATCGCTTTTCTTACTGAATAAAATTTTTGAAATTACTGCATTACCTCATGAATTTGATTTAAATGATTTGAAAAGTGAACCGTGAAAGAGTATATGAATAGTGATTGAATTACAGATGGATTGAGTTTAAATGATTTGAACAATGAAAAATTATATGAACAGTATATATTTTAAAAAAGATTCCAATAAATATTTACATGAACCCATACGCATTATTTTATTTATAAAATTAATTTTATGATTTATATTGCATATAGTGGCATAGTACCACTCTTTTATATGCTTTTTCTTACTAGGCTTTTCCCAAAGTTTATTCCTTTACTCACCATCCCAGATAGTTCCTCCGTGCATGGGGTTACAAACATTACAAGATAGTGGAAGAGATCGCCAAAAGTTGGTATGTCAAAAGTACAGGTGCATGTGGAATTTTATATTTATATTCAGCCTAATAAATGCACAGCAGATGTGTTTGTAAATGGAATGAAATTAATGTAATGTTCAATTGAAAATATACATGATCTAGTGGAATGTAAATCATATTGAACTGTTATAAATAGAATTATAAATATTATATCATAGTTTTATTATGATTTCTTATTTATTATTGATGGTTTAATAAATTTAATGATTTAATGTTTTACTGATAATGCGAATTATAGAATCGAACTTACATCGACATCGAATGTAAATCAATTAATACAAAATAATTGAATATGAAAGAAAGAAGTGAAAAGGAAAAATTTAGTTCGGAATTTTATAATTTCGGACGTTACATATTCAATATGGTTGGATCAAGAAAAGATAATATGATCAAGTATGAGTGATCTTCAATTAATTAATTAAAAAGTTAGTGAAAATGTATTTATTATATATATTTTTTTGCTCGAAATATTTGTTATATATTGATAACACTAAAAATTTATGGCTAAATGCTCAATTTTTGATTAAACATTTGCGAGATTTCTTAATTAAGGATACAATCTTTAATTTTGATCAATTAAGGACTAAACGTTTTTAAATTTGTTCAATTTAGAATTTTATTACATGTGTAAGTTACATGTGCTGTTAAAATAATAACGGTGTTTAATAAAGATACGTGATAACAATTTAGTGGGACACGTGTACCTATACTTATTTTTCTTTTAATAGGGAAAAAATACATTGGAGACACGTGACAACAATTGACATGTGGTAGCATTTTAGTAGAACACGTGACAGTGCACTTATACTTATTTTTCTTTTAAAAGGTAAAAATACGTGGGACATGTGGCACTGTGGCAGAAATTAGTGGGACACGTGGCAGTAATTAACATATGGCAACATTTTAGTGAGACACGTAGTAACATTTAAGTGGGACACGTGGCAGTGTATTTATACTTATTTTTCTTTTAATAGGTAAAAATACGTGAGACATGTGGCAGCATTTTAGTTGGACACATGGCATTGTACTTACACTTATTTTTCTATTAACATGTAAAAATACGTGAGACATGTGGCAGCATTTAGTAGGACACGTGGCAGCAATATGTCCTTTAATCGTCATCCACTCTCTTTAACGGAGAGTGTAACTCACACAGATTAAAAAATCCTAAATTGAACAAATTCGAAAACGTTTAATTTTTAATTAATCAAAATTAAAGATTGTATCTTTAATTGAAAAATCCCGTAAAGATTTAATCCTAAATTGAGCATTTAGCCAAAATTTATTATTGTATTTTTTTGTAGACTTTTCACATGAATCCACTAAGTCTAACATTTGGCATTCTACCTACTGACTTTTTTTTTTTAATCTTGATTTTAAGTATTCACACAAAGTTAAATTTGTTAAACAACAATAAATAAAAAACAAGTTATTTAATTAAAGAAGCACTAGACTGAAATTAATTTAGGGAAACAACAAAAATCTTGTTTTTCTTCAATCTCTTTCCACCTATAATTAATTCTCATTTCTCAAGGAATCTGGCATTATTTTGTACAGATGATAAGATGAGTTTCTGTAGGTGGTTACAGTATTGAAGCCAAAATTGACAAATCTCACTTAAAAGTACTATATGATTGCTTCTTGTATTTTCCATCCATTTCTGATTGGCTTAATAGTCAAATATGACCTCAACGTCTGTCACAAAATGAAATTAAGTCCTCAACGTTTAAATGCATGGAAATCAGTCCTCAACGTTACAAAAAAATTGAATTAAGGATATTTCTGTTAAGTTCTTTAATTTTCGTTAAGTTTTATTACTGATAGAGGTAACGAAAATTAAAGGATTTAACGAAAATTTCTTTAATTCAATTATTTTGTAACGTTGAGGACTGATTTCTATGCATTTTTCTATGATTTAAACGTTGATGACTTAATTCCATTTTCTGACAAACGTTGATGTTATATTTGGTTATTAGGCCTTTCTAATTCTTCCCCGTACAGTCTATGTTTATCTGATTGCCTCCACCGTTACCAATCTATATCACCTGTGTCACTTAAGTGTGGCTGCACCTTCCTTAATTTAGCAGATTGCCTTAGAAACCTAATGAATTGAGACATTTAAAATCAACGCTGGTATTTGTCGAGGGGTTTTTTTTTAATAAATTGTCAAATTTCATAAGAGAAAAAAAACGTCTTATATTTTTTATTAAATATATTTAATATACTTTAAGCCAATAGGTGACAAATATTTTTAATTTTGCTGTTGGAATCTAAGTATGAGATTAAGTAGCATAGTATAAACTTGTAATATCCCCGTAAATAGATAAGGTCTTTATTAAAATGTCCCATTAGTTGAAGGGCCATTATTATAATAATCAAATATAACAAGAGTTATTTTTAATAAAAAGAGAAACATGCAAGGTCAAGGATTAAATAATCTATTTTTAGTTTTGACAGATTAAATCTAACTATATTTAACCTTTTGAATTTCACATTTATTCCAAAGTATTAAAGTTGCTATAATTTTGCCACTAATGGAAGTGCAACTTTATAATAATAAATTGAGTCAATTGTAGGATACGGTTTAAGATATATTAGGTAATTATTGTATAGCTTATGTGTCAAATATGTAACTTATTCATATAAGAGTTCACATCATAAATATTTGACATGTAAGCATGTACCTTGTAATATAATTTATATATATATATATATATATATATATATATATATGAGTTTGTCTACAGTAAGGTCGCAAAATATCGATCTTACTGTAAGATCACGAGATCTCATGAAATATTCAATATCTCATGAGAAACTGAATAAATTATAAATTTTTTTAAAAAATATAAATAATAGTTTAACATGTCAATAGGTAAACTTTACTTTAATGAATATAATATAAACTACATTTTTATCCATTCCACAAGTCAATAGGTAAACTTTATAATATAAATTACATTTTTATCAATTCTAAAATCAATAAGATATTGAAAATTATTTTTTTATCTATTCAGCAAAAAGATACTATAAATTACATTTTTAATCCATTAAAAAATAATAATATAAATAACAATTTAAAAAAAATTGTGTGAGATATTAATATTAAAGTTTATTGTTTTTACCTTATAGTATAAAAAAAATTAAGCAATCAACTACCTTTTTATAATAGTCGATTGCCTATGAATATAATTATGTTTAAAATACATTTTTAGTGTGAGCAGTTGATTGCCTTTTTATAGCAGTCAACTGCCATGGATCTAATTAATTTTAAAATATGCATGTAATTAATTTTATAATTACATAATAATTGTAGGCTTATGTATGATAAATTTACAATAATTGTAATAGTTTTACAATAATTCTAATAATTTTACAATTATTCTCATAATTTACACAAAAGATTATACTTTTACGTGTATTCTTATCAGTTTTATATTTAATTTACGTTAATTATTATAGTTTTATCCTTAATAATCATAATTTTACGTTTATTCTCATTAATTTTATGATTAATTATTATAGTTTTATGCTTATTCTAACATTTTTGCAATTGGTCTCATCAATTTTACAATGATTCTCAACAATTTTATGGTTAATTATCATAGTTTTATGTTTTTTCTAATGTTTTTACACTTATTATTATTAATTTTACGATAATTTTTATAGATGTACTTCATTATATTAATTTTAAGTTTTATTCACATAAGTAGTCGAATGCTCGATAATGACATTTAACTACCCTAATTAAAAAATTAAACAAAACAAATGCTAGCAAAGGGCAGTCGACTGCCTCTAATTAGTAGTCGACTGCCTTCACAAGACCCTGCTTGTGTCTTGCATAAATGCACATGTACAAGTTTAAGCCACATAGAACCAACTATTAATCATATGTTTTGTTTTGTTTTTTTTTTAGCTATTATACGATAATGGAGATGTGGAAGTACAATGTTTGGAAAAAGAGCACTGGGAGCTTATTGACACAACTCTGTTTTATTGGGTTTCTCAAATATTGGCCTTTGTCATATGGCTCGCCTTATATTGGAGGTCACTAAATTTGTTTCCTTAATTCTCTTTTAGACCACGTCTAATTCATTTTAAGATTTAGTAGCTAATTAATTTATTATTATGTCAGTAAGTTAATAGTTTCACTTTGTTTTTATTTTTTTGTTTCAACGTGTTTTTCCATTAATGATTATGCTTTTGTTTATCATATTTTTGTTATTTATATACACATTGAGTTAATTAGTAATTTGTCTTTTTTAATGTTTTACACTTACTCTTATATTTTTAAGATAAATGTCATAAATTTATTTGTGAGCTGAAGAAATGACGAAGTAAAATGCACAAGTCAAAAGAGAAATGAAGTTGAGCATAGCAAATATCATTATGGAGAATAAAATCTATATATATGGTAGATTGAAACATACCTCTTCTTCTAAATTAAAAAGTACAGATTTCTTTTACATCATCAACTCCGTGGATCAGATCCAAGCCAAGAAACAAAAATACCACAGCAGAGAAACCAAAAAACAAGAGCAGTTTTTTTTTTCTTTTTTAAGTTAGAAAAGGAAAGTAAAGCGGAAAAATCAAAGTGTAGCTAGCTGGAAGATCTGGAGATGATAGAAGAAGATGCTTGAATAGAGCACTGTGTGACGAGGAAGAAGCAAGAGCAAGGCAAGGAAGCAACGCAAGTTTTTTTCTTTCACTGTAAGGAGACAAACACAGAGGAAAAAGATAAATATAAAAAGGAAATATGAACTTTGGGGATCCAAAATGGAGCTTTTATTTCTATTCAACCTGAATTTTTCTGGATATTGACCAAGTTGGTGAGGAGTTCTTTTCCTCCATGTGCGACTGTTGCGTAACGTCAACAAATGTCAAAACGAAAATTAAATTTCACCCATTTTAACATTTATTATATTATTAACTCAACTGAAGTAGAATTTTGTAAAATCAACGTAAACTTAGTATTATTTGGCATAAAATATATTAGAATTATAATAAACACATGAAAATAAATATTAACAAATCTTCTAGTGAAATTATCATGTGTTTATATTTATTGATTCTGATTTCACGTTCATTCTTATGTGTTTCTGATTAAACATGTTCAAAGGTCGAGCTATTCACTCAAACTTGAAGGTCCACCCATTTTTTTAACGTGTTTAAGCAAAATATTAAACTCATTCAATGGACTCGAGCTTAAAGATTCAGCCCTATTAAAAAACAGACTAGTTTTGGGTACATTTTCAAGCCCAAGCCTGGCCCAAATTAGTCTATTTTACTATAATTATATTATTATTACTTTATATTAATGTTTTTTAATTATTTTTGTTTTTTTGTGCAATTTATTTTGAGTTTGTATTTTTTTACTTTAATTTAAATTTTCATATTTTTTGTAACTTTTTTGTAAAAATTTATTCAAACTTATTGTGCTCTACTAATTAACTTTGATATGTTTTAATATTTTTTATATTTTATTATAAATTTTTTTAAAAAATTAATAGTATTTGGACGAGTTTGGACTTGTATATTATAGGTGAAAATAGATTTAAGCAAAAAATTAGGCCCAAAAAATAAGTTGGGCTACGCTTAGGCTCACGTTTATTTCCTTAATACTTTACCCAAACCTTGCCCAAATCAAACCTAATCTGGCTCATGAACAGATCTATTTACGATATTATTTACATTAATAATATATGTTAACCTTAATCTTACGATAAGATTAAAAATTTTGACCTTATCTTAAAAGTTCCCATCAAACGTATTGCATGTGTCACGACCCGAAGACCGTGACTTTCACTTGATTCTTATACTTTTCTTAGTCTACAAATTTATGGACTAAATTTTTCTTTTTTCATTTTAAGGTTTGTATTCGGTGTCAGTGTAGTTACTATACTATCTAGGTGACCTATAGTCATTTCATTTAAATATTTAACTAACACGGAAATGGTTCTTAGTTACATCCCAACTTGTTAAACAGAATATGTACTGTGCATCAATTAAAGTCTTACATGTAAACAAGTATTTTATAAAGAACATATACCTCAAAAGACTAGTACCAAGTCCATACACCGTCTCCGATGCCCACTTAGCAGCTCACATGGCAGATGTTAACTTCAATAGTCTGAAAGAGATGAAATTTAGTGGGGTGAGCAAAACCACGGCTCAGTAAGATACTAATATAAATACAAGAGTAGGATTACACTGTCTTAAACTGCAATGCTTAAAACTTGCAAGTTTGCAATTACAGTTAATCCTTTCTCATCGATAACATATCATTATCTCATTTCTTGTCATCTGTCTATCACTTATACTTTTAAATAAATCATCATAATCACTTTTTCAGTCCTCTCATCCTTACACTATAGTGCATCACACAACAATCTGTCGTATCTAAATTGAATGTCATATACTATTAGTCTATATTTTCCTCTATCTCGGAGTACATCATGTCCAATTGAAGCATCATATCAATTCACTTTATGTTTTATAATCGTACTCCTGTAATCTATCATCTCATATCACTTTCCATATAGAGAAATCATGATCACAATAGTGTAAGTTCACAATTCTCTTCATATCAATCTTATGTTCATGTATCATATCATGTCATCGTCTAGATGAAATATCGCTACCACCGTGTACTGTCATCACATGATTCAATATGTACCGTATAAAATTTGTTTTCTGTATAAAACATTCATTTCAAATCATGTTTCATGTAGTACATAATCATGTACGAAAGTCATGTAGTTTAGAATCATTTGACATATGCTTTAAAACACATTTCAAAAACATATGCAATCTCTATTCATATCATGTGTGGTATAAAACCACCTATACATCATTTCATCTGTCATGTCAAATAAACACGGTTTAAAACATATAAAGTCTCAAATCATATAATGCGTAATATAAACCATGTTTCAATCATTCAACTTCAATCATTTCATGTATACTGTAAAACATATCGTGTCTAGAGTTTCATATATAATAAATCATACTCTAGACATTCTTTAACATTTAGTAAAAGACTAGGCATGAATCCCTATTCTATTATCATATCATCTCTAACCCATTGTAGCTATCAATGGGATAGTTTCCCTCGAAGGGTTCTCTGTCTATGATCATAGATTGTCCCAGTCCCACTGATCAGCTGGAAACTGAGGAATGTGTCCACGACTATTGTCGGACAGCCTGGAATGATCTCATCAGGCAACATTTACATGTACATATCATATATGTATAAATGGGGTTCCATGCCACACAGGTAGAATCACACAATAAATACATACTCTGTGCCACTCAGGCATTCAATAGGGTACCTGTCATCTCAAAAATCGAAATCTTTTGATATATCATTTTGAATTCATTTAGACAGCCCTCATAAAAAAAAACATTTAAAACCGAGTCTTTTCTCAAATCAATGCATAATTAAATCTCATGTTCAATCTATACATGTCATGAATAATGTCAAAATGATATTAAACATCAAGGTCAGTGGCTGTCTAATCATTTCAAATATTTACTTAAAAGATTTCGATGCATCTCTTTTTAAAATATCACTTTTTCCTTTAAAACAACATGAGATCATATGCCATGCATGAATGATTTTCTAAATATATCCAAATATAGCTCAATACTCATTCAATCTATTGTTGTGCACATTATGACATCAGACTAAGGTATGTCTTCAGTAGCCTCAATTTCTTATTCAAACATGATCATGACACAAAAGTCATCCGTCATTCATTCTACAATTACACACATCTTTCAAGTCCCCAATGGCATCACTAAAATCCACAGTACATTTGTTTGCACGTTTATTCAAATACATTTCAATAACATCCATAGACTATTAGGATCATTCTAGTATATTTTTCCATCAAGATCACAAGCTACCTCAAGCTTTCATTCTCCCTTTCATTATTCTGCACATTAATTAATCAATTCCCAACATTAGCTTTACACATACAAAGTTAACATACCACAATCAAACATTGATTCGAATCCATTCTATTGACAAAGCTATTCCATAATGTAGTATTTATCAAGTACCAGGTTCTCTAAATCTCATTTTATTGCAATTATTTTTTTCAATTTTAGCCTTATGGTATATTAAGATTATATTGTCATATTGCCAGATAGGTCATTATCCACACTTTCAATTCTCTAGCTTCGAGGTCATAACACATCAAAATGTCCATAAGATATCACGATCTACTTTCTTATGATCATTATCTCAATCATACCACTAAGACGGCTCATTTGTTTGAATCTATCAATTCTATAATCATCACTTTTCAACTATGATCTTCTCTTCAAAGCAATATCATATAATCATCGTTACATCCATCAATACTCCAACTATCGAGATTCCACCTCAATTTTGCTCGATAGTGCTCATCCATTAACCTTCTCAACCATTTAAAAATCAATTTTTTTTTACACAATAAGATCTTTCAAGCTTATCTTCAATAATTCTTTCAGGTGTCCATTTAGATGAGAACTTAATATTTTTCCTTAAACATTTTCGTGGAAATTTCGGCAGCATAACGACTTAATTTCCTCTAAACCTCCTGCAAGGAAACACAATTTATAATTGCAGCCGTTGATTCTCACCAATTTTTACCTTTTAATAAGACCCCCACCATCAGTTGTGGGTCCTCTTAGTATTTTTAACATCAATTAAATCAATGTATCATATATAAAAAATCATAATTCCATTAAAAATCATTCCATCAGAGCATTATATAAAATCATAAATCCCACATACAATATAATGCTACTAATGCTTTATAAAAGTATCTTACCGAACATCAAAGCTTAGGACTTTGACGAACACCAAGATTCATAAGCTAGTGCTTGATCCAAATTTTTGCAACTCGCCTCTTGTGTCATTCTCTACAATCTCAAATCCATTTTTAAACTTAGAACCTTTCACAAACAATTTAACAATTTATCAATTAAATAAAGATAAACTAAATAACATGAAATAATTTACCATTCTTCCATTTCTGTCTTTTCTTTTCTTCTTTTTTTTTCCCTTCTTCTTTTTCTTCCTTCTTTTCTTTCTCCTTCTCTTTTCTTTTCTTCTTTCTTTTCTTTTTCTTTCCCTTTCTTTTCTGTTCTGTATTTTTTTTTCCTGGCCTGAACCGGTTCGGACCGGTTCAGGCCCGTTCGGGCCTGTTCACCTTCGCCTGGCCGGTTCAGCCACCGGCGGTCACCCTCTCCGCCGGTTCAAGCCTCCCACAGCTAGCCGACATCGTGAGGATGCCGAATCTGGCCTCCGTTTCTCGATCGGCGGCGCCGGCGGTAGCAGATCTGGGATGGGCGGCGGCGGCTCCTTCTCTCTTTTCTTCCTCTCTTTTCTCGCCGTTTTCTTCACCGTCGGGCGTTCCTCTCTCCAGATCTGGCTTCACCGGGGCTTCGCAAGGCGGTGGCGACCGGTGGATCGGCTGGCGTTGCCTCCTTTCCTTTTTCCTTCTTCTTTCGGTTTTCCTTCCTCCCGCTTCGGCCTCCGCCTAATTTTTCTTTCCTTTCCGCCTCGCGCCGTCACCGCTTGCTTCTTCTCCGCCGGTGACGTCGCTCCTCCCTTCCCCTTTCTCCTTTGGCCGGCCGGCATTGGCCGCTTTTCTCTTTGGATATCCCTCCTCTGTTGTAAACAGAGGAGGAAATAAGTGGGAATCGAGTATCCCGATTCCCGCCCGTTTTTCTTCTTTTTTTTTCTTAATTATTTATTTATTATATATAATTATATTTATATAATTATATATAATTAAAATTTAAACACATATATATAAATATACTTTTTTTTATAAACCATTTATATTTATATATATATGTATTTTAATTACACTACTATATATATATATATATATATATATATCTCATATATATTATATATATATGAAAAATATATATATTTTTTTTCATATAAACTATTTATATATTTATACTTAAACTTTAAAATGCTATATATATATATATATATATATATATATATATATATATATTTCATATATATCCTATATGTACATAAATGTACAATAAAATACATGTATTTGTTCCATGATATAAAATAGTATTTATATATATATATATATATATATATATATCAATGTATAATATATATATATACATACATTCCATATATAAATATATATATATATTTATCAAAAGTATATTTATATAATATCATTATATAAATCTATCAAAATACATATTTTATTATTTCTTATTAATTTTGGATTTCTTTATATCCAAATTTATTTTCTTCATTTTCATTCTTATTTAATTTGGATTTCAATTTGTCCAAATTAAATTTTTCGGATACCTTTTATTTATTTAGAAAATTCTCGGTCTTCACAGCATGTATACTTAATTGCAAATGTGGGACCTAACCGTAGATTTTTTTTAAGCATAATTAGTATTTATGCATCAAATACTCCATAGAACATATTTTTTCTATATCCAAATATCAATTAAGGTTTGCTAACAGTAACTTGTCAAAAAATTTGGGATCAAAATCAAACTTATCATTATATTACGATTTTATTTTAAATTTTATTATTTTACTTTTGGGATTAAGACCAAACAAAAAATGGCTTCATGAACATTAAAAATCTTTTTTTCCCTCCTTGGGTTATCCAACCACAGTTAAAATTTTTTAAATTAATATTTTTGAGACACATAATTGAGTATTAATTTATAGGGGTTATTAGTTTAAAAGGTTTTACTTTGTGAATTGTTATTGTCTAAGAAAACTTGTTTGTTTAATTTTTACATTTTTTAAATTCTTCTAATAATTTTATAGTCTTTAATTTTATAAAAATTTCTTGGCAAATATATATATTTTTATATATTTTATACTTTTTAAATTCTTAAAATAAAAAATCTTAAATATGATTGTCTTTTTTAAATTAATATCTGGGAGTGCTTTTTAGTTTTTAAATATTATGTAATATATTTTATATTTTTTATCAAATTATTAATTTATGTATAATTAGGACTGAAATTTTACATTCAATTTTAAAATAAAATTATTAATAATTACGAACCACAAATTTATTAAAATTTTTCATCGATTCGTGTTGAAATTATAATTTTTTTTTAATTTAAGGAGATTTTTATTTTAATAAAAATTAAGTTATGAAAATTTTACTGCAATATCAAAGCAACTGAAAGAGACTTCACCTTCTCCTGCTTGAAATCCGTGTGAACAATTTTTGTTTTTTGGCCAAAAATCCCTGTGAACAATTGAAACTGCCGAGAAAAGTTCAATGAAAAGACTTACTTAATTTCTTTTGATTTTGTTTTATCATAATATAATCAAGATATCCAATTATAAAAGAATTAAATATTTAATTAAAAATTATACAACTCAAAACATAAGATAAACAAATATTAAGAAGAATAAAAAAAATAAAAACATATCATAAACAATATTATTGAGCACATCACAAAATGTTAAAATAGAACTTAAAAGTATATTTTAACAATTTCAAGTGTTATAGTAACATTTTTAGGCTTATTATAATTATTGACCTAAATAATCATTATTATAAATATGCTTTTTTACATACATATAATATAAATATGCATTCTTTTATATATATATATATATATATATATATATATATATATATATATATTTATAATTGTAACATAAAGGTACTTATATTTATATATGAAAGAATAATAACTTGTATAATGAGCGAATTAATTTTATTTATTTAAATATGTATGTAACATATATATTTATAAATTTATATGTTTTACGCATAAATTTTATTTATTTAGAAAAATAACAATTTTAAATATTTAAAAAATATACATGATATTGATGGCTTAGTTTTATACTGTTCAGTTTAGATAATAAAATATTTTTTAAATAAGTTAAAATTAAAATTATTTATTTTATAATATAAATAGATATCAATTAATATTTTATATAAATTTTCCAATAGATAATATTAAAATTATGTTTGTTTTTAAATATTTTTGGATTAGGTAGTATTTAAAATTAATTTAACATATTCTTTTTTTTAAATATTCAAAAATTATAAGGATTAAGAAAGTGAAAAAGTAAAGAAGTTAATACTTAGTATTCTTTCATAAAAAATATTTATTATTCTTTTTGACTTAGATGGACATAAAATTAATGATACTTATATGTCATTCAAATAGACTATCCATGTAAGTATATGTGTAGGTGTGATAACCGAGAATTTTTTCATGTTTGGTATTAAATTACTCAAGAATTTAATTTTTATGCAAATAAATAAGCGAAAGTAAATAAATAAATTTATTTATGAGATGGGAAAATTGTTGGAATTCTTGAATTTGATGAAGTGATGAAGTTGAAGAAATTATTTTGAATAATTTTCGGATATTAAGAGATCCAAATATTATAAGATGAAAATGAGTATAATTATTTTGGATAATAAAAAATCCAAAAAATTAAGAAAAATAAAAAAAATGTGTATATATATATATTATTGTTAATATATAATTATAATTATAATTATAAAAAAAAAAGGCGGGAATCGGGTTGTCCCGATTCCCTGCCTTGTTTCTCCTCTGTTTCAAAACAGAGGAGAAAACAAAAACAAAAAGGAGGAAGCCGACCCCCGGCCAAGTGAGAGAAGAGGAAGGGAAGGGAGGGGCGTCACCGGCGTGACGAGGGGGAAGAGGAGAAGTGACCGACGACGGCCCGAAGCGAAAAAAGAGAAGAAAATCGGGGGAAACCGAGAGGAAAAAGGGAGAAAAAGGAAAAGAGGGAAAAGGTGGTGCCGGCCGATCCGGGCACCGCCACTTCAACCTCAACGCCAGTAGAGGTAAGGGGAAGGAAAAGAGGTGGCCGGCGGTGAAGGAGGAAGAGAAAGGAGGGAGAAAAGAGAAGAGAAAGAGGCCGAAAGCCCACCTCCAGATCCGCCACCACCGCCGCTGTCGCTCGGGAAAAAGAGGCCAGATCCGGCTTCGTGGCAACCTCGGCTAGCTGTGGAGTGGCTAAACCGCCGGAATGGGTGGCCGCTGGTGGCTGAACTTGCCAGCAAAGGCTGAACCGGTTTGACCCGACCGAACAGGTCCGAACCCGTTCATACCAGAAAAGAAGAAAAAAAAAAGAAGAAAAGAAAAGAAAAAGGAAAAGAAGGAAAGGAAAAAGAAAAAGAAAAGAAAAGAAGGAAAGGAGAAAGAAAAGAAAAAAAAGAAAAAGAAGAAAGAAAAGAAAAAGAAAAAGAAAAAGAAAAAGGAAAAAGAAGAAAAAGGAAGAAAGAGAAAACGGTAAGGAATTGAAAGATTTTATTATGTTCCATTTAAATTTATAGAATTGTGGGATGGTTTTTCTAAACGAATATATGTGAATTGTTTAGATTTTGGCAGCATGGTAATGAGGCAAGTGGTGGATTTCAGCTAGGCTCGGAAGTCGAAAAGGTAAGATACTTTTATAAAGTAGTGGTAGTGTTATATTATATGTTTTGGAATTTTGATCCTGATGATGAATGAATTATTGAAATAATTTTTAAATACTAAGAGGACTTACAATTGGTGGTAGGGGTCTTAGTAATGATCATGATATCGAAATAAAAATGATTGTGGAATACCACTGTGTTTGTTTGGAATTGTTGCAGGAGGTTTTAGTTCCTGAAATGTTATGCTACCGAAATTTATAGGAAAATGTTTGAGGAAAAAGATTAAGGTTTTCTCGTATAAATGGAATTTTAGAAAGAATTATCGAAAGATAAGTTTTGAAGGGACTTTATCATATTACCGGAAAACTTGGTTTTCGGAATAGTTTGAGAAGTTAAATGGTTGAATATGATAACATGATGAGTTATATTGTGTAAGCTTTATAGAATCGATGAATTGATTTATCTTACTATGACGAATTTGTTGTCAAGTTGAAATTAAGGTTGAATAACAATTAGTCGAACCATTGATGAAATTCATGATGATTATATGATATGACTTGGAAGAGAATATTGAGGTTGAATTTCCCGATATAATCTAATCATTGATAGATTCAAATAAAGGAGTGTCACACATGTGATTATATGGCTTCGATTTTAACTTTGGAATAGGTCTTGAAAAATATTCTCTCACATTTGAGTGACTTGGAGAAATTTGGAGGACATGATGAATGGTCCATCTTAGTAGTGTGATTGAGACGATAAGAATAAGAAAGTAAATTGTGATGCCTTATGGACAATTGATAAAACACATGTCTACATAAAAGTATACTTATAGATGTTTATATTAAATAGATGTGAACTGAGATTCTTGCAATAATACGGATGGTCGTAAGGCGATTTAAATGATTGAAACACTATTGATAGTGGAAATTGGTCAAATCTCTTAACTGGGTAAACTGTTAACCTAAATTTGACTCGATAATACCATTAAAGATAATTCTAGCATGGTATTATATTATACAGGTCATATGAAAATTGGTTGAAAACTGTGAATTGATTTTATGATAGTGAATGAAATTGGGCATTAAGTCAGAATTACGAATGAGTGACAATAAGTTAAACCATAGATAGATTTGATAGATGATTATTGATCTTGTGGTTTTATATCCTCGATGTTGACTCTGGAATAGGTCTTGAGTGATGATATCAGTAATTGCATAATTCAAGTATCCTGATGACTATATAGAAATGTGACATTTAAATATTCAGAGATACTAAGAGGACTCATACTGACAGTGGTGGTCTTAGTATTGAATGATGAAATGTAGAAGTGATTTTTATAGTCGATATTTATTGCGAAATGATATTGAGTATCGAGGAACCACAGTGAATATCGAATTCACCTATTAGGTATGATTCGATTGAAATCGAAGGGATGGAAATGAGGAATTTGGATTATAGTTAACACTATAATTAAATGATATATTTTACGAAAATGATAGTTCATTGTCTTGAACTTATGATTGAATTTGCATCGCATTTAAGCATGCCTTGATACAACTTGAAAATTTTAATAATGTTTATATGAATACTATAAAATATTGATTAATTTTGAAAGGAAAGTATATGGTAGATATATATTTTTTATATATATAAAACCTCTTAAAGAATGATACCATATACCTTACATGATTTTGACAAGAAAAGTTAAAGATTTAAATGTTTTATGAGACTGTAGGCACCCTAAGAGTGTTAAACTCAATAAAGCATAGTGAAAATCGCCTAATTAGAGATTACTCATTAGGCAGAGATGTCTGTCCAACAATAGTCGTGGACAGGGCTCAGTCACACCTGATCCGTGGGGCTAAGAGAGATGAGGTCTATGGCCATAGATAGTGCCCTAGTTGGTTTCCAGGGGACGATGATATGATTTCACTGCTAGCTACAGTGATCTAAGTCTTTAGTGATAGAGTATTAGGGATCTAGCCTAGTCTCAACCGATATGATATGCAGTTTAGAGTAAGCTTTTAAATTGATATGAACTCTAAACTGATATGATTTCATAGTATATGAAATGTGTTTCGATATTGTACTTGATTTATCACACATGATATGAAAAGAGAAATGTGCACGTTTTGATTTGAAATGATATGAAAAGACATGTTTTGATTTGACATGATATGAAAAGAGAAATGTGCACGTTTTGATTTTAAATGATATGAAAAGACATGTTTTGATTTAACATGATATGAAAAGAGAATTGTGCATGCTTTCAACCATGTCTTAAAAGTAAATATCAAAAAAATTGAGAATCTACATGTTTGAACATGCTCCAAAAGTATATGTAATATGATTTCAACTGATAGTCATTTTATATAGCAAAGCTTGCATAAGTTTTGCATGCTGAGTCATGACATAACAACATTCTAACTACAGGATGTCATGATATCATACAGTACATGAATATAAGATTGACATGAAAAGAATTATGACCTTACACTATCGTGATCATAATTTCTCACATGAAAAGTGATATGAGTTGATGTAATATAGGAGTATAATTGTTAAATGTAAAGTGACCTGATATGATATCTCAATTAAATATGATATACGATGAGATTGATGTGAGTATGGATTAATAGTATATGATATTCAAATTATACACGATGCATTGTTGTGCGATGCAATGTAGTATAAGGACAAGAATATCGAAAGTGATTAAGTTGATCTATTTAGAGGTCTGAGTGATAGACAGATGACATGAATTGAGATAACGAGATGTTATCGATGAAAAAGATGAACTGTAATTACAAACTTGCAGGTTTTAAGCATTGTAGTTAAGATAGTATAATTCTACTCCTGCATTTATATTAGTATCTTACTGAGCCGTGGTTTTGCTCACCCTACTTAATTTCATCTCTTTTCAGATAATTGAGTTAAAGTCTGCCATGAGGGCTTCTGAGTGGGCCTTCGGATACAGTATCTAGACTTGGTACTAGTCTTCTGAGGTATATGTTCCTTATAAAACACTTATTTATATGTAAGACTTTAATTGATGTATAGTACATATCTGTTAAACAAGTCGGGATGTAACTTAGAACTGTTTCCTCGCTAGTTTAATATTTAAATGAAATGACTATAGGTCACTTAGATAGTATAGTAACTACACTGACACCGAATACAAGTGAAAAAGAAAAATTTAGTCCATAAATTTATAAGAGAGAAAAAGTATGAGAATCAAGTGAACGTCACGATCTTCGGGTCGTGACAGTAGGCATATTACCAAATTTGTTATGTACATTGTAATTTATTATGTATATGTCACGACCCGAAGGCCGTGACTTTCACTTAATACTTGTACTTTTCTTAGTCTACAAATTTAGGGACTAAATTTTTTTCTTTTTCATTTTAAGGTTTGTATTCGGTGTCAGTGTAGTTACTATATGTCACAGCCTATGACCCTATTTTTTCATCTTATTCTATACATCTTATTTGGTTGGGCTGTCTACGATACTTTGCTTTTCTTTTACATATAAATAATTCCATATAAAATTCTAATATGAATTACATCCCCTATTTTAATTCATAAGGAAGTAGTACCATAAATAAGTCTAAATACAGAAAATAAATGATCATACCTTATTAAATAAATCAAGCTGTCGCATCGTCCCAAATGCGCAGTCGAAATCCTTTAGGTGTCCCTGAAATGTTAATATTAAGGGGTGAGCAAACCACGGCTCAGTAAGGGAATTATATGCCTCACTTGATGCTCAGCTATCTATATGCTGAAAAACTTTTTCATTTTTCCTATGGGCTCTAGGCTCGCATGTAGGAAGGATACTACAGTCGGCTAGGGATCCGGATGGAGTAAGGTAGGTATTTTGAAATACCTATCTTGTCCCGGAACCTAGAAGTAATTGTAGAGAGTAATATTCTTTCTTGTTTTGAAATTCAAATCCTTCCCTTTTTATTTCGTAACATTTTCATATTCTTTTTCAAAATAATGCTTTTATGAAATAAAGCATTTAAATAAAATAACTAATATTCATATTTTCTTTGAAAAGAATATTAGTTAAATCATCATCATTTTCCTTTAAAACTCATTTCATGTTTTACTGTACAATCATAATTAGTACAGTACTTTAAAATAGCAAAATAAGCTATTAAACCTTTTTCGTATAGCATATAAATTATTTAAATCTAATTTTCAATTTAAAATTTAAATAAGAATATTAGATTTACTTTCCTCCCTTTTCCCTTTTGAAAACATATCACATATTCATATCACATATAGTCTAATATTCAATTTAAACTCATAGTAAGAATCTTAGACTTATAAACTCTTTTTCCTTTTGAAAACATATCACATGTTCATATTACATATCATATGAAAATCATCTCGTAGTATTAAAATCAGTACTGAAATAAACATTTTGTAAAATGCTGTAAATCACTTTCATTTGATTTATCACATATCATGTAAAACATTTCCATTTCACATATCACATATCATATAAAACATTTTCATATATGGAGACTTAAGCACGTACGCCCAGCCCGTCCACTGGGTCGTTACTCATATCATGCTATAGACCCCGAAGGGTATGAATATTCATGTCAGATCTATGACCATAGTCTATAATGGTCCTCGGTGGATCACTGATCAGGTGTTGGCCAGGACTACATATCACATATCACATATTACATATCACATGTCACATATCATATATCACATATCAGCATGATAAGGTTGCCATCTAGTCTCAAAACAGTATTTTTCATCATCAGAAAACCTTTATGGAATTTATAAAAATAATAATTTCATAATTAAAACCATAAAGGTTATATAATAAATCAAGTAAATATTTAAGAAAATATTTATAAAATATTCACTTTATCCCTTTTTCATCTTTCATTTCATATCACGTATAATTCATATATCAAGAGAATATTTAGAAAACTTTTATAAAATATTCTCTTTATCCCTTTTTCATTTTCCATTTCATATCACATATAGTTCATATATCGAGAGAATTTTCGGTGATCTCATTATCACCGATTTCGAAAACATGAATATTTTAAAATGAATTTCGTTATATTCATATTTTATGAAAAATAATCATTTTCTCGATTTTCGTGGTTAAAAATCATTTCTCGTGAAATAAAATCATTTATTATGATTTTATGAAATTTTCGGTAATTTTCGATAATTTTTCGGCAGTATAACGGCTGCCGATTGGCTAGCCTCCTGCACGAAAAATACAGTTTATAATTTCAATCGGTACTTCACCATAATTTTCCAACCAATCATTCATCGTAATATTTTCATAAAATATTTCATAATTAAAATCATGCAGACTGAATATCCTTACAATGCTGCACATGCATCCCTTACCTTTTCCGAATTGACGACTTCCTCGTTATCGGTCGCCCCCATACTCCATCTCTTTCGATTCATCGCCTCGTTCGCCGAGAATAGTTTATGGAATTAAATTCTAAATTTTAGAATTTTTTTCCATAATTTATTAAAATTTACTGGAAATTATTTGCTGGAAAATTCTTACCGAATTTTCGTAAATTCTCGAGTTTCCGAATTCCCAGGAATTCCAAAATTCCCGAAATTTTCTTTTTCCTCTCTTTTTCTTCTTCTTTTTTTTCTCTTTTCTTTTCCTTTTTTTTTCTTTTTGTTTTCTTTTTCCCTTTTCTGGTCTGAACCGGTTTAGACCAGTCCAGCTCCCTCGCCGCCGATTCTCCTCTGGTGGCCGGTTCTCCGGAGGTTCGGCATCTCCACGGCTAGCGGACATCACGGCGAAGCTGCTGGCGGCCTCCGTTCAGCCCAGATCGGCGGCACGACGGCGGATCTGACGGCATGGGTCTCGGTCCTTTCTTCCTCAGTTCGTCCTTCCTTGACCGCCGTTGGTCTAGCCGGTGGCCTCCTTCATCTTCCCCTCACCTCCGCCGAGGTTCGGGTTGGGGTGGCGGTGCCTGGAACAGTCGGCACCGTCGATTCCCTCTTCACTTTCTTTCCTCTCTTTTCCGCCTCGCGTCACTCCTTTCTCTTTCGTTTTTCCTGTCGCCGACGTCGGCTTCTTCTTTCCCTCTTCTCGCCGACGACCTCTCCTCCTCTTCCTTCTCTTCTCTCGGCCGACGGTGGCAGCTGTTGCTGCCATCGGTTTCGACTGGGAAAGGGAATCGGGGTCTTTCCCGATTTCCATTCTGTTTCCTTTTTTTTATTATAATTATAATTATAGCTTAATACCTTATTTACAATATATATAAATACATATTTGTACTAAACTATATATGTATTTATATATATTTATACACTTTAATTTAATTTCACATTTATATTTCATATGTATACTTATATTTTTATATATATATATATATACACACACACACACACACATAAACATGTATATTAATAATATACATATATACTTAATAATATGTAAAATAATGTATACACACACACATATATATATATATAATAATATACATTTATTTCATAAATGTACATATATACTATATGAAATATATTTTTATATATAAATATATAAATATTTTATTTTACACATTTTTGTTTCTTATTTAATTTGGATCTCGTTATATCCAAATTAAATTTCCTCCATATAAATTCTCAATTCCGTCATTTCACTGAATATTATATTTCTAACGATATTCCAATCCGTCACTTCATCCATTTATGAAATTCCTCAATAGTCTTTCATCTCGTAAATAATTAATTTTTTTAATTTTAATTTTTTTATTTATTTATTTACTTTAATTTATCTACTTGCATTTAAATTTAAATTTCCGAATAATTAATATCAAAATTCGAAAAATTCACGGTTATCACACTATACTATCTAGGTGATCGATAGTCATTTCATTTAAATATTAAACCAGCGAGAAAACGGTTCTAAGTTACATCCCGACTTGTTTAACAGAATATGTACTGTGCATCAATTAAAGTCATACATATAAACAAGTGTTTTATAAAAGTACATATACCTCAGAAGACTAGTGCCCAATCTAGATACCGCATCAGAAGGCCCACTCAGAAGCCCTCGTGGCAGAGTGTAACTCAATTATCTGAAAAAAGATGAAATTGAATAGGGTGAGCAAAACCACGGCTCAGTAAGATACTAATATAAATGCAGGAGTAAAGTTTTACTGTCTTAACCACAATGCTTAAAACTTGCAGGTTTGCAATTACAGTTCACCTTTTTCATCGATAACATCTCATTAACTCAACTCCTGTCATCTATCTATCATTCAGGCTTCTGAATAAATCAATAATCACTTTCAATCTTTTTATCCTTATACCACAATACATCACACAACAATGCATCGTGTAACATGTTTAATTGAGATATCCTCTCAAGTCATCACACAACAGTATGTCGTGTCCAATTTGAATATCATATACTATTAGTCCATACTCTCATCAATCTCATAGTACATTATGTCCAATTGAGATATCGTATCTGTTAGCTTTAAATTGCCGTATATATTTTGAAATGACAAAAACTTAAGTAAGATTTAATGTTATAATTCTTATTGTAAATTTGCCTTATCACACATGATTTTCTCAATCCATTTTCAAGTGGTTATATCAAACATTAAGACCATGATTTAATTACATATTCTTATTGGTCTTAATACTTCATAAAATGTTTTGAATATTTTAGAAAATCAATTGATGAATTTTTGGACTATGTTTTCATTTGAGAAAGTCAAGAAAAACTCCCACAAAAGGGCCAAAATGTTTTGGGTTTGATTAGGATCAAAGACCACATCATTTCTAACTCAAAAAGTGCAGGAAATCACCTTCTGGAAAGAAGGGATCGATCCCCTAAGGGAAGGGATCGATTCCCTTTTGGCAGTAAGCTCCCAACGGCTAGAAAAGGTCCCTCAGCCCAAAATAATTGAATCTGGAATGAAGGGATCGATCCCCTATGGGAAGGGATCGATCCCTTTGCCCGAAAATAGCCTGTAACAGCTAGTTTTTGTGAGACAACGGTCATATTCGAGATTTGGCTCCACCCAACGGCTAGAATACATCCAAGGGACTATAAATAGAGGCTTAGAAGCTAAAGGAAGCAAGAGGAACGACTCAATCAACTCCAATACTCATTTTCCTCAAATCCTCAAGCCTCAACAACAAATCAAGAGCTACAAAGTCTTCATCTTCCATCATTCTCATATTCTTTGTATAGAGTAGCACAAATCTTGTATAGGCTTTTTCCTTGTGCTTAAACATTGTAATCACTTGCCTATCTAGAGGCCCTTCTTTGATTACACAATTGTAAACACATTCAATCCTTGTAAAAGGGGAGGTTTCTCTTTAGCCTAAGAAAAAGAGGGAGGTTACTCTTTAGCCTAAGAAAAAGAGGGAGGTTTCTCTTGAGCCTAGAAAAAGAGAGAGGTTTCTCTTGAGCCTTGAAAAGAGGGAGTGTAACACAAATTCAAGTTAGTGAATTTGGGGAAAATCCTTGGGAGCGTCTCAAGGTAGAGGACGTAGGCAAGGTTGCCGAACCTCTATAAATCACTTGCGTACATTTCTCTTTCCCTACTCTCTTTAATTACTTGCAATTATATTTGTGCTTATTGTATTGAATTTGAATTGCATGCTTGCCTAGCATAGAGAACTTAGAAAATATTAATATAGGCTAGAGAATTTAGAAGAACCGAAAAACGAACTTAAGGCTAGCTAAAAACCGATTCACCCCCTTCTCGGTATAGCCTATAGAGCCAACAATTGGTATCAGAGCTTGGGCTCGAGATTGATTTAGACTAACCTCTATCGAGCAAAACGATCATAAATGGCTCACTTGAATGTAGGCACACCCCTAGGAGAAGAGGGACAATCATTAGTTAGACCTCCACTCTTCAATGGTGAAAATTATTCATATTGGAAAACTAGAATGATGTTATTTGTACAATCAAATGATTATGAAGTGTGGAGAATTATAGTGAATTGTCCTAGAATTCCCATGAAGAAAGTAGATGGAAAAGATGTCCCTAAGAGTGAGGATGAGTGGGACACAAATGACATGAGATTGGCACAATTGAATGCCAAGGCTATGCACACCCTATTTTGTGCTTTAGGTCCCAATGAGTATAATAGAGTATCCTTATGTGAGAATGCTAAACAAATATGGGATAAACTAGCCATCACACATGAAGGGACAAATCAAGTTAGGGAAACCAAAGTAGGAATGCTCACACATGATTATGAGCTTTTTAGGATGAAAGAAAATGAGTCCATTAGCGAAATGTTCCCTAGGTTTAATGATATAATTAATGGACTTAAGGCTCTAGGCAAGGCTTATTCCAATGTTGAAATGGTAAAGAAAATTTTGAATAGCTTGCCTAAGTCTTGGGAGGCAAAGGTAACCACAATAGAAGAGTCTAAGGATCCAAATACCTTGTCTCTAGATGAGCTTATGGGCTCCCTACTTACATATGAAATGAAAATGAAAAGAAATGAAGTGCCTTCAAAGAAAGTAGGGGTAGCACTTAAGTCTTCCACTCATGAGGTGCTTGAAGATGATAGTGATGAGAGTGGAAATGAGGAAGAAAAGGATATGGCAATGTTTGCCAAAAGATTTAATAGATTCATGAGAATGAAAGAAAAAGAAAATAATAGGAGACATCAAAGAGGGGAGTCAAGTAGAAGAGAAAAGGACCCCTTAGTATGTTATGAGTGTAATGAACCGGGTCATACTAAGTTAGATTGCCCCTTACTTAGGAGAGAAAAGGATAGAAAGCCTAAGAAGAAAGCATTTGTGGCTGCATGGAGCGATAGTGATAGCTCCGATGAGGAAAACGTAGATGAAGAGGTAGCTTACTCATGCTTTATGGCTATTAGTGATGATGAGGCTAGTTGTAGTTCTAGTGAAGATAATGATTATACATTTGATGAACTACAAAATGCCTTTAATGAATTAGCAAATGATTTTCAATGCATGAACTCCAAATATAAGAAAATCATTGCTAAATTGAAAATAGAAAATGAAATGCCATTAAATGCCAAACTTGAATTTGAAAAGAAATTAGAAGGAGCAAATCTAGAAATAGATGAGTTAAATAAAAAGAATACAAATTTGCATAACTCATTTACTAGGTTTTATATGGGTCAACAAAAGCTAGATCATATGTTAGAGACCCAACGAGCTTTCTTTGATAAAGATGGGTTAGGTTATAATGCAATACAAAAAGAAACTCATCTAAAGAATTTCCTTGTGAGCAAAAATACTATGAATGATTTATCTCTTACATGCTCACTATGCAATAGAATAGGATACTCTTCACAAGTATGCACATATAGAAAAATCGCATTTAGAGGAAGAGTAGTTAGAAAAATGTGGGTGCCAAAGCATGCAATAAATAACGATGAATTGTGCTTGAAATGGATCCCAAAAGGATCAAAAATTATTTGCACTAACTCTCATGGACCCAAGAAAATTTGGGTACCAAAGCATGCATAAATTTGTTTGTTGTAGGAGTGTTAGAGCATGGGAATACAATGGAACAATGGAGTTTAAATGCTCAACACATCCTCATGGAGTTTGCTTGTGCCAAAGAGAAAGAGAAAGAGCTTGAGGATCCACCCTTGGCAAGGTCACAAAAATTCTTCAAAGGATAGCACAAGGTGGACTCAACACATCAAGGCAAAGCATACTCAAGCAAAGGAGTTTTGTAAGCTTATATTCTATCTTTTCAAAACTCATAAATATTAAAATTATTTGTTTGATTTAATGAGGCACTTTGTTGATGACTCTTGATGCATTGTGAGTTGAATGATTGAACAAAAAGGCATGACAAAGATTTTTGATTGTTTGATTATAGTACTTGAGGCATTGAATGATTGAATGAAAAGCATGGTTGATGATTTTGAAATGACTTTGTATGATTTGAGCAAGTCTTCTATGTGTTGATAATGTATTTACTTGCCTCAAATTGCCAAATATGTCATATATGCAAAATGCCATGTCATGTGCATTAATGAAGAACTTGTATGTTGGAAATCATGACATGTTGTTCACAAGTATGATGATTTGATGATATATGTGCTTAAAACCTATGTGAACAAGTTTGTTTTGACATATTTATGAAATTCAATGCATTGGTTTTGTCAAAATGTGCTTAACTCTCAAAATGACATCCTTTGAGCACAAAAATGCATTTTATTGTGAAAATCCTTCCAAAATTGCAAAATCTTTTGTAAAATGGTTTTTGATTCATGTTTTTCATTCATACAAGTCCAAAATCATGTTTTACAAATGTTTAAACCTTTACTTGGACTTAAAATACTCAAAAACGAAGTTTTGGCACCTCAAAGGTTGAATTTTCTGTCAAAAATTTGCAGAAACAAGATGAGGGATCGATCCCTCAACAAGCAGGATCGATCCCCCTAGGCCAGAAAGGCCAAAAACTGCAGAAAATGTATGAGGGATCGATCCCCCCAAGCCAGAAAGGGCTTTTCTGCATGTTTCTAACCGAAATTGAGAAGAACTTTTCATTGTTTTGATACTTTCTCTCTTCTCAACTTAAAATTCATTGTTTTAACTTCTTTTTGATGATCTTTAAACTATGAAAATTCATTTTTCATTGATATCATGCCTCAACTACATCAATTTGTATCATTTCCAACAAATGGTATCACTTTCAAAAATCAATATCATTTTTCTTGAGCTCACAAGTGCAAAATCAGTTTTCTCATTAAAAATGGTCATGAATTGCATAAATCTTGAAATAATCTTGAAATATATTTTCAATGAATGCTTAAACATAATTTTGAGATTTATTTCAATGATTTGTGGATTTATTTGAGAATTTGATGAACTTATGCGTAATGAGTATTCTTCCTATTTTTTGTTCGTCTTAGTCAAGCATGCTTATAGGATTATGTCTCTTAGCTTGACTTATCAATTCCACACTAGGATTCATGATAATTATACATCTAGTGGATTGATTTCAAATGTATATTCAACAATTGGTAATGGCCATTGGCCTATAATTTGTGATGGTAAATGGATCCTATATGTCAAATGCATGAAACTTTATCATCCATGAACTTAAATTTCTCTTATGGCCAAATCATTAAAGAACTTGAACTTTAATGACAACACCAACAATTGATATACATGCATTGAATCTTGACTTTTTGATGTTGAACATGCATGTTTGCTTAAGTTGAATCAATAATCATGCCTATGAGATGAGAATAGTTGGTTTCATGATATTATGTGCTTAACCTCACTCATAGCTTATGGATTTTAATGATAAAATATATTTTAGCTTGATAATATTGATTCACTTAGGTGAAGCCATTTTAGTTAAATAGCATATACCCTCTAGAACATTAAATGATGATAACAACTAGGGATATGGCTCTTAATTGATTAAAATGGTAATTTTGAATTTTTCCTTGCTCATAATTGGTTAAGGACTTGAATTGGAAAATGAGCATAGGATGTTTGTGCTTGAAACCATGGAAGAAAATGTGTTTGATTGAATATCTTGATTTTTTGAATCTTCCATAAGGTATACATTTGTGAATATGAATATGGATTAATACTTTATGATAGTATGCTTATGTTTAATTAATCCATATGCATATTTGATGATGTGTGATTGTGTTCTTGCATATTTAGAATGACTATTTTCTTGACATGAACACACTACACATAAATATTGGATTCATGCAAAATGACTAAGTCAACCATTAGTAACAATTGGTATTTAGATTGAAATAACAATTAGTATCATTGGCAACCATATTTTCAATAATTGGTAAGCCAAATCTAAATTGCCAATTGGTATGAGCTTTAAATTGACAATTCATCTCATGCTCTTTAGTTTGAAATGACAAATAGAGAAGAATTCTCTTAGGATATTTTTGCATGAAACTCTTGTGTGCTAGAATTTGTAGTTAATTGCTATATATCTTAATTCTAGGCACAATATTGCTTGAAAATGATTTATGAGCACATGCATATGATATGTTATATAATTTCAGCTCATAATTATGATGTATTACAATGCACCTTAGTTGGACTTAAGAGAACAATTGATATACTTAGGTGCTTGCTTAATTTCTTACCAATTGGAACCTTTTTGCAAAATTACTTATCAACAATTGGTATAAGATCATAAGTCATATTCATTGCATGAATATTTCATACTCTTTGTGAATATTGACTTATTTATTTGTGCTATGAGTCCCATGTACTAACATGTTTCTTGTTGGATGGATCATTATTATCTCTTCTCACATAGCCATAATTTTAGGGGGAGCATATTTTTTCTTAGTTTTCCTTCTTTTTGCTATGACAAAAAGGGGGAGAGATAGATATTAAAAGGGAAGGATATTAAGGGGGAAAGATAATGAGGGAAAATTCATTTTCAAAACCCATGCTTATATTAAGGGGGAGCTTTATAAAATCCTGCTTTATTTGAGGGGGAGTATTTTATCAAAGAATTTTCAAAGCAAATTTACATTAAGTTTTGTCATATCAAAAAGGGGGAGATTGTTAGCTTTAAATTGCCATATATATTTTGAAATGACAAAAACTTAAGTAAGATTTAATGTTATAATTCTTATTGTAAATTTGCCTTATCACACATGATTTTCTCAATCCATTTTCAAGTGGTTATATCAAACATTAAGACCATGATTTAATTACATATTCTTATTGGTCTTAATACTTCATAAAATGTTTTGAATATTTTAGAAAATCACTTGATGAATTTTTGGACTATGTTTTCATTTGAGAAAGTCAAGAAAAACTCCCACAAAAGGGCCAAAATGTTTTGGGTTTGATTAGGATCAAAGACCACATCATTTCTAACTCAAAAAGTGCAGGAAATCACCTTCTGGAAAGAAGGGATCGATCCCCTAAGGGAAGGGATCGATTCCCTTTTGGCAGTAAGCTCCCAACGGCTAGAAAAGGTCCCTCAGCCCAAAATAATTGAATCTGGAATGAAGGGATCGATCCCCTATGGGAAGGGATCGATCCCTTTGCCCGAAAATAGCCTGTAACAGCTAGTTTTTGTGAGACAACGGTCATATTCGAGATTTGGCTCCACCCAACGGCTAGAATACATCCAAGGGACTATAAATAGAGGCTTAGAAGCTAAAGGAAGCAAGAGGAACGACTCAATCAACTCCAATACTCATTTTCCTCAAATCCTCAAGCCTCAACAACAAATCAAGAGCTACAAAGTCTTCATCTTCCATCATTCTCATATTCTTTGTATAGAGTAGCACAAATCTTGTATAGGCTTTTTCCTTGTGCTTAAACATTGTAATCACTTGCCTATCTAGAGGCCCTTCTTTGATTACACAATTGTAAACACATTCAATCCTTGTAAAAGGGGAGGTTTCTCTTTAGCCTAAGAAAAAGAGGGAGGTTACTCTTTAGCCTAAGAAAAAGAGGGAGGTTTCTCTTGAGCCTAGAAAAAGAGAGAGGTTTCTCTTGAGCCTTGAAAAGAGGGAGTGTAACACAAATTCAAGTTAGTGAATTTGGGGAAAATCCTTGGGAGCGTCTCAAGGTAGAGGACGTAGGCAAGGTTGCCGAACCTCTATAAATCACTTGCGTACATTTCTCTTTCCCTACTCTCTTTAATTACTTGCAATTATATTTGTGCTTATTGTATTGAATTTGAATTGCATGCTTGCCTAGCATAGAGAACTTAGAAAATATTAATATAGGCTAGAGAATTTAGAAGAACCGAAAAACGAACTTAATGCTAGCTAAAAACTGATTCACCCCCCTCTCGGTATAGCCTATAGAGCCAACAGTATCAAATCACTTTTCATTTTATAATCATACTTCTATATTCTATCATCTCATATCACTTCCCATACTGAGGATTATGATCACGGTGGTATGAAGTCATAATTCTCTTCATGTCTATTCTATATTCATGTATTGTATCATATCATGACATCACGTAGATTAAATATCGTTACCATCAAATCGTGATACTCCTCATACACTCTTCATGTTTTTGTACCATATAAAGTCATGACATCTCTTATGTAAAAAGCATACCATTATGTCATGATTTAGTAGGCAACTTATGTAATTTCACTGTATGAACCGTTATCATTTCAAATCATATCATATATACTTTAGAACATGCTCAACATATGAATTTTCAATTCATTTCATATTTACCTTTAAGGCATGATAGAAATATGTTCAATTTCAATTCATGTATTCGTTTTTAGAGCATGTCTAAAACATGTGCGGTTTTAAAACATTTTTCATATACTATAAGTCATATCAGGTTTAGAGTTCATATCAAATCAATCTATACTCTAGACTGCATATCATTTCAAGTTCGACACAAAATCATATATAAATCATATAAGTGTCGAAATCATATCATATGTACTTTTAAAACATGTTTAAAACATGTACTGTTTCAAAATATATTTCATTTCAAACATGTCTCGTGTACTGTATAAATCATGTCAAGTCTAGAGTTCAAATTTGGGTTTGAGTTTTAATTCATGTTCTTTTCTTATTTTGTTATTTTATTTATTTTTTGTATTATAATTTTTTGTTTATTTGCTTATTATTTTTATTCTTTTTAAAATCTAATTTAATTTATTAAAATTTATATGTCAATTTTTATATTAAATATATATAATAATATTTATTAATAAATAATATTTTATATATAATTATATTATATTTAATAAATATATTAAAAACTTTTAATTTTAAAATTGCTCAAGCTGGGTTTGAAAGATCGAGCTCACTCAACTTGATCTTTGATTGAACCTAAAAATTATGTTCAAATCTATTAATTACATTCGAGAATAATTGAAAAAACTTCGGAGGTTCAACGAACGATTCCACCTTTAGACAAGTCCAGGGAGGCGGTCAAATTATCTTTTTCTTGCTTTGGTACAATAAGTTCTTAGCGTTTGCCCGGTCATGGGACATGACATCATTGATTGATGCACCTCTGAATTCTTGAACCCTTTATTTTTGTTTTTTTTTCAATTATTTCTTAGCGTTAATTTTGTCACTGCTTGCCTTTTGGATTCCGCTTCATCCGGGACATTGGAACCTCTCACAAAAGACAAAATAAAATAAAATAATTATTTTTTATCTTTTCTTTTAAATAATTTATTATTTTATTAAAATTCTTTTATTTAATTATATTTTTTGATCTTGCATCAAATTATGCCTCAAGCGAAGCGAGATTTTACGACCAAACCCAAAAAAGAAAAAAAAGGGTTCATGGTTATATTTTATTAATATTATATTGGATTTGCGGAAATTCGTTTTAGATCAAGTAATTTCATATTTTAAAAAATTGGTTTTGTTACGTGATGGTATCGTTTTGGCCTTTGAGTTTTAGATGTGGTTTGATATCATTTTTATTTTTATTTTTTTTAATTTTTTTGAAAATAGAAGTAAAAAACATGTCTGACAACATGTTTTCATTTTCAAAAATCGAAAATAAAAACGAGAATTTTCAAAATTTTGTTTTCATTGTTTTTGAAAATATGTTTTCATTTCTATTACTGTTTATAAGTAAGTGAAAAGAGTTTATATATTATATAATATTAATATTTTTTATAATAAAAATATAAAATAAAATTAATTAATTTTTTAAATAAAATAATATTAAATTTTAATATAAAATTTTTCTAATTAATAAATAAATATTTTAAAATTAATATATTTATTTTAATATAAAATAGTTTAAATTTTTATAATAATTTATTGAATATATTATATATTTTAAATAATATCATTTATTATAATTTTGATATGTTAATAATTAATGTTATTATCTAATATAATTAAGTTTTGTTTTACTAAACAACATTATTATTTAATATTATATTCTATCTTAAATTTAAAATATATCACTACAACTATTAAATAATTTAATATTATTAAATAAGTGAATGCTTAACATTAAATAATATTATTTATATTAAATCTAATATATTTGAATAACTACATAATTTATTATAAATTAATTAGCTAAATATTTTATTTAATAATGTAATATTATTATTACAATTAAATAAAAAGTTGTTATTAAATATAATTTATAATTATTACAATTAATTATGTGGGAAATTCTGCAATGTTTTTGCTCGTACTCGTTCAAACTGTGGCCAAGCGTTTATACTAGTCTAGTCAAGTAAGCATTTTCATTGATCCAAATTTGGGTTAGAACACAAGCATTTACTACAATATGTAGAATTGGTCTATGGACAAACGCAGCTCATACTGCAATAGGAAGGCAAGACCCCAAGTCCGTTAACATTGATAGAATTGATAGAATGATAGATCTTTTGGGTCATGGTATATTTTTGTCTATGGACAAACGTAGCTCATACGGCAATATGTAGAATTGGTCTCTTTGGACTTTGGAGGATAAACAAAGCTGTTATCTTAATGAGTTAGATAATTTAATTAAAGAATCACAAGAAAAGACCTGAGATAATTAAAGTTTGGAGTTATATAAAGGTTTGCATAGCCCTTTATAGGTATAAGAATTTTGAAATCATAACAACCGATTTTTTTTTGTGAAGAAAAAATAATTATCCAAATAAGAACAATTGTTTTTGAATGCTTTATGGTTGCAAAATATTAAAAACGGTTTAAGAAGCTTGAGGGAAACCAATCCCAGTTGCCAATTTGTAAATATAGGTGAATCTCTTCGATTGCTGTTCATTGATGTAAATATAGTAGATGGCACAATGATAAAACGAATTCAACAATTCAAGCTAGCACGCTCATATAAGACCAACAATACAGCTTATAATAAATCAAAACTTCTGATTCCTCACGCGATTGTTTTTTACTTTAAATTCCTTAAAATTTTTTGTTATGGACAAATAGTTTTGTTGAAAATGCAGCTTCCCGCCTTCCCCTTAATTTAAATGCAATTAATTGAAACAATTTTCCATAATCTGTGTGGAAAATATAATGTTTCTTGGCAGTATGCTTGTGTATGGTCCGATTCCAATATATACTGCAGAGAAGTTTCTGAGTGCACAGTGCAACCATATATATTTATTTGCATTATTGGATGAAATTCCCACATTTTCTTTCTGTTGGACCCTACCTCTTTGTTGCATTTGCTACTATTAGGAATTTTTTGGTCTCTTGTGATTGAATGAAGTGCCTAGAATTTCCTCTCACTAGCTGGATTGACAACACTAGCAAACCAATATTTCTAGTCTCTTAAAATTGATATATGAAGTTAGCTTATATTGCAAAATTTTGAATTGGTCTCTTTGCAGAAAAATTAAAACTATTATCTTGACAACTTGATTTTTTAATTTTGAAAAAAAAAATCCTAATAATAACTATTGTTTTTGAATACTTTCTAGTTAGAATTAAAAAACTTAATTAATTTGATGTTTATCGCATTATTGTTCATTGATGTAAATATAGGTGAATCTCTTTGATTACTGTTCATTGATGGAAATATAGTAGATGGCACAATGATAAAACGAATTCAACAATTCAAGCTAGCACGCTCATATAAGACCAGCAATACAACTTATAATAAATCAAAATTTCTGATCCCTCATGCAATTGTTTTTTCCTTTAAATTCCTTAAAATTTTTTGTAATGGACAAATAGTTTTGTTGAAAATGCAGCTTCCCTTTAATTTAAATGCAATTAATTGAAACAATTTTCCATAATCTGTGTGGAAAATATAATTTTTCTTTGTTGTATTTAATATGATTAGGAATTTTCTGGTCTTAAGTTTTCAAAATTGACTTAGAATGCATCGAATGAAATGCCCAGAATTGACTACGATAGCAAAGCAAGACCTGCGGTCTAAACATTGATAGATGGACGTAGCTCATATGGAAGAACTTTGAATTGGTCTCCTAAGTAGCTTATTGAAACAAACAAGAAGGTAAAGCTGAGTTTGTGATTCAAAAGTTAATTGCTTCACCAAAGAGTAACATGATTATGGAACGTTAGTATTGAAGAGAAATTAATAGATAAAACAGAGGCGAAATCTATCCTACTTAATGTTGACATGTGAGGAAAACTGATTTACTACTTATAAAAAATAAGACTATTCAGTGTTTTATAAAAAATAAGACTATTCATTGCAGGGAATAAAAAATAAGACTATTCAGTGTTTTATTTGTTCCAATTGTTTGTTGAAAATGTAGCTTCCCCGTTGTTTAAATGCAATTAATTGAAACATTTTACCATAATCTTGTGGAAAATATGCTTCTTAGCAGGTAGCAGATAAATTGTCACACTCTTTGTAGGACAAGTCCCATCACAGGTCTCCCACTTGTCAAAATTGCTTTCACTTGATCTCTCTAGGAATTATGATCAAACATTTGACAAAAATACTTTGGAAGGACTTGTTCACAACCTAACTGAGGTGAGACAACTTTTTGTTGATAAAATCAATATGTCTTCTATTAATCCGAATGTCTTGATAAATCTATCCTCATCTTTAAGCTCTCTCAATCTCCAATACTGTGATTTGCGAGGAGAATTCCCAGAAAACATTTTTCACCCGCCTAACCTCAAGATGCTCTGCTTAAGTGACAATGATAACCTCACTGCTTGCCTTTTGGATTCCACTGCATCCGGGACACTGGGAACCTCTCACAAAACAAAATAAAATAAAATAATTATTTTTATCTTTTCTTTTAAATATTTTATTATTATTCTATTAAAATTCTTTTTTATTTTATTATATATTTTTAATCTTACCACCCATCTAAAAATTTTATTTGTTTTCAAGGAATTAGATTCTGCATCAAATTATGCCTCAAGCGAAGCAAGATTTCACGACCTAACCCAAAAAAAAAAAGGGTTCATGGTTATATTTTGTTAATATTATATTCAATTTGTGGAAAATCATTTTAGATCAAGTAATTTCCTAATGAGAAAAATTGGGATTTTTACGTGATGGTATCGTTTCAGCCTTTGGGCTTGGTTTACTTAATATTTGAATCATTTTAATTTTTCTTTTACTCATACGATGCACGAATTAATTTTAATTGTTTAAATTTATAAATATATATAAAATAATGTTATTTAGTTTATTTGTTTGGCAGTGAATAGGATAATAATCCTTTATTTAAAATATAGATAATATATGTCTAATATAATCAAGATATCCAATTATAAAAGAATTAAATATTTAATTAAAAATTATAAAATTCAAAACATAGTATAAACAAATATTAAGAAGAATAAAAAAATAAAAACATACCATAAATAATATTATTGAGCACATCACAAAATATTAAAAAAGAACTTAAAAGTATATTTTAACAGTTTCAAGTGCTATAGTAACATTTTTAGGCATATTATAATTATTGATCAAATAATCATTATTATAAACTTGCTTTTTTACATACATATAATATAAATATTCATTCTTTTATTTATACATATAATTATAACATAAAAGTATTTATATTTATGTATGAAAGCATAATAACTTGTATAATGCACGAATTAATTTTTATTTATTTAAATATATATGTAACATATATATTTATAAATTTATATGTTTTACGCATAAATTTTATTTATTTAGAAAAATAACAATTTTAAATATTTAAATAATATACATAATATTGATGGCTTAGTTTTATACTTTTCAGTTTAGATAATAAAATATTTTTTAAACAAATTAACGTTAAAATTATTTATTTTATAATATAAATAGATATCAATTAATATTTTGTATAAAATTTCAAATAGATAATATTAAAATTATGTTTGTTTTTAAATATTTTGGATTAGATAGTATTTAGAATTAATTTAATATATTATTTTTTAAATATTCAAAACTTATAGGGATTAAATAAATTTTAGGAAAATGAAAAAGTAGAGAAGTTAATTCTTAATATTCTTTCATAAAAAAAATACTTATTATTCTTTTTGAGTTAGGTGGATATGAAATTAGTGATACTTACATGTCATTCAAATAGACTATCCATGTAAGCATATGTGTAGGCATTTTACCAAATTTATTATGTACCTTGTAATTTAATATGTATATTGTCGTAACGATTTTCGTCCGGGGATTCGATCGCTAGACGATTTTGGAAAAAACAAAACACGAAGAGGAGTCGCCACCAATCTTTTTTTGACTAGGTGTGATTGGCCACCTAAAATTATTTATCTTTTTTAATAAAATCTTAAAATTAATTAAGTTTTATCAAAAAAATAATTTTTGGTCTACGAAAACAAAGTTAGGGTTCGGGAGTTCGGTTACGCGTGGGGAAGGATTAGCACCCCCACAACGCCCGTTAGAAAACGGTACCACTTAATCATGTATTATCTTTTGATCTTAATAAAATGGTCTTAATTAAACATTTAAAAAGAAATTCATTTATTTTGAAATCAATTTTTTATTTGCTTATTATTTGAAATATTAAAATTTATTTTTATTTATGCTAAATTTATTTTTTTTATTTGAAATAAATGAGAATCTTTTGTATTGAAAATTATTCCGAAGTACCCCAATACTTTTGGTAGCATTTCGGATAATTTCCTCACCTAGAGATTTCTTAAGAATTGCTACTTGCGATTTCTATAGAATCCCATCCTCGGGAGATTCACACTTATATTGAAATTTCATGGATGCAAATGATGCAATCAAAATACAGATGATGCACATGAGAAATCCATTATTCATTTATATTATTATTTTGTAATTTATTTATATTTATAAAATCTTGTTTTTATTGAAAAATCATACTAAATATTCCAATACGTTGGTAACATTTAGCATATTTCTCTCACCTAGAGATCAGTTAGGAATCACTACTTGTGAATTCCGTAACATCTCATCATCGGAACATTATTTATATCTTATTTATTTTTAATTTGTTTTACTCTTTATTTTGAAGTCTTGTTCATTTGTTTGTTTAAAATATTTATTTATTTATTATTTTAGTGTTAGTTTATTTCATATAAGTTGATTATATTAGAGATCTTAATATCGAACTAAAATTATTTGAATACTCCAATACGCTGGTAATACTCAAATATTTTATTTCGACCCTAAGGATAATCAAAGAATCACTACTTGTGATTTCTAAGGAATCCTATCATCGGGGATCTTTTTTATGTTTAAGATGTGTATTTACATTTATTTATTTATTTATTTTGATTCCTAAATTTTTACTTATTTAAAAGTTTTTATTTCTATTCACTTACTATTTTCTTGTATTTACCTATTTTTTATATTATTATTTTTATTACCATTTTTATATTTATTTAATTTTTTATACTAAGACATTTTATTAATATTTTCTTTATATCGGAATAAAATCATTTGAATGTCCCAATACGCTGGTGACATTAAAGATTTTATTTCGATCCTAAGGATTGTCAAAGAATCGCTACTTGCGATTTCTAAGGAATCCTATCATCGAAAATTTAAAATTTGTTATTAAAATTTATATTTAAATTCATTTATTTTAAGTTTATATTTATCTACTTTTTACCCTTTTTTATTTATTTTATTATTTTTTTTATATTTATAAGAAACTTTGATATCGAGATAAACAAATTAGATATTCCAATACGCTGGTAACATCTAATGAATTTTCTCGATCCTAAAGATTATCGAAGAATCACTACTTGTGATTTCTTCGAAATCTTATCATCGGAAATCCAAATTTATTATTTGTATTTATCTTTTCATTTATTTGTTTTATTATTTTTTATATTACTTTATTTGTTACTTTTTTTTAAAAAGCTCTCTTAATAACAAAAAATTACGTATGTGAAATTTTAACGTACTTAAAATACAAAGACAACTCTTTTTGCAATCTCTTTTCTAAAGAAATATATTTTTATGTAAATTCTTTTATCCAACCTAAAACTAAGTGCATGGATACGTACAAACAATGATGCATATAAATAAAATATATATAAACTTGTCAACTTGTGTTATCATCACTGTTATTGCATGAAACAGAACCTACAAGCATGAGGCAAAGAGTATACCTTGGCAAGATCTTTGTCTTTCTTCTCCACGCAGATTGCCCTCTCCCTGGCTTAGTAGAAGACAGCAAGCAACGATGATGATGGCAGTAGGCGTAGATGACACTGAGTTGTAGAGCAAGGGTCGCGGTACAGCGGAGAAGCACAGGGCAGGCGGCAGGTTTGTATCCCTTCTTTCACGACTCCAAGAAGAACCGCAGCACTGCAGTAATGTCGCAACAGTAGGACTAGCGACAGTAGGGGCGAGATGCAGCAAGCTATGGTGAATGATGAAGATGGCTCTGGTTTGGCGCAAGGAAGAGATGATAATGTAGGTGGCTCGGGTGAGGATGATGACTGTGATGATGGTGGTGCGAGGTAGGGCGGCAGTGGTGTGCGAGGGGCTGACAGGATTGGTGCAGTGGGATTGACAGGGGGAACGGAGCGGTGCGACTTGTTGGGCGATGAAGATTGATTTCACGCGGAGGCAATGATCGTGGAAGGTGCAATTCTGGGCAGTGACGTGGTTCAGAGTGGACTGGAGGAGATGCAAGGTGATACTGCCTCGGTAAAGATGAAGCTTCAGCAGCGAGAAAACTAGGGTGGGAGCAGCAGCTTCGATGATGGCTCGGTGATGATGTGCGCAGCAGTTGGGCAGTGATTGATGAACCAAAGTAGAGGAACGACGGCTTCAACAGCAGGAGCAGGATGGCTCGGGCTCTTTTAGACTGCGAGCATACGAAGGTTGTTAGTTGTGCAGGAACGTCAGACCAGCCAGGGCACAGCAGGAGGGATTCGACGATGGGAGCAGCGACGGTAGGGCTTGGCAGCATTGTTTTAAATTGCGGTCGCGGCCGCGTTTTCGGTCGCGATGCGTTTATCGCGGTTGCGGACATAGCGGCGGTAATTGCGGTCATCACGGTTATCGCGGTCGTGAATTTTTTTAATTTCGCATAATTCTACGTAAAGTGTAGTAATTGTAATTATAATCATGTAAAGTCTTGTTTTATAGTTTTTAAAGTAATTTATGATACCTCAATCTATTATTTATGTGAAAAAAAGTTTATTCATAATTTTTTGAACTATAGTTAAACATTTATATTTAAAAAATTACTTATGATAATTAAAAAAATAACAAATATTGAAAATAGAGATAAATAATTATGTACTAATAAGAATTAATGCCATCTGATATCATCACTTAGCGTACTTTCTAGTCTTTTACTTGGAAACTGATCATTTGGTGGTATGCATTGACATTTTCTATTAAACAAATAATTATAAGCGAATGAGATAGAGTCATCACATTTTTCAAACATTGATAAAAATTGAATTTCAATCATTAATTAATCACATTTTCAACCCTTTAATAAGTAATAATAAATTAATAATTTAATTCATGACATTTACATTATCAATATTCTCTTGCATTACAATAATGTTTGGTTATATTACGAATTTAATATTAATTTGCCACAATCAATTAACTTAAACATTCACATTTATATATCAATATCAAATTATCAATATTAATTTTTTTCTTAAGTTATAATAATATTCAATACCATTTGTAATAAAAAATATATATTTAATACCATATATTTAATTACTCTATAAATTTTACTTTGAAAAATTAAATTAATAATCTAAATTAAACATTACTTAATAATTTTTTAATTCAGATAACCTAATATTATTTATCATGATCCATAATATTAACCAATATTAATTCTTCAAAATTAATATGTTGTTAGTTGTTACCAAAAAAAAATTCTTAAACATTAAAACCCATTAGCCATCATAAATTAGTGAAATAACACATTTTTTTATTAGAGTAAAATACCAATTATCAAAAATAAGTCATTATCAAATATTAAATTATTATTTAACTTAATTAACATTTGGTAAAAAAAAAAACATTTATGATTTACTCACCCACAAACATTTATAATTAACTTTTGATAAAAAAAATATTTATGATCTACCCAGTACCCACAACCAGACTACCCATCGGCCAATCTCATTCCCATCACCCAATTCTCCCTAATCCCCATCACCCTCATCTCGTCGTGACCCTCGTCTTTCTCCCTCCCTCCAACCTTGAATCAGATCTGATCTGAAGAGAACACCAGTCGATCATGCGCACGCCTCCGACACAGCCCATCTCGTTGTGACCCTCATCTCTCTCCCTCCCTCCAGCCTTGAATCAGATCTGATCTGAAGAGAACATCGGTCGATCATGCGCATGCCTCCGACACAGTCCCTCACCAGCTCACCCACCGTCGACCGACCCCCCTCATGCCCTCACCCAATCACCCTCACACCTTGGACCTCTTAGTTAGCCAGCCAAGCCTCACGGCTCACTTAGTCTTGCGCGCCCCCGCCGCTGCCCTCAACGCAACCTGTCCAGAGCAGCCTCAGCCCTCAAATTCCAATTTCGTTTCTCTTCATTTCATTTTCATCTCTTGTTGATTTCTGAGTTGGTTTTGCTCCCTGTCGTTGCTTGCTTTGCTTGTGTTTGAGTGTCTGACTGAGATGAGTCCAGAGACTCTAAGTTGTGCTTGTGCTTGTGCAATCTGATTTTTTGTTGATTAATTGATTTTGATATGGTCTTGATGATTGATGTTTGAAAGCTTGGGCATTGTAATTGGGGAATCCGATTTTTGCTATCTGCTACTCTGCTTCTGAATTTTTTTTTCTTCTGTCTGAAAGGTAACGGTGGATAGCGGTGATAACGGACCGCTATCATCGCTATCCTCCGTTATGGCGTTTTAGAACGCCCGTTATCAGCCGCTATGGGTGTGAGCCATACTCACACCCGTTATACCTGCGATAGCGGTGGCGGCCACCGCCGCTACCGCGAGATAGCGGCCGTTATTTGATTTAGCGGCCGCTATTTGAAACACTGCTTGGCAGTGATAGTGATGAAGCAAGATGACGGTGGTGATGATATTCCGATCTTTTTTTTCTCCAAGGTTGCTCCGGTTTTTCTCTTTTTTTTCTCTGTAAAAATCCCCCCCTTAAAACCTAGCAGACTCCTCCTTTTAAAATAAAAATCCCCCCTAAAACCGTGTAACCCTATTTCCTTTTAGAAAGAAAAATCTTGATTTTGATATATTGACCCCAAAATCATGGGATTTTTATTTTATCATTTATTTTTGTTTAACCCTTTTTAATTTGTTTCCTTTTCATTTTTTTTTACTTTAGGCAATGAATTTTCATATTTAATTTCACCTTAATTATCTCCTTCATTATTATTATTCTTTTATTTATTTTTTTTATTTTATTATTTTATTATTTTTTTCAATTTAAAATTTTTTTATTTTGAAACTGCTCGGACAAAATTAGGTGTCTACATATATTAGAAAAGATTTTTTTTAGAAAAATAATAATTTTAAATATTTAAATAGGATATGACATATTTTTATACTTTTAAGTTTAGACAATAAATTATTTTTCAAATAAATTAAAATTATTTATTTTATAATATAAATAGATATCAATTAATATTTTATTTAAATTTCCAATTAGATATTATTTAAATTATATGTTTTTAAATATTTTTGGATTAGATAGTATTTAAAATTAATTTAAGATATTTTTTTAAAAGATTGAGAAATTCTAGGGATTAGAAAAAATTTAGGGAAATGAAAAAGTAAAGAATTTAATATTTATTATTCCTTTTTTTTTTGTGTAAACCACAGGTATTCTCATTGACTTAGGTGGACAAAAAATTAATTGTGAAGACCGAGAATTTTCTAAATAAATATAAGGTATCCGAAAAATTTAATTTGGATAAGTTGCAATCCAAATTAAATAAGAAAAGAAATGAAGAAAATAATTTTTTATATTAGGAAATTCAAAAATTTAAAGAAATAAAAAGGTATATATTTATATAATTATCAAATTATATTATATAAATATATTTTAAATGTTAAAGAAATAAATATGTGAATAAAAATATAATTATATAAATAGATTATATAATATATTTTTACACATTTTTAAATAAGTATATATATATGAAATATATATACTATTTAGATCAAAGTGTATATATACATATATTTTAAGATAAAATATGAATATATGTATATAAATTAAAATTAATAGTATATGATATATATAAATATAATTTATATATATATAAAATTAAAAAAAAAAGAAAGTAAAGAAACGGGAATCGGGATAACCCGATTCCCACTTCTTTCTGCTCTGTTACAAACAGAGGAGAAAGACAAAAAAAAAAATAAAACACAAATGGCAGGCCCCCTGTCGGCCGAGAGAGGAAAGAGGGGTGTCGCGGGCGAGCCGTGATGGAGGAAGAGAAGCTGACGCCGACACCGACGGCGGAAAAGAAAAACAGAGAAGGAAAGGGAAATGGCGAGGTGGAACCGAAGTGGAGAAAAAGAAAAGAGGGAAGTGGCGGTGCCGGCCGGTCTAGGCACCGCCACCCCAACCCCGAGCTCGGTGGAGCTGAGGGGAAGCAAAAGAAGACCACTGGCGAGGCTACGGATGGCGGAGGGAGGAAGAAACGGAGGAGAAAGGAGCCGAAACCCACGCCACCAGATCCGACGCCGTCGCCGGTGATGGGGCCAAGCCGAGACCAGATCCGTCTTCGTGGCAACCTCGGCAAGCTGTGGAGTGGCTGAACCGCCGGAATGGGTGGCCGCCGGTGACCGAACCGGTCAGCCAAAGTTGAACCGGCCAAGCCAAACTGAATCGGCCCGAACCGACCCGACCCGGTTCAGAAAAGAAAAGAAAAAAAAAGAAAGAAAGGAAAAAGAAGAAAAGAAAAGAAAAAAGAGAAAGAAGGAGAAAGAAAAAGAAAAGAAAAAAAAAGAAGAAAAGAAAAAGGAAAAGAAAAAGGAAGAAGAAGAAGAAAAAGAATTGGTAAGGAACCGAAAGACTTCATTTTGTTCCCTTTGAATTTATGGAATTTATTAGAAATTTCGGATTATTTTCTAAATGAAGATATATGTCGATTTTTTATATTTTAGCAAAACGGAAATGAGACGAATGGTGGAGTTCGGCAAGGCTCGAAAATCGGAATGTACGCTAAGCTTGGCGAATGGGTAAGATACTTTTATAAAGCATTAGTAGCTTTATATTGTATGTGGGAATTATAATTTTATATATGATGCATTTATTTAATTGATTTTAAAAAATGCTAAGAGGACCCACAACTGATGGTGGGGGTCTTAGTAAGAGATAAAGAAACTGTGAGAAACAACGGCTGTCATTATAAACTGTTTTCCGTGCAGGAGGCTTAGTAAAAATTAACCCGTTATGCTGCCGAAATTTTTAGGAAAAGATCTGAGGAAAAAGATTAAGTTTCTCACATAAATGGAATCTTGGAGATAATTATTGAAAATAAATATTAAAAGGATTTTATGGTATTACCGAAAGAGTTTGATATTGAAATCGATGAGAAGATAGATCGTTGAAAACGATAATGTGATGAATTATATGGTTTAAACTTTATAGAATTTATAAATCAAGTAATTTTAATATCACAAATGGTATCAAGTTGAGATTGAGGTGAAATCATTTATTTGACGGATCATTGATAAAAGTGACGATGATTATAGGATACAACTTAAAAGAGAAAAAAATTGAAGTTGTGATTTAGACGGTCAAATGATAGAAGTGTGGAATTATCAATCGAGTGATGATTATGGAATTGATAGATTCAAATAAATGAACCGTCTTAGTGGTATGAACTAAGATTTTTGCAATAATGTGGATAGTCGCAAGACGATTTAAATGATTGAAACACTGTTGATAGTGGAAATTGGCAAATCCTTTTAAGTGGTAAATTGCAAATCAAAGAATTGAATTGAGGACGTTTTATAGATAATTTTAGCATGATATTACATTCTACAGGCCATAAGAAAGGTGAATTGAGGATTGTGATATGATTTTATGATAGTGAATGAAATTGAACCGCAAGTCGAAAATTCTGAATATGTACCAATAGGTCAAACCATAAATGGATTTGATAAGCGATTATCGATCTTGTGGTTTTATGATCCTCGATGTCAACTCTGAAATAGATATCGAATGAGGATATTAGTAATTCATAATTTCAGTATCTTGATGGCTATATGGAAACATGATATTTAGATGCTCATAGATACTAAGAGGATTCACACTGATGATGTGGTTCTAGTATCGATAATAAAATGTACAAATGATTCTTATAGTCGATAATTATCGAAAAAGGATATTGAATACCGAATGGTTTGAATGCTAAGTGATCTGGTTATTGAATAATTAGAGTAATGAGCAATCTGAACATTGAATGAAATGAATCTTGAATGATTTGAATACTGATTTACTGATGTGTCAGAAGGATAGTTTGAAATCGAATGATTGATGATGATAAAGTTAAATGAATTGTTTCAAAGTATTAGATGAAGGTATTACTTATATGGACATTTGAAACTATTACCAAAATTACATACGGAAATGATTTCATAGCATCGCTTTTAAGCATAATTTGGTATAGTTTCAGATGTTATAATAGCATTTATATAAATGCTATAAAGTATAGATTAGCTTTAAAAAGAAAGTATATGGTATATACATATTTTTATATACGAAACCTCTTAAAGAACTTCACCATATGCTTTACATGATTTTAAAAAGAAAAGATAAAGATTTAAATGTTTTATGAGACTATAAGCACCCTAAAAGAATTAAATTCAATAAAGCATAGTGGAAACCGCCTAATTGGAGCTTTGCTCATTAGGCAGATATGCTTGTCCGACAATAGTCATGGACAGGTCTCAGTCACGCCTGATCAGTGGGGCTGAGAGAGATGAGGTCTATGGCCATGATAGCGCCCTAATTGGTTTCCAGGGGACGATGACATGATTTTCACTGCTAGCTACAGTGATTTAAGTCTTTATTGATATAGAGATGATAGGGATCTAGCCTAGTCTCTAACCGATATGATATGAAGTCTAGAGTATGATTTTATTGATATGAACTCTAGACTTGACATGATTTATACTGTACATGAAACAGATTTGAAATGAAATACGTTTTGAAACAGTACATGTTTTAAACATGTTTTAAAAGTCCATGAGATATGATTTCGACACTCATATGATTTATATGTGATTTTGTGTCGAACATGGCATGATATGCGGTCTAGAGTATAGTTTGATTTGATATGAACTCTAAACCTGATATGATTTACAGAATATATTTTAAAAGTATATGATAAATGATTTCGACACTTACATGATTTACATACGATTTTGTGTCGAATTTAAAATGATATGCGGTCTAGAGTATAGATTGATTTGATATGAACTCTAGACCCGATATAACTTATAGTAAATGAAAATGTTTTAAAATCGCACATGTTTTAGACATGCTCCGAAAACGAATACATGAACTGAAATTGAATATATTTCTATCATGCCTTAAAGGCAAATTTGAAATGAATTGAAAATCCATATGTTGAGCATGTCCTAAAGTATATATGATATGATTTGAAATGATAGCGGTTTATGCAGAAAAATTACATGAATTGCACATTAAACCCTGACATGATAATATGCTTAGCACATGAGAATTCCATGAGGAATGTCGTGATTCGACGTTAATGATGTTTCATCTATACGATGACATGAGATGATATGATATGAACATGAGATTGATATGAAGAGAATTCTGATCTCACTCTATCGTGATCATAAATTCCCAAACGATAAGTGATATGAATTGATGTAATACAGGAATATGATTGTTAAATGTAAAGTGAATTCGATAGGATATCTGCATTAAACATGGAGAATATATGAAGAGTGTCATGACTCGGTGGTGGCGATATTTCATCGATATGATGTCATGATATGATATAAAACATGAATATAGAAACACACGAAGAGAATTATGATTTCGTACCACCGTGATCATGATCCATAATATGAGACTTGATATGAGATGATAGCATACCAAAGTATGATTATGAAATGAAAAGTAAATATGAGATCTGATATGAGATGATAGCATACCAAAGTATGATTATGAAATGAAAAGTGAAAATGAGAAGTGATAATGAGATGTATCGATGAGAAAGGATTAACTGTAATTGCATCCTTGCAAGTTTTAAGCATTGCAGTTTAAGACAGTATAATCCTACTCTTGTATTTATATTAGTATCTTACTGAGCCGTGGTTTTGCTCACCCCACTAAATTTCATCTCTTTCAGATTATTGAAGTTAACATCTGCCATGTGAGCTGCTCAGTGGGCATCGGAGACGATGTATGGACTTGGTACTAGTCTTCTGAGGTATATGTTACTTATAAATACTTGTTTACATGTAAGACTTTAATTGATGCACAGTACATATTCTGTTTAACAAGTCGGGATGTAACTAAGAACCGTTTCCGTGTTTGTTTAATATTTAAATGGAATGACTATAGGTCACCTAGATAGTATAGTAACTACACTGACACCGAATACAAACCTTAAAAGGAATTTAGTCCATAAATTTGTAGACTAAGAAAAGTATAAGAATCAAGTGAAAGTCGCGGTCTTTGGGTCGTGACATTAATGATGCTTACGTATCGTTCAAAGAGACTGTCCATGTAAGAGTTTATGTAAGCATCTTACCAAATTTGCTATGTAGTTTGTAATATATACATATATATATATATATATATTAGATTTGGATTCTGATATTTGAATTCATATCATTTCAATTCAAAATTTTAAATTTTAAAATTAAATCAACTTAATAGTAAATCACGCGGAATTATTCTTTTTAATTCGTTGGAGTTTAAATTAATTTGAGTTCATGTTAAACGGATTTATATTGTTAATTTTATACAATAAAATCAAGTTAAACTGATCTTGAATTCAAATGAATTAAACAAAATTTTGAGGTTTAGATTATTTTTGTTAGCTCTAATCTCAATCATATAAACATGGGTGAAATAAAACAAGGACAATTACTTCGTTAATTGATTGCTAGCCAACTTGATTAGAGTTTTCCATTTACTTGCATAGATTATTGTAATAATTTTTTTTTACCTCTTTACAGTAAAGTGTCTGCTTAGTAAAAATAGAAAAAGAAAAAAACTAAACAGAAAACATGTTTTGTTAGGATAAAATGCACAATATTAAATATCTATCTTAAAACTAATTAACAATAGGTAGAGGAGTTTAACTTGAATATAAGGCCACGGAGAATTTAGTATTTAATAGATATGGAATGAAACCACTTTAATAGTCCCCTAACATGTGTAGTCAAAGAAGGAAATAAAACTTATTGTGTGACAATTTTTATAAAAGGAGCAATAGGAAGAAATCAATAGAACAGAATTTAAGTCTGATATCATGTTATATATCAATCATAAAATCAATTAACAATAGGTAGAGGAATCCAACTTGAATATAAAACCACAAAGAATTTATTATTTAGTAAATATATGATGAAACCACTTTAACACACAAGAATTGCATGAATGTCTTCATACTTTAATTAAAGTACTTTGATGATTTGAATAAATTCATTATTGAAAATTAATTAACAAATTTTTAATTCTGAAAATTTAAAATACTGAATTCATTATGGTATAAAAAGAATTTTTGGTATACTACTAAATTTTTTGTCTTTTTGGTATGGCAGTATAATTCAAGAGAGGAAAAAAAAAAGATTACGAATGTTCATGAACCCATTTCTATTTGGTCAATAATAATATGGCATCTCATCCCATGAAAACCAACAAAAACAAGTAGCTGGGAAAATTAATGTTGGAATATAATTGAAAGAAGACACCAAAAAAAAATTGAAAGAAGACAAAAGTAAAGGGATCAATAATTCAAAGTGCATCACCAACAATTGGTTAGCGTGAATGGCTGGCGACTCTCGCTCCTTAAGCAAGACCAGGGTTCGAATCCTGGCTTGTGTATGGAGTGCCAATGTTGGGAGGGGGACTGCCTAACCACGCTCTGTCTCCCCCGACTCCGGAATAGTCACCGAAGGTGGATACCGGGGGGTTTCGACCAAAAAAAAAATAATTCAAAGTGCATCAAGGATGCAAATAAGAAGCTGGCAATCCTAAAAATGATAAATCAGTTTTCTTCAACAATTCGTAGGACCACAAAGAAAAAGAAAATGTTTGTGCCCTTGTTTAGTTGGAGGTTTTCTTCAATAAATAGTAAGAAAATTAGAATTGTGAACTTAAAGGTATTAATTGTTTCCAAGATAAGACAAAGATGCTTGGGGCCTTGTTTTTTTAGAAGTTTTCTTGAATAAACTGTAGGAAAATTAAAGTCGTGAACTTAAATGTATTAATTGTTCCCGACATAAGCAAAAGATGTTTGGGCCCTTGTTTAGTTAGAAGTTTTCTTCCATAGACCACTTGTCCAAACGGTAGGATGTTTGTAGAACCTTTGTTGTACTTATGAGGTCTCGGATTTGAATTGAAACGCGTTCAAGGTGACAAATGTCTTGTAAGGTACTTCAGGCTCCTGGAGGCAAAACCGTGAGGGTGGCGATCGCCCAAAGCGGACAATACGTAAGTAAGTGTTTGGGTGACCGCCAACCTCACGGTCAAGGCAAACATAGGCGAGGGCACTAGGGGATGCTCGCAGACGACAGATAAACGGGCGGGGCCTTGACATAAAGAAACACGTTTTATTGTAAGAGCCTCGCCCGTCTCACTAAGCCGTTGGCGAGCATCCCCTAGGCATCCCACACGCCCCAAGTTTACTCTTACACGTCAAGGCCTCGCTTGTTTCACCAGGCCGTCAGCGAGCATGCTCTAGGCTCCTCGTCCCAAGTTTGCCTTGACAGCAAGAGTAGGCAGTCACCTAAAACTCATAAACAATATATTATCCGCTTTAGGCGATCGCTGCCTTCACGACTTTGTCCCAAAGCTCCTAAAAAACTCAGTATTAATGCCTTGAGCGCGTTTTCTAAGGCTCGAACCCCAATACCCTTAAATACCCGAGCCTTACACTCATATTAAGAAGCTGGCAATCCTGAAAATGATAAATCAGTTTTCTCCAACAATTTGTAGGACCACAAAGAAAAAGAAAATGTTTGTGCCCTTGTTTAGTTGGAAGTTTTCTTCAATAAATAGTAAGATAATTAGAATTGTGAACTTAAATGCATTAATTGTTCCCAAGATAAGACAAAGATGTTTGGGGCCTTGGTTTTTTAAAAAGTTTTTTTCAATAAACTGTAGGAAAATTAAAGTTGTGAACTTAAATGTATTAATTGTTCCCAGCATAAGAAAAAGATGTTTGGGCCCTTGTTTAGTTAGAAGTTTTCTTCCATAAATAGTTGGAGATATGAATTGTTCCCAACATAAGAAAAGATGTTTGGGCCCTTTGTTTAGTTAGAAGTTTTCTTCAATAAACCATAGGAAAATTAAAGTTGCAAACTTTTAAAGTTATTAAATGTTCCCAACATAAGAAAAAGATGTTTGGACCCTTGTTTAGTTAGAAATTTTCTTCAATAAACCATAGGAAAATTAAAGTTGTGAACTTAAAGGTATTAATTGTTCCCAAGATAAGAAAAAGATTTTTGGGCCCTTGTTTAGTTTGAAGTTTTGTTCAATAAATAACTTAGAGGCATAAATTTTTCTAGAGATAAAAAAATGTTTAATCTGATAACCTATTTAACTAGTTTTTCATAGTATGAAACTATTCATTTGGCATAAAAAATGAAATTAAATGTAAAATATTATCATTTGGCATAAAAAGTGAGATATATGATATATGTAAAATTATTCTTATTTGGCATAAAAACATGAGATTAAACGTAAAATCATTCTCATATAAACAGTTGTTACACATGCTTTGCTCCAATTTTTCAGTTATTTATTTTTATAATTTGGTTATGAGAATTCTCTCTTTCAAGTAATTTTAATGGCACCTTTCTCTTAATTATGGTTCATTTAAAATTTTACTTTCAAAATATTTTATTTGTTTAGATTTTTAGCCCTTTATCTAAATATTTTAGAGTCCAAACAAACTTCAAAGTCATTTACATAATAATAGTAAACTAACCTTTTTTTAAAAATTTTTCTTTAAAATAAGATAGGATAACATGCACAATGTTAAATATCTATCTTAAAACTAATTGACAATATATGGAGGAGTTCAACTTGAATATAAGGTCATAGAAAATTTAGTATTTAACAGATATGGAATGAAACCACTTTAACAGTCCCCCATCATGTGTAGGCGGAGATGGAGATAAAACTTATCACGTGATAATTTTTATAAAATGGATAATAGGAAGAAATTAATAGAATAGAATTGTAGCTCCAATACCATGTTATATATCAATCATAAAATTAATTGATAATAGATTGAGGGATCCAACTTAAATATAAGGTCACAGAGAATTCATTATTTAGCAAATATGAGATGAAACCACTTAACACACAAGAATTGCATGAATGTTTTCATTCTTTAAAGTACTGTGATGATTTGAATAAATTCATTATTGAAAATTAATTAACAAATTTTTAATTCTGAAAACTTTAAATACTAAATTCGTTATGATATAAAAGGTTTTTTTGGCATACTACTAAATTTTTTGTCTTTTAGGTATGGTAGTATAATTCAAGAATGGAAAAAAAAAAGATTACGAATATTCATGAACCCATTTCTGTTTGGTCAATAATAATATGGCATCTCATCCCATGAAAACCAACAAAACAAGCAGTTAGAAAATTAATGTTGGAAAATAATTGAAAGAAGACACCAAAAAAAATTGAAAGAAGACAAAAATAAAGGGATCAATAATTCAAAGTGCGTCAATGATGCAAAGAAGAAGCTGGCAATCCTGAAAATGATAAATCAGTTTTCTTCAACAATTCGTAGGACCACGAAGAAAAAGAAAATGTTTGGGCCCTTGTTTAGTTGGAGGTTGTCTTCAATAAATAGTAAGAAAATTGGAGTTGTGAACTTAAACGTATTAATTGTTCCCAAGATAAGACAAAGATATGTGGGCCCTTGTTTTGTTTTTTTAGAAGTTTTCTTCAAGAAAATGTAGGAAAATTAAAGTTGTGAACTTAAAGGTAAGAATTGTTCCTAACCTAAGAAAAAGATGTTTGGGCCCTTTGTTCAGTTAGAAGTTTTCTTCAATAAACAGTAGGAAAATTAAAGTTGCGAACTTAAAGGTATGAATTGTTCCCAACATAAGAAAACAATGTTTGGGCCCTTGTTTAGTTAGAAGTTTTCTTCAACCGTAGGAAAATTAAAGTTGTGAAGTTAAAAGGTATTAATTGTTCCCAAGATAAGAAAAAGATTCTTGGGCCCTTGTTTAGTTCGAAGTTTTATTCAATAAATTTTAAGAAATTAAAGTTGTAAACTTAGAAGTATAAATTTTTCTCGAGATAAAAAAATGTTTAATTTGATAACCTATTTAACTAGTTTTTCATATTATAAAATTGTTCATTTGGCATAAAAAATGAAATTAAATGTAAAATATTATCATTTTTCATAAAAGGTGAGATTATATGTAAAATTATTCTTTTTTGGCATAAAAACATGAGATTAAATGTAAAATCATTCTCATTTGCCATAAAAACATTAGATTGAACGTCAAACTATTTTTATTTGGTATAAAAACATGAGATTTACCTTAAAACTGTTCTCATTTGGCATGCTGAGATAAGTGCAAAACTATTCTCATTTGGCATAAAACATGAGATTAAACGTAAAATCATTTTCATTTGACATAAAACCATAAGATTGAACTTAAAATTATACAATAAAACTATTCTCATTTGGCATGAAAACATTGGATTGACCATAAAACTATTCTCATTTGGCATAAAAACATGAGATTAAACTTAAAACTTTTCTCATTTGGCATAAAAACATGAGATTAAATGTAAAACTATTCTTATTTGTCATAAAAATTTGAGATTGAATGTAAGACCATTCCCATTTGGCACAGGAACATGAGATTGAACGTAAAATCATTCTCATTTGGCATAAAAATATGGAATTAAATGTAAAATCATTCTCATTTGTCATTAAAAAAAATGAGATTGAATGTAAAACCATTCTCATTTGGCATAAAAGCATGAGATTGAACGTAAAACCATTCTCATTTGATATAAAAGCATGAGATTAAATGTAAAATCATTCTCATATGTCTCTAAAACATGAGATTAAACATAAAACAATTCTCATTTATCATAAAAACATCACATTGAATGTAAAACTATTCTCATTTGTAAGAGCCCCGTCCGTCTCATTTGGCATAAAATTCATGTATTTTCATTTTTATTTTGGAGATGGGAGTGAAATTGTTTGGATTTGAACCCAAATTATATGCCCTAAGCCCTATAATTGCTTTTCATACCACTTGATGAAGAGGTTGTTGGCAAATTTCATGTATTCTTAAGAAGCATTGATTTTATGTGTTTAAAGTTTAGTTTATTGGTTGATTTTCGTTTTTCTTTATTAGATTATAATGTGAAGCTATTTTTTACTCCACTGCAGTTGCTTGTTGCAGTTTGTCTGGATGAGTAGTATGCAGTACTTTACGTCTACTTGCATGTCATAGACGTCGACTTTTCATGCTGCTTCCGATTGTGGTGATCTAGCAATTAATTCTATAAGATGTTATTTATACATTATATTATATGTAACTCCTGGTCGGACGTCGAACATGAATAAATTATGTTTTTGATAATTTTTCATACTAATTTTAAAAATCAAAAGTATCATATACATATGAATATCAAAGCGTTCAAAAAGTGTCGTAGATGTTTAGATATGTTAAAGGATAATGAAAAGGATAAGTTTTCATATTAATCTCTGCTCTAAGAGTTACCGTTCTGTAATTCCATATTTGAGGCTCAATATGATTACCAGACCTGAAGTGATCCTATTCAATAACGACCCCAATTGCCACTTTTAGTTGAGATCATGTGATCACCAAAATTTTTCGAACCTACTAAATTAATTCTTTAATTAAAATCATTATAATATTATGATCAGATAATAACTACTTGGATATTGGTGTAGGGACTCAAATGTATAGGCAGGCGAGTCAGCAAACTAGCCAACACGAGGTAACACTACCGAGTCAAGTTCTAAACTACAAGAAACTCTACCTTGTTGAAAAGGAATTTATTCACTTGATGCAAGGTGATAAAATATTTACTAGTTAAATAAATTAAGTTGATTTAATTAAATAAATTCTTCCCTGGATAATTTTGGTGATATATCAATGAGTGGGTAAACAAGCATGTCTAAATTAATATTAGCAAGCTAGTATTGTGAACTCAAACTTACATGAGATTCTTTGCAGATAGCGAAAATATGAACTTGCAATACTAGTAAGAATTTAATTGTTATTCCCTAAAATAATAAGAGAAATGAAATAACGCATATAGGAAATAATAATTATGTATACTAGTAAACATACAATTAAATATGTACATACAAACACATAAAATTAACACAACAAAATAAATGAAATGAATATATAAAAAGCTACAAAAATATAGGTATTTAGAGCTTATGTATTATGCATTACATATATATATATATATATATATATATATATATATACACACACACACACTCTAAAATTATCCCCGCGTTACATTGCGGGAACTATTTTTTTGGTGGAAGGTAAACAATAATAGTGATAGGATGACGTGAAAGGCTTTTAAAGTAATAACACCATTGCAACAAAAAGTGACGTAAAAAGCTTTTAAAGCAGTAACACCAGTGCAACAAAAAGTGAGAAAATTAAACATAAAAAAACAACAAATAGATGATGTGGCTGAATGAGAGAAGAGTCCGGGAGACAAAATTAGTATACAGCTAGATACAAACCCGCACGATGCTGCGGGTCTGTTTTTATTTTGCAATTTTTAAAATGAGTAAAATTGACTATTAGAAAAAAGTTGTTGGTCATAAAAATATTTATTTTCTTCATATTGTTTAGTACAAAAGAAAAACATGTTTACTAAGGATAGAGTTTATAAATAAAAAAAATGTTCAAAAATAATTTTTTGAGAAAGTTGGATTAACTTGGACTAAAAAAATACACAATACTTAATTTAAATAATATGACAAACAGATAATCTATTCTAGAAACAAACAAATTAAGATAATGATGCAACAACAATAAAAAGTAAAAGCACCAAAATATACATACTACATAGTGGTTCAGATAATTTAACAAAGAAGTAAGAAAAATTAGCTAAGAATACTTTGTTCATATTATTAATCAATTGTAAGGTTTTAAACCCATTTGTAAGCATTTTTATTTTAAGAATAACCAATTAAACTATTTATATTTACTCTAAAGTACAATATGCAAAGTAAAAGTTTTTTTTTTCTGAAAAAGTTAGAGGTAAAAAAACTCTTTCATATAATAATTTTCATTCAAAAGCAACATATATGCAAGTAGAAGAAGCAAATAGATAAAAATATAAAGCAATACCATAAAACAATAATAGATGACTGGATTAAAAAGGGTTAAAGAGCCACGTAAAAAAACATGTTAAAAATTTAACTAAAAAAATTGTTGAAAAAAAATTAAAAGGACCTAAGTAAAAAAAAAAATTGTTGAGGAATAAAAAAATAAATGGACAAGTGTCACACTATGAGAGAAATGGAGACAAAATTATTATATAGTATAGATATTAAATACACCTTACACATATATTAGTATAATATAGATATAAAGATGATGATAATAAATAAATAAATAAAAATCCTGTTGGCTTCTCGGGGAAGTCAACAGTATTCAAACTACTCCCACGCCTTTCACACACAAAAACAGGTGGCTGATTTATCGGGTAAGGTAGGATTCAAGGCTGAGGGCTGCACCGAGAAAGAAGAAAAGAAAAAAAGGGGGGCTGCCATTGACGGCTCTAAGGGAAGCAAAAGGAATCGGGAAGGGCTAGAAGCAGTGGCATTTGGGGTGGTCGAAAGCTGCTATTGGGCACTAAGTTAGGAGGGCAGATATTAGCGTCATTTAGGGTTGATAGTTGGGGTTTAAAAGAGGGTTGAAGTAGGAGTAGCAGCTGAGGGAAAAGAACCAAGAAAGAAAGAGTGCAAACTGCCGCTGTGAATCAGTGCAAAATCGAGGGCCAAAATGGCCTGATTAGCTGCTGAAAATAAAGAAGCAAAGCAGCTGAAACGAGCAATGCAGAGGAGATTTGGAGGAAGAGTAAGTGGCTGGATTTTCTCTTTTTAAAATTACGAAGAAGAGAGGGCTGTTTGGAGAAGAAACAGAGCAGCAACTCTGTGAAGGCAGCAAAGCCAGAAGCAACGAGAAACAGAGAGAAAAAAAAAAAGAAAGAAAGAAAGAGAAGTAGGAAGGGAGAGAAGAAGTGCGCTGACTTCTCTTCCTTGGTCAGAAGTAGAGCAATAACAAGGGGGTAACAACGGGGTATTTTTAGCTGAAGCAGAGGCGTGAGGCAGAGTAGTAACTAACATGCAAACAAGGGAAATGATGGGGACAGCAGCTGGAACCGAGAGGTTGATGGTAGGGAAACTTGCTGTGGCCACTAATTGAATCGGTGAAGCACACTTGGGTTTTAAAGGTCTTGGTCACTTGGGAATTTAGTGTAAGAATGCTCTTTAGCTTAAGAGTTTTTTTGGTGTATAGTAGATTAATTACTAAGGTTTTGTATGAACATAGGATCACTACATTTTGAACAAACAAAAGGTCCAAAACAGTGAGGAACAAGCAGTAGGGAAGGGTTCAGTTGAAAGCGTTCAAAGGGCCTAAGAGAGAAATAAAATACAAGGAAGTGCTAAAGTGCAAGGTGAAAGGGTTGGATACTAAATCCTAGTGAGGTATTTTATAGGTAAGAGAAATATTCAAATGTTGTTATGCTACCTACTAGTGCTATGTCATGCTTATGCATTTTAATATATTTAAAGGTAAATAATTATATATATATATATGTAACTATAGATATATATACCTCTAGTTAAAAAAAAATATACTCATAAATATTAAGTTAAAATGTATATAAATATATTAACCCTAGTCAATACATATATATGTATATCAATACATAACTATAATATATTTATTTGAATTTAAATATAATTACTTCGTGTTGAATATATATATTTATTTAGATTTATATAGAAATACATATATATGCATGTATATCCCTAGTTTGTGAGATAAATGTATTGTGGCTGTTGTTGATATTTATTCTTGCATAAGCTATAGATTGAAGTTAGGCTATGGTTGAATGAGATTGGACTTGTATACATGTTGCATATTATGTATTAATTTCTTTGGAAGATAATGCAGATTCAATATGTTGTGCAAATAGGATATTGGGGGTAGTTACTATTACGGCGTTATAATGCCAAATTTTCAGTTGGAAGTTACCTAGGTGTACTTCATACGAGTTAGCCTATGTTGTAGTATATGTCATTATCATCATGAAATTCATAGATAAAACTCTACATCGAGATCAGCATGCTTTACGAAAATATTATTTTGTTAAAGTATTGGGTTTGATCTATATGAGTTTAAATGGTTTACTCGGACAGCTCTACTAAAGTGATTTCACATGTAGGAATTGAGTGTTAAATATTCCAAGCATGTTTAATCATTCTGAAGTTTTCAAAAAACATTGTTTTAAATGATACACATACTTTGGTAATACAATGGTGTTTTGAAAAGTTTTCTTTCTACGATTTTGATATGTAAGATGCCTCCATGATATCATGAGATGTCTTTGTGACATCGTGGAGATGCCTTTATGGTATCGTGGAGATGCCTTCGTGGTATCGTGGATGTCTTTGTGACGTTATGGAGATGCCTTCGTGGTATCGTGGAGATGCCTTCGTGGTATCGTGAGATGTCTTTGTGACATCGTGGAGATGGCTTGGTGGTATCGTGGAGATGGCTTGGTGGTATCATGAGATGTCTTCGTGACATCGTGGAGATGCCTTTGTGGTATCGTGGAGATACCTTCGTAGTATCGTGAGATGTCTTTGTGACATCGGGAGATACCTTAATGGTATAATTTATGCCGGCATGGCCAATGAGTGCCTATAAGAGAGAACCACTGATGGCCACAGTGAATGTTCTAGTGTAAAAGTTTCATGGTTATATTACCATTTCCTGTTGCATTACCGAATTTTACGAAAGGACATACCACGTTTCCAGGATTTTGTATTTAAACTGGGGTATGGTTATGTTTTCAACAAGTAAAATATGTATTTAAATTGAGCCTACAGGATCTTGGGTTTATATCTATTTCAAGTTTTGCTTTTGGTCTAACTGATCTTGTACCATTGTGTATATTTTACACTATACATATGTTTTGGACCTTGGTGTTTGATGTGAATTATGTGTTACGAATGATTTTGGTACAATGATTTTTATTAAATGCGTTATTTACCTATATTACTTGGTTTTAACATGCATCATCATGCACATAGTACAATAGGTGCTTAACACCACTCGGCATATATTTTCTTATTGAGCATTAGCTCACCCCCCTCTTCCACCTCACGGATTACTTCAGGTAGACTCGGAGCGAGTGTGGTGCACCGAGAGTTGTTTTGTTGAGCTGTAGAAAGTATATTTTGGATCAAGGTATAATCCTTTTGTTCTTTTGTTTATATCCCAAACTATCAATCATCTTCAACCGCAGATGAAGAAGATATTATTAGGAGCCTGATGGAAGCAGAAATTGAAGATATGGCGAAGAGCATTGTCGAGAATAATTGATGATTGACACGACAGAACTATTTCAATCTGAAGGATGACTTTATTGATGTGAGAGGCTTTTTGCTTTTGTTTTTTGTACTGTAATTAGGAGTCAGTTAGCGATGGATTTCATCGTTTTTTGGTTATTTGTTGGATTTTACCATTTTTGTTCTATTGTTGGAAGTCAGAAAGTGGTGGGATTTTGATTGGAATGTCCCACAATTAGTCTCACTTGGCTTTGTCAAGTAACTAGATTCTTCTTTTTTAGACTCTTGTTACTAACAAAGCTGGTTTTGAGTCTGCTGAGGGAACCAAGGATCCGGGAAATGGGGCCAGACAGATCACCTAGAGAACAGAAGGTTGTCGGTTAACAGAGGGTTAATGTTTTGACTAAAGGTTTTGGACCACAGATCTGTGCCTATTACAGAACATCACAAATTTGTGGGAGAAATCAAAATTGATAAAGGGTTAGAAGGGAAGCAGAATTCGCGGTTGAGATGTTGGGATCAAGAGTGCAAAATGTCAAGATGGGCTTTCATCCTTGTAGTCCATATGGTCGATTCTCTAGTTGGTTTTATGGAGAAGGAGGTGTTTGCTATAATGCAACTTAAAGAAACGTCCATTATTCCTCTGCTCTAGGGTTGTCAAGACGGCATTGAAATTTCAATGGTCACTCAACCCTGGTTTGTTCTTCCGGAGGAGGAGATTAGTTCGGATGCTATAGTTTATTCTCCTTATTTTGTGAGTATGTCCTCTTGGTTGTTTTAATGCTTGGCTTTTGCTATAATGCCCCTTATGAAATGTCTATTGTTTCAATTCTCTCGGGATGTCTACTGCCAAGTCAGGGTTACATGGTTGTCTTGATTTATCTAGAAGAGGTGAACAACTCTTATAATATGGCATGCTTTTTGTTGTTTTTATGTGACTTTTGTGGCTGATTTGCTGAATGGTGTTGCTCCGTCACAAACAGGGGTGGCTTTGATCTCAAAATAAAGATTTATCAATCAATGGTTATTATGCTTTCCAGGTGTTTGCTGTTATGCCTCTCAAAGAAATGCCTTTCAGTCCTCTGCTATCAGGTTGTCATGATTGTATCTCACCCTCGAAGTTCACATGGTGGCTCTTCTTTGATCAGCTTTTTTTGGTGGAAGGGATAAGAACTAGTACTATAACATGTCTTACTTTATTTTTGTATGTCCTCTGTGGTTGATTTTTTGACTTTTGTTTGCTGTAATGTTCCTTAGTTCCAATACTCTCGGTTTGTTCGCTGCCAAGTTTGCAATAAGAGGACATCCATGTTGTTAAATTTAGACTCTGTTGATAGTCCATTCAATAAAATCTTTACTGTTCAAAAAAAATTCTTTTGTTTACATAGTGTATAGGATTTGGGATGTAAGTATTAGGAGAATATCAAGTCTGTAAACAAATTGTGCCATGTGATTGAGTTGTAATCTCAATATATATTAAATCATTGGATATTAAATGTTTCAAATGTTATGTTGAGATTGGAATTTCCACTGGTTGATATGATTACGTATTGTGTTTGGGGATGGATAATAGCCCAAAGTAAAGGTGAAATTTTTCAATGTCGTGTTTGGCACGTATTACGAGGAGACTCAGATGGGACTTTAGACAACTAGTTTTAAACAATTAAACAAGTTGAATTTTACTTGTTAGATGTTAGCTATATTGAGCGAGTGACAAACATAGTGAGTAAAGGAAAATTTTCACCCGAAAATCCCAGCTTCTGAGGGTGTTACAATTTTCATTTTATTGTTAATTATAAGACTAGAAAAAAAAATAAAAGCAGCAATCTTGTGAAGTAAATTTCGTCAGATATAATTAATTAAGTATATGCTTATGACTTGTGAGCATATCAAATAGTCTTCAAATTCATAATAATATAAAGTTAAATATTGATATTACTTTTGTTTACATCACGCGTTTTGTCATTAGTGTCACTATGACATGAACAACAAATTAATTAAGTATAATAATTAAAGAAAAAAAAGATTTGGGTAGGTACCTTTGTCATGGCATACGCAGGAAGTTTTAACGAGCTGAAACTTGTAATCAACTTAGGACATTCGGTTACTTTAAAATAACTCAAAAAAGGAAACTGGAAATGACACTCCGTTGGACCGAAGTTGCTTAGGCTTGGTAGTTCTGAAAGTTTCAATTCTTTCAATGCAAGGAACACTATATTCTTTTGACCATCTTCAACGTCTAAAGAAAATTGATGCCCAAAAACTTGCTCTAGTTTAGAAGCCCCATAAATTCTGATGCTTTCGAGTTTTGAAAGAAAACAAGTGACATGATCAATATAAAACAAGATTTTCAAATTGTAGCACCCATAGATCCATACACATTTAAGAGTATGGCTATAGGAGGGCTCGAGGCTATAATTAAAGTTAAGCCATGTTAATGGAAACATTCCAGATTGGAACTTTTGGATTGGTCCCAACTCCCCACAACGCTTTATATTCAAAAAGTTCATATCCTTGTGCAACATTATCGATCTTTCACATCCTCGCGAGACCAAATGAAGGCGGAGTTATTATCTGTTATTTCTTCCATTGAGGTAAAACCTTCTAATGTATACTTCTGAACTTGTTGAGATACCTTCACAACAAATTACCCGAAATAGAAGTGACGTGACATACTAAATTATGTTCTTAATTTCTTATTATGAGACTAGACAAATAAAAAAATCCTTGATTGGCAAATTACGACAGAAGTAATTAATTAATTAATTAATTAATTAATTATGCATATGACTTGTGGATTTATAAGAGCTCCAATTCATAATAATATATAGTTATATGCTAATATAACTTTTATTTCCATCATGTGTTTACTCATGAATATCAATGTGGGCAAGAACGACAAATTAATTAAGCATAAAGTTTGAAAAAAAAGTGAGTTATGTAGTTACCTTTGTTATGGCATGCATAGAAAGTTTGGAATTAGTGTTGAATTTTGTCAGTAAGCTGGGGCATCCGATTACTTCAAAATAACCCAAAGAAGGGAATCGAATATGATAACCCATTGGTACGAAGCTCTTCAAGCTTGGTAGCTTAGAAAGCTTAAATCTGCTTGATTTAGGAAACACTATTTCCTTCTGATCATCCTCAATGGTACGAAGCTTAAATCTGCCTAATTTGGTCATGGCCTTGATAAAGGACTTGCTCTAAATTGGAAACTCCACAAATTTTGATATCTTTGAGTTCTGGGAGAGAACGGATGACACTAATAGGAAACAAGCTCTTCAAATTGTTGCACCCATAAATCCCTATAAATTCAAGACTAGGGAAGGAGATACGTTGGAGATGATCCTGAGATGATAATGCCATTGAAGTTTGGTCCATTTCAATGATTTCTTCCAACTCCTTACACCACTTTATATGCAGAAGTTTCAATTGTGGCAAATTTCAAGCAAGCATACAAGAGAATAGAGATTTTAGCCCATTACATTTTGACACATCTAAGATATTGAAAGCTTGCAACTTGGATGAAACCCTGAAACTGATGTATAACTATAGATATAGAATCTCAATTCTTGAAAGGAAATCTCCAACTTGATTTTGAAATATCTTTTGACTGCCGCACACATTGTCATGTCCTAATTTAGAGAGCCACAATTCCTGTAAAGATACAGAAAAATCATAGTTAGTTTCATTAGAAATTGAATAAATTAAAAAGATAAAAGAATGCATTACTTTAAAAGTTCAAAATATATATGTAAACAAGTACCATTCTTTTTCCTAAGGTTTAATTCTAAAGTACAAATTATATTTGTTTAATTGATTTTCAAATACTATTTTTATTTTTAACAAGTAAAATGTCATTTAATTTTCTCTACGAGTGCCATGTCATCAAGTTTGTCTGTATGTATGGCACAAATTTGAATTAGTAGGATCATCACTAGCATTTCCCATCCAAATTGGGTTTCATTAAACCAAAAATCGTAGGATGGCTTAATTGCACACAATCAAAAAGTAAAGGCTTAAGTGATAATTATTGTATGAAATAACCAAATTTCCTCTTAACTATTGTATGAATCTCTCATTCGTTTTCTTTATTCTTTCTTTTATATTCTGTTAATGTGTTAATTATTGTCTTCAATTTTTCTATCCAATCAAAACAATGAAGATAATGTTAAACTCTTATATTAGCACACAAAAAATTTGAGCCAACAAGGCAAAATCTCGAACCACAGTTGAAGGAAAAAATTTAGGCACACAAATACCTTCGGCTGAAATTGTTTGTTGACTTCTTGTTGAATACTGAAATTTTCCAATCGAGGACAAACCACGACGATTAACTTTTCCAAGGACGATGACACGATGGGATGGTTTTCTGAGCAAAAGCAAATCAAATTTATCAAGTTTTCAAGATGTACATGTACGCAGGTGAGGGAGCGCAACGGCATGATCAACTCCATTCGTTTCTTTTGCCACATTGAAGACTTGTTTTAACTGAGGATGGTTATCGAAAGGGATTTCAACTGTGGAAGACCTTGGGCCAAAGGAATTTGAAGAACATATTCTAATCTTGGACAGTGACTTATTTCTAAAATTGTCAATTTAGCAAGAGTGGAGGATGTTGATGTTGTAGCACAGTATCTTGTTGTCCATGCACTTTCACCATTCTCCTTTGTCATGTTGAAGACCTGCTCGTTAAGAACAATGAGCTATCTCAACAAATTCCAAAGAGGGAAGTCCTTCAGCCAAAGAGATTGGAAACATATATTTCAAGCTTTCGCAGTCAAATATGCGGAAAGCTATCAATTTAGGCCAGCCTAGAGGAGTGATGCCGCAATATGTCTGAAATTATTTCACTTTCATTTTCTGATTATTCCATGATTACATGTTCTAAAGAGTCACAGTGGCTAATCTCGAGATATTCCAAATGCACCAAACTTCGAGCAAGGGCAATTGGAAAGAGAGATGCCAGTTTCAAACACCTGTTAATTCTCATAGCCTTAAGAATTTGAAGGTTAACAAGATGGTTAACCCTTTCCATATCCACTTCAATCAGCATAATAATAGTTGTAGAAATTTTCAGCACCTCGTTGTGCTACGTTATTTTGCCTTTTACTGACGTGATTTGCCCTTCAGCTTTCTCTTCTGTTTCATTTATTCGTGTCTAAATAAGAAATTTTACTGTTTGTTCTCGGTGTGCGTGCTTTTGGTGGGAAACTTTCTAGGTTCTTCTTGACAGGAAAGGAAAAATTAAAAAAAAAAGGCAGAGGTGAAGGGAAAAGGAGATAGAAAGAGATATAAAATAGGAAGAAAATGGGAGTCAGAGGGTGAAAAATTATTTTCAGAGGAGAAAAAAAGGCTTAGAAACAGGGTGTATGGAGAGCTTAGGAGCGAAGCTTCTTCCTTCCCTTCCCTCACGAAGCCACCCCCTAAGTCCAGTTTCTAAGCTCTTCATTCTAACACCCATTTGACCACCACTCTTTTCCATGTCAATCAAAGTCCAGTCTTTTAGGGGAATTTCAGCAGTTTCTCTCATACCCAGTTGTTGTAAACCATTTTTTGGTTTAATTTCTCAAATACCCATATCAAAGTTTCTGGCAAAACTCACTTGGATTCCAGAGCTTGGTTTCTCAGACCTCATATTCCCAAGGGAAGATTTCACGTTGGTCTCAATTGTTGTTTTCAGTCAAGTAATTAGGAGATTAGGACTCTATCTTGAAGAAAGAAGTTTGACTGAAAGCGACATTGGCAGGCCAGGAATGCTTAGAGTCGGCATTACAAGGATAAAGGTTGAAGGGAAAGACTAGGTTAAAGAATCCTCTACTATTGGAATTCTTTCACTTTCAGAGGGTAGCATATTCTTGCTTTTCATCGAGATTTGTCTTCAAAGCTTCAAGGAATGATGCTTGAACTGTTGAGAATATGCTAACAAGAACTTCAACCCAAAGAGACACCAATGGGATTCCACTGTTAGTGCTTTTTTTTTTCCAATTTATTTTATCATTTATTTAACCAAACACTATTTCATAACAAATAGTTTTTGCTTTTTAATCATTTTCTTTATTCCCTTTTAATTACTTTCTTCTTTTATTTTTTTGCAGTTCAAATTTTAGATATTTGGTGAGATCCCAAGTTTCTCCATTCTTCCAATATTTACTAAAAGTGTTGAATTAAAATATTAAGTAGAGTTATGAAAATTAATTTCCCTATGTGATGTGGTTAAAAATAATAATAATAAATAAAAATAAATGTGAAATCGACCAAGGCCTAATACATGAGCTTCTCATGAAAAAATTTTATAAGGTTATAGTTAAGGAATAATATATATATATATATAGGATGAATAAAGATTAATTTTGAAATTAAATTAAAATATACATGATAATGTATAAAGGGGAAAAGCATTTAGTTAAGGATAATATGTATGTGATTGAAGTAATCTTTATAATTCTAAAAGGTATATAATAAATATATCAAGTGAGTAAAGATTACTAATGAAATTAAAACTAGGAAAGAATGAGTTTGAGAAAAAGTATGTATTTGGATAAGAGGGAATTGGTATGGATTTTATGTTAAAAACATAATTTAAAGAAATAAAAATAAAAATAAAAATAATTTTTGACTTGGACAGAAAAATACATTGTGCAGTGGCAACTCTTATAAATAATTGAGTTTTAAAGGGGTAATTAGGTTATTTAGGCACCTATTAAATTTCATTAATTAAAAATATAGAAATCCACCAATCGAAATGAGGCAACAAGCCATCATCTAGCCATTTCTTCAGCTCTTTTTACCGACCCCTGTTTGCTGCACTTCCTTCTCTCGTTTTCTCCCGATTTCCCTAAGGGTTTCTCACGTTTTCTTGATAGAGCTTCCCTTTTCTTCAGCTATTTTCTTAGATACATTAAGGAAAATTAATCCTTGCTGTCATAACGTGTCAAGTCCTAGAACCTAACCCGCTAGACTTAAATTCAATGAGTCGCCACCAACCATTCAAACCTAAGGTATGATTGGTCACCTATTCTTGTCTAAAGATAAGGCATGGTCTACGTTCAAAGAATCTAGGGTTCGGGAGTACGGTTACGTGTAGGGAAGGATTAGCACCCCCACAACGCCCATTTTAAAATGGTACCAACTAATTTTGTGATATCTTAAAAAAATTCTTAACTAAATGGTCTTCGTTTTTATTAAATTCAAATATTTAAATATTGGACAATCTCTAAGAAACTCTCCATCATGCTGGCGGAATTTCTTAAATTTCATCCTCACCTCAAGAGTATCCAAGAAATCTCATTCGTCTTTCTAAGAGAGGCTCCGTCGTCGGATTCAAAATATCTTAATTTTATTTTTCATCTTTTATCCTTAGTTTATATTTTATCTTATCTTTATTTTCTATATAATTTTCTTATTTTTATTTTTTTTTAAGTTTTATTTTTATTTTATTATTTATCTTTTGAAAATAAATGTCGATTATTTTTATTGAAAATTTTCTTTAAATCTTTCATCATGCTGGCGAAATTTAAAGAAAACATCTCACCTAAGAATTTAAAAGTGTCAACCATTCGTGACACCTTATATAATTCCATCATCGGGATAATCTCCACTTATTCTCAATTTATTATCATTTGTTATTTATTACTTTTAGTTTTATTACAAATCATTATATCCTAATTTCTTATTATTAATACTTATTTTTATTTTATTTTAAATAGATTGATTATTTATATATGTTTATATTTTCAGAAATAAATATCGATTATTAATATTGAACACTTACCTTAAATCTTCCATCATGCTGGCAAAATTTAAGGCAAATATCCTCACCTAAAAATTTCCAAAATAGCAACCATTCGTGACATTTGGAATTCCATCCTCGAATTAATCTCAATTAATTTATCTATCTATATTTTTAATTATTTTTGGACAATGATTTTTCATAAATTAATTTTAACTGAACTCATCATCTCATAATTTTATTTCTACAAAGAAAACAAATTCTTTTTTTTTTTTAAATTTATTCATTATCTAATTTCATGCATTACAAGCCAATTAAATTCATTAAGACAAATACCCTATATTCATTTTATTAAATTAACTAAATTAATAAAAAATAATTTATCTAATAAATTTCCTAATTTAAATTTAATTAAAAAAATCAATGCTAAGTGTCTATTAAAATAGAACTTAAAATAAAGAAAACTCACCTTTCTCTTCTTTTCCTTTCTGTGTTTTAAGTTCTCTTTCCTTTAAATTCTCTTTCCCACGTGTTCTCTTGCTATAGCTCTTCCTTAATATTTCCAAACTGGCGTGCCTCAGTAGATAGGTGCGACAATGAAGAACATAAACGATGAAGACGCAAGGTGGATGGTGCGGTGAATGGCGAGGAACAGCAATGAAGTGCGAAGATGATGACGACGAAACAGAGGTGGTCTCTTGGTGTAGTGGCAAAGGGCTGTAGGAGACGTTGAAGAGGATGGTGCCTGATGATGCCTTAGTCGTGATCAACCCCCCCAACAGAGGATGCCAAGTCCTCTTTTTATAATTGAAAGTTAGTGTTTTAACACAATTAAACTAGCTATTTATTTTATTTTATCTTATTTTAATAATTATCTAATTCCTATCCTAATTCTAATTCTATCCTAAAATTAATTCTAAATGTAATGTAAACTCTAATTAAATTATCCTAAAAAAAATCTAATAATCTAATTATCTGATCTAAAATTTATTTTATATCATTTTCTTATCTCTCTCTTTTTTTTATTCCTAAATCCTATTTTAATTCTAATTTCCTAATTAATGTTAATTATAAATCTAAAAATTCTAATTTAATTCTAGCCTAATTCTAAATTGTTAAATTCAATTAAAATACAATGTCACCCAACCCAATTAATAATTTTTTACAAATTAATACCTCGGACAAAATAGGGTGTCTACAGCTGCCCCTCTTTGTGCATTAACTGTGAAAAAGTAATTGCACAAAGACATAAACACCTATTTTGTTTGACTTATTCTCTTTTTTAATTTTTTTAATTTTTAATTTTTTTCATTTTTTTTTCAAAAAGCTCCCTCTAAACAAAAAGGCAGTCAAACTTTAAAATCTTGTCTAAAAAAGCTCCCCTTAAACAGACAGACAGTCAAACTTTAAATATTGTCTAAAAAAGCTCCCCCTAAATAGAGAGGTAGTCAAATTTTAAATCTTGTCTAAAAAGCTCCCCCTAAACAAGCAGGGAGGCAGTCAAACTTTAAATCTTGTCTAAAAAACTCCCCCTAAACAAGTAGGCAGTCAAACTTTAAATATTGTCTAAAAAAGCTGGAGGAATCATGCCCGAAGGTCTTCTAGATTGTACTCAAGGAACCTTATATGTAAAAATCTTTCTCATATCATGTATGCAACTGTGCGTGCATTCTGTCCTATCTATGTAGTTTGTTCTATCTATGCAATGCCATTTATGCAATATCACTCACACAATCTATTTTGTTCATGCATTGTTTTTTTTTAAAGCATTTCAACTTTAATTGTAGCAATAACAAGGCTTTTTCTTTATCAGTGCATTTTCTTCTTTCATTTATTTTCTTGTCATTGCATTTCTACCTCCTCTTTCTCATTTTCTCTCCTTCACTTCTCTTACCTTTTGAAAGCTTTATCTTCATCTCTATTGCATTTTGTCTCTCATTTCTCTTTCCACCTTTCCTTCCACTCCTATCATTTATTGAAAATCTTACTGAGATCTTGCCATTGATTCTGCTTTATCTACTTATATTTCTTAATTTCCATTTTCTATTCATTCATAGATTTCTTTTTCATTCATTTCCTAAATAATATAGGAGTCTTTCACATATTTTGCCAAGCAAACATTCATTACCATTCCAATTTCAAAATCAACGCAATACAATTTCTAAATCCTTAAGGTTAGGATACAACAAAGAAATGATAGGTGAAAAGAAAATAGTGGTATTATTCAACATTTGAAAAGATTTAACAAGAAATTGTCAGGCTTAAAAGGAAAGTAGGCTTGAATGAAAAGCAAGAATTTTCAGGATTAAGTTTCAGGTAATAGTATCCAAATAACAACCATTCAATCAATTCTGATCAATGAATACAAAATTCCCTTCGAAGGTCCATCTTATCTGATCATGTTAAGTTCATCAAAATATCCTCTTGCCCCAGTATCGTTGACATCCGACTTTTCCCATATCTAAGCCGCCTTTCAGGTTTTTAACTTAGATGCACTCCATTGATCCAAACCACCCCTTTTGGGGTTTTCGATCTAAATCCTCCTTTCTTTTTTCTTTTTCTTTTTCCTTTTTTTTTTGCTTTTTTTTTCTTCTTTTTTTCTTCTTTTTTTCTTTTTATTTTTATTTTTATTCATTTTTCTTCATTTCTAGCTTCATTGTCCTTAGTGAAACTTCTTCTACAATTCTTAATAGAATGACCAATATTGCTATTATGATAGGCACATTTTGCATTGGGGTCATACCACTTTGGGTAAGGAGGTTTCAAGGGCTCTATATAAATAAGGCAATGAGATGACCTTCTACCAACTTTGGGAATAGCTCGGCATATGTCATGGGTATAGGGTCTATGGTAACATTTCAGCTAGGTCGAGTGTACCTTTGGTTATTAGGTGGGAAAGTGTGGTTTGTCGAGGTTGTAGGTGTTTGTCGATGGAAAATAGGTTGATAAGTGTTTTGGGGATGAGTTTGTGGGTAAGATTGATAATAGGCATAATTCATTGAGGATGGGTAAGGAGTATAAAGGTGACGCGAAGTGTTTGAGACAGCTTGCGCATCTTCTTCTTTCTTCGAGAATCCACCCTTCCTCCTATCATTCACTGGTGCTTCGATCTTACCGCTCTTGATGGCATTCTCAATGGCTTCACCAGTTAACACCATGTCTGCAAAGTTCTTAGTTACACTGCTAAGCATATGTTCATAGTAGGGTGCCTTGAGAGTGTTCAAAAAGAACATGGTGACCTCCTTCTCAATCAAAGGAGGCTGAACTTGTGATGCCATGTCTCTCCATTGCTAGGCATATTCTTTGAAACTCTCATCTTTCTTCTTTTCCATACCTTGGAGGGATAAGCGGTCAGGAGCTACATCGGACACATGTTTGTATTGAGCTATAAAAGCTCTTGCCAACTCAGACCAAGAAGAAACTTTGCTCCTTTCCAATTGATTGTACCACTTAGCGGCTGACCCAGTCAAACTGTCTTGAAAAACATGAATTAATAGCTTTTCATCCCATGCATATGCCGCCATCTTCCTACAGTACATGGTGATATGGTCTTTTGGGCACGATGTTCCATTGAGCTTTTCAAATTTAGGCACCTTAAATTTTGGTGGAAAGACGACACCAGGTACCAAACACAACCTTTCAGCATCAACCGGTCCAAAATTGTCTACTCCTTCTAAGACACTTAACCTTTCCTCTATCAAGGTCAGTTGAGCTTTAGTATCACTATCTTTCTCCCTATGTCTTAGCTTTTCCACCTCTTTGAGGTCATCCAAATTTGGTACTTCAACTAGGTTTTGAGCTTATGTTGATGAATTTCCTTGAAGATTTCCTCCTTGCACCTGTAAAGGCATTGGGGCTTTGACAGTACTTCCTTCGGGGACAAAAACGAGGTTATCTCGCATGCTCTGTTAAGTCTCTTGGACAGACTCATCTTGATTACCCATCTTTTCCTTTCCTTTAATTATGGCTTTTAGCAACTGAGTAATTTCACTCAATTGCCCCTTCATCTCTGTATTATCCTTTTCTAACTTTTCTATCATGCTATTTTGATCCTCTTCCATTATGCGTGCTTGATACCTTGTACGATATCTATGGAGGGTGGACCGTCTAGTGGATGCAATTTGATACCTTGAGTGCCACAATTAAGTTGAAATTATTTCATGTGGTGATATGTTTATGCACAAAAATGAATGCACATGGAATGCACTTAGGTCTAGCAATCTCTCCTAACAATCAAAAGTATGATCATTCTCATAATAAGATAGGTGCAAACTTACGTGAATGATATGTTATGCGACACAACTATGCATGACTTAATGATACATACAAACTCTTTTTTTTATTATTTTGAAAAATGGAAGAAAGAAAATTCTCTGATTATATAGGGTATACCATGAAAGAATACATCAGAGAAAGTGTTCCAATTAATGATAACCAAAATTGATATTGCCATTCAAGAGTAGGAGATCTTTCAGGTTAACAGATCTCATTCAGCCATAATGATGACATATGCCAACATTACTGCCAAAAGGAAATATTATTAAGAGGTCTCAATAAAAGGTCATTTTAGAAGAAGATATTTACCAAATCCAATTCCCATTCTGATTTCACTAACACTTGTAAATATCAATGTGTGCCACTTCTGTCATAAACTTGGGCATAAGAGGGTAGTTTGCAAGAAGTCTTTTAGATTGGGATGTGTAAAAGGCATTCTGTTAGCTTTTATTTTGGATCCAATCTAGGAGATATATCTTCTAACTGTTGGTGTTTTGGATACCGGTGCTATTATTGATAAAATTATAAGCAACCAGAGATTGAATAAGGGAAAATTGTTGTGAATTGGGGCTATATAGTTAGAATCCATATTGAAAACATAGCTAGATTGTTGTTACTTTTGAAGACAGTTTTGGAATTATTGTCAGTTTATACTTTTCATTCTGATAACCGAAAAGCATTTTGCTTAGTGACAGCATATGTATTGATTCTGGCATTCTATGTGATGGATATACGATAGACTTGTACCCCAATGTTAGGCAAATTTTCTTCAATTGTGAATGATGTGACTATCGATTCTAATTATGATAGAATAAATAAGAAATCTATCATATATTGACATAAGAATTGGGGACATTTTGAGGCACATGTAGGATTGTATTAAGGGAACTCTTACTGCTAACATTGAGGATATGATTAGCAGATATTGAAATGTGTTAGCTTTAAATTGCAATATATATTTTGAAATGACAAAAACTTAAGTAAGCTTTAATGTCTTAATTCACATTGTAAATTTGCTCATCACACATGATTTTCTCAATTCATTTTCAAGTGATCATATCAAACTTAAGACCATGATTTAATTACATACTCTTATTGGTCTTAATACTTTGTAATGTCTTGAATATTTTAGAAAATCACTTGATGAATGTTTGGACAATATTTTCATTTGAGAAAGTCAAGAAAAACTCCCTTAAAACTTATAAATGGTTTGGGTTGAATTAGGATCAAAGGTCATATCATTTCTAACCCAAAAGTGCAGGAAAAATGCCCTCTGGAAGAAAAGGATCGATCCCCACTGTAGCAGGATCGATCCCCTTTTGGCAGAAAGTCTTCCCAAGGTCCCTGAAGCCCAGAATTAAGATTCTGGACAAAAGGGATCGATCCCCACTGTAGCAGGATCGATCCCTTTGCACCAGAAAGCCCCCAACGGCTCTTTTCTGTGAGACACAACGGCTACTTTCTGTTTTGGCTCCAACCAACGTCCACAAACCATCCAAGGGACTATAAATAGAGGCTTAGAAGCTAAAGGAAAGAAGAGGAACAACCAAGCAACATCTTTCATCATCTTATTCATCTTCCTCAAGCCTCAAACAACAATCAAGAGCTCCAAAGTCTACATCATCTATCATTCTCTTATTCCTTGTAGTGCTTAGCACAAATCTTGTATAGGCTTTTATTTGTGCTTAATCTTTGTAATCACTTGCCTATCTAGAGGCCTTCTTTGATTACTTATCTTGTAAACACATTCAATCCTTGTAAAAGGGGAGGTTTCTCTTTAGCCTAAGAAAAAGAGGGAGGTTTCTCTTTAACCTGTAAAAAGAGGGAGAAGAGGTTTCTCTTGAGCCTAGAAAAAGAGAGAGGTTTCTCTTGAGCCTTGAAAAGAGGGATTGTAAAGACAAATTCAAAGATAGTGAATTTGGGAAAATCCTTGGGAGCGTCTCAAGGTAGAGGACGTAGGCAAGGTAGCCGAACCTCTATAAATCACTTGTGTAAATCTCTCTTTCCCTACTCTCTTTACTTGCAATTATATTGTGCTTATTGAATTGAATTTATATTGTATAATTGCCTAGCTTAGAGAACTTAGAAAACACTCAAATAGGCTAGAGAATTTAGAGAAACCGAAAAACGGGCATAAGGTTAGCTAAGAACCGATTCACCCCCCCTCTCGGTATAGCCTATAGAGCCAACAATTGGTATCAGAGCTTGGGCTCGAGATTGAATTAGACTAACCTCTATCGAGCAAAACGATCTTAAATGGCTCATTTGAATATAGGCACACCTCTAGGAGAAGAGGGACAATCATTAGTTAGACCTCCACTCTTTAATGGTGAGAACTATTCATATTGGAAAACTAGAATGATGTTATTTGTACAATCAAACGATTATGAAGTGTGGAGAATTATAGTGAATGGTCCTAGAATTCCCATGAAGAAAATAGATGGAAAAGATGTTCCTAAGAGTGAGGATGAGTGGGACACAAATGACATGAGAGTGGCACAATTGAATGCCAAGGCTATGCACACTCTCTTTTGTGCTTTAGGTCCCAATGAATATAATAGAGTCTCCTTGTGTGAGAATGCTAAACAAATATGGGACAAACTAGCCATCACACATGAAGGGACCAATCAAGTGAAAGAGACCAAAGTAGGAATGCTCACACATGATTATGAGCTATTTAGGATGAATGAAAATGATTCCATTAGCGAAATGTTCACTAGATTTAATGATATAATTAATGGACTTAAGGCATTAGGCAAGAGCTATTCCAATGTAGAAATGGTCAAGAAAATCTTGAATAGCTTGCCAAAATCTTGGGAGGCAAAGGTGACTGCTATAGAAGAATCTAAGGATCCTAACACCTTGTCCCTAGATGAACTTATGGGCTCCCTACTTACATATGAAATGAAAATGAAAAGAAATGAAGTGCCTTCAAAGAAAGTAGGGGTAGCACTTAAGTCCTCCACTCATGAGGTCATTGAAGATGATAGTGATGAGAGTGGAAATGAGGAAGAAAAAGAAATGGCAATGTTTGCCAAAAGATTTAATAGATTTATGAGAATGAAAGAAAGAGAGAGTAATAGGAGACATCAAAGGGGAGAGTCAAGTAGAAGAGAAAAGGACCCCTTAGTATGTTATGAGTGCAATGAACCGGGCCATACTAAGTTAGATTGCCCCTTACTTAGGAAGGAAAAGGATAGGAAGCCTAGGAAGAAAGCATTTGTGGCTGCATGGAGCGATAGTGATAGCTCCGATGATGAAAATGTAGATGAAGAGGTAGCCTACTCATGCTTTATGGCCATTAGTGATGATGAGGCTAGTAGTAGTTCTAGTGAAGATAATGATTATACCTTTAGTGAACTACAAAATGCCTTTGATGATTTAGCAAATGAATTTCAATGCATGAATTCTAAATATAAGAAAATCATTGCTAAATTAAAAATAGAAAATGAAGCCTTGACTAGTGCTAAGATAGAATTTGAAAAGAAACTAGAAGATGCCAACTTAGAAATAAATGAGTTAAATAAAAAGAACTTAAATTTGCATAGCTCATTTTCTAGGTTTTATATGGGTCAACAAAAGCTAGATCACATGTTAGAAACCCAAAGAGCTTTCTTTGACAAAGATGGGTTAGGATATAATGCAATACAAAAAGAAACTCATCTTAAGAATTTCCTTGTGAGCAAAAATACTATGCATGATTTATCCCTTACATGCTCACTTTGCAATAGAATAGGACACTCTTCACAAGCATGCACTTATAGAAAAACTACATTTAGAGGAAGAGTAGTTAAGAAAATGTGGGTGCCAAAGCATGCAATAAATAATGATGATTTGAGCTTGAAATGGATCCCAAAAGGATCAAAAATTGTGAGCACTAACTCTCAAGGACCCAAGAAAATTTGGGTACCAAAGCATGCTTGAAAATGTGTTTGTTGTAGGAGTGTTAGAGCATGGACATACAAGAAACAATGGGGTTTGAATGCTCTACACACCTCTATGGAGTTTGTTTGTGCTAATGAGAAAAAGGAAAAGCTTGAGGATCCATCACAACAATTCTTCAAAAGAATGGCACAAGGTGGACTCAACAATTCAAGGCAAAGCATACTCAAGCAAAGGAGTTTCGTAAGCTTAATTCTTTACTCCTTAAAACTTTTATTTGATTATTTGTGCATAGATGAGAAATGTGGTTGATAATCTTTGTGAGTTGAATGATTGATCAAAAGGCATGAAAAATGATTGTTGATTGGTTGATGGATGATTCATGAGGCATTGGATTATTGAATGAAAAGCATGATTTATGATTATTATTGGATTTCTGTAGTTTGAGCAAGTTTTCTATGTGTTAATTATGTATTTACCTGCCTCAAATTGCGAAATATGTCATATATGCAAAATGCCTTGTCATGAGCCTTAATGAAGAACTTGTATTTTGACAATCATGGCATGTTGTTCACAAGATATATGTTTTAATGATATATATGCTTAAAATCTATGTGAACAAGTTTGTTTTGACATATTTATGTAATTCAATGCATTGGTTTGGTCAAAATATGTTTAAATCTCAAAATGACCTCCTTTGAGGCCAAAAATGCATTTTATTGTGAAAATGCTTCCAAAATTGCAAAATCTTTTGTTAAATGGTTTTTCATTCATGTTTTTCATTCATACAAGTCCAAAATCATGTTTTACAAATGTTTAAACCTTTACTTGGACTTAAAACACTCAAAAACGAAGTTTTGGTACCTCACAAGTCCAATTTTCAGTCAAAACAACTGCAGAATCTGCAGGAACATATGAGGGATCGATCCCCACTGTAGCAGGATCGATCCCCCCAGGCCAGAAAAGGCACTCCTGCATGTTTTCAACCGAAATTGAGAAGAACTTTTCATTGTTTTGATATTTTCTCTCTTCTCAACTTAAAATTCATTGTTTTAACTTCTTTTTGATGATCGGTAATATATGAAAACTCATTCTTCATTGATATCATGCCTCAACTCCATCAATTAATATCATTTCCAACAAAATGGTATCACTTCCAACAATCAACTCACAAGTGCAAAATCATCTTTTGTTGAAAACATTCATAAATCTTGAAATAATCTTGAAATATACTTTCAATGAATGCTTAAACATAATTTTGAGATTTATTTCATTGATTTGTGGATATGTTTGAGAATTTGATGAACTTATGCATAATGAATATTCTTCATCTCTTTGTTCATCTTAGTCAAGCATGCTTATAGGATCATGTTTCTTAGCTTGACTCAACTACTCCACACTAGGTTTCATCATAATTATACATATAGTGGATTGATTTCAAATGTAAATTCAACAATTGGTAATGGTCATTGGCCTATAATTTGTGATGATAAATGGATCCTATATGTCAAATGCATCATCCATGAACTTAAATTTCTCTTATGGCCAAATTATTAAAGAACTTGAGCTTTAATGACAACACCAACACTCAAAGACAAATGCAAACTTGAACAAACTTGATATCCATGCATTTATTATTTGAATCTTTCCTTGCTCATAATTGGTTAAGGACTTGAATTGGAAAATGAGCATAGGATTTTTGTGCTTGAAACTGTGGAAGAAAATGTGTTTGCTTGAATATCTTGACATTTTGTATCTTCCATGTGGTATAATGTTGTGAATATGATGATGTGTGATTGTGTTCTTGCATATTTAGAATGATTACTTTCTTGACATGATCACACTACACACAAATATTGGATTCATGCAAAATGACTAAGTAAACCATTAGTAACAATTGGTATTTAGATTGAAATAATAATTAGTATCATTGGCAACCATATTTTCCACAATTGGTAAGCCAAAACTAAATTGCCAATTGGTATGAGCTTTAAATTGACAATTCTTCTTGTGCTCTTTAGATTGAAATGACAAATAGAGAAGAATTCATTTAGGATATTTTTGCATGAAACTCTTATGTGCTAGAACTTGTAGTTACTTGCTATATGTCTTAATTCTATGCACACTCTTACTTGAACATGATTTATGAGCACATGCATATGATATGTCATATAATTTTAGCTCATAATCATGATGTATTACTTTGCACCTTAGTTGGACCTTAGCGAATAATTGATATACTTAGGTGCTTGATAGGATTAAAATGAGCAAGTCATAGAACTTAGTAGATATTTATACACAACTTGCTTCATTATTTACCAATTGGAACCTTCTTGCAAAATTACCTATCAACAATTGGTATCAAAATTATTTATAAACAGTTGGTATAGGAAAATAAGCCTTGTCCTTTGCATGCCTAAACATTTCATACTCTTTATGGACATTGTCTTATGAATTTGTGCTATAAGTCCCATGTACTAACATGTTTCTTGTTGAATGGAGCATTTTTATTTGTTCTCACATAGCCATGATTTTAGGGGGAGCATATTTTTTTATTATTTTTTCCTTCTTTTTGCTATGACAAAAAGGGGGAGAGATAGATAAAGGGAGAGATAGATATAGGGAGAGATATTAAGGGGGAGAGATAATGAGGGAAAATTCATTTTCAAACCCCATGCTTATATTAAGGGGGAGCTTTATAAAATCTTGCTTTATTTGAGGGGGAGTATTCTTTTCAAAGAATTTTCAAAGCAAATTTACATTAAGTTTTGTCATATCAAAAAGGGGGAGATTGTTAGCTTTAAATTGCAATATATATTTTGAAATGACAAAAACTTAAGTAAGCTTTAATGTCTTAATTCACATTGTAAATTTGCTCATCACACATGATTTTCTCAATTCATTTTCAAGTGATCATATCAAACTTAAGACCATGATTTAATTACATACTCTTATTGGTCTTAATACTTTGTAATGTCTTGAATATTTTAGAAAATCACTTGATGAATGTTTGGACAATATTTTCATTTGAGAAAGTCAAGAAAAACTCCCTTAAAACTTATAAATGGTTTGGGTTGAATTAGGATCAAAGGTCATATCATTTCTAACCCAAAAGTGCAGGAAAAATGCCCTCTGGAAGAAAAGGATCGATCCCCACTGTAGCAGGATCGATCCCCTTTTGGCAGAAAGTCTTCCCAAGGTCCCTGAAGCCCAGAATTAAGATTCTGGACAAAAGGGATCGATCCCCACTGTAGCAGGATCGATCCCTTTGCACCAGAAAGCCCCCAACGGCTCTTTTCTGTGAGACACAACGGCTACTTTCTGTTTTGGCTCCAACCAACGTCCACAAACCATCCAAGGGACTATAAATAGAGGCTTAGAAGCTAAAGGAAAGAAGAGGAACAACCAAGCAACATCTTTCATCATCTTATTCATCTTCCTCAAGCCTCAAACAACAATCAAGAGCTCCAAAGTCTACATCATCTATCATTCTCTTATTCCTTGTAGTGCTTAGCACAAATCTTGTATAGGCTTTTATTTGTGCTTAATCTTTGTAATCACTTGCCTATCTAGAGGCCTTCTTTGATTACTTATCTTGTAAACACATTCAATCCTTGTAAAAGGGGAGGTTTCTCTTTAGCCTAAGAAAAAGAGGGAGGTTTCTCTTTAACCTGTAAAAAGAGGGAGAAGAGGTTTCTCTTGAGCCTAGAAAAAGAGAGAGGTTTCTCTTGAGCCTTGAAAAGAGGGATTGTAAAGACAAATTCAAAGATAGTGAATTTGGGAAAATCCTTGGGAGCGTCTCAAGGTAGAGGACGTAGGCAAGGTAGCCGAACCTCTATAAATCACTTGTGTAAATCTCTCTTTCCCTACTCTCTTTACTTGCAATTATATTGTGCTTATTGAATTGAATTTATATTGTATAATTGCCTAGCTTAGAGAACTTAGAAAACACTCAAATAGGCTAGAGAATTTAGAGAAACCGAAAAACGGGCATAAGGTTAGCTAAGAACCGATTCACCCCCCCTCTCGGTATAGCCTATAGAGCCAACAAAATGATTAGGAGCTAATATATACCGACATATGTAGATCATATCCACATATTGTATTCAGTGAATATAAGTGTTTCATCACTTTTACTAAAGACCATTTTGATGTAGGTCATATAGAGTAAAAGATCTGATTTTGTAGAGGTCTTAGGCATTCTAATTAATTCCGATGCGCTACTTAAGGTAATGATCAGACAGTAGTGATGAATGTTGTGCTCGGTATAATAAAGCTAGGTGAGATCATATATCGATTTTCGGATTAAGTGTACTGTATGATTATGTATTGACGCCTAGTATACTGTGCTTGGAATATTGATAAGGATGAGATTGCAGTAATAATCCTTCGTGCGTTTTGATGTGGTACGATTTTTGTTGAATCACTTCAAATATCCAGAATTTAGATGGAGTGAAATTGTGAAAATTGTAACTCATATTCTAAGTTGATCTCTAAGCAAAATCAGTTCCCAGATTCATCTTAAGTTACAGTCAGACACTAAGCCGAGTTTGTGTCGCTTTTCTGTGTTTAGGGTTATAAAGTAAGGTCAAATGGCCTATAACCCATAGTCAAGAAAACTACCAGCGACAATTATGTTGGTTATTACACCGGTTATAAAGATTCAAGATTTTCTTTTCTCGTTATGTGATGCTAGAATCATTAAGTCTAACAATGCAATCTATTTAACGGATGACTTAAAGAGTGGGAGTTATGAACTCCACAAAGTCATTATTGAAATACATTTTGTTGTGCCAGTCCCATATATGTGTTATTTGTTGATGATGAAAAGCCACAACCAAAGGAACCAACTATTGATCCCAATACCATATTTTGAACATGCGTCTGACCTTACAGAAGAACATGAATACAAGATTCATGTATTTTGATTCTGATATTTGTCAGGAGACTATACTGATTTGAACTCTTAGAGTTGGATATTAGTCATGCAGGATGAGTAAGCATCTATGTTGCATAAAGATGCATGGGATCTATTTCTGTTGTCACATCATTGTAGACCAAGTGAAACCCTAAAGATCAGGTAGAAAAATTAAAGCCAAATTTTGCCAAGGCTTTAAATAAAGCAACCTAAAATCTTGTAGTTTCTAAGATGGAACATACAATATGTGAACTTAGGGAGTTCATTTGCGAACATTAAAAGGCATCCATTTTGCAATATATAAAGTTTGATGAGACTGTCACTTTAAGGAGAACATATTTGATAATTGGATCCACTGCAAGGTCAGTGGGAGCAGTTGTGTGTTATTTGTGCTCTAAATTGATGATATCAAATAGCAGCCAATAGCACTGACCTATTGTATGAGAAATTTCATGTCATCATGTCACTTTAGGATGAGGAATCTAAGTGAGGCTTTGTTTTGTTTTAAGGATTGAGATTCTTCGTAGCATATATATATATATAGGCATACATTATTGGTCTTAAGAAACCTACATTACGTGTGTTAAGTAGGTTTACTGTATGTTGTTCTCCTATTAAGGTGCCAGTTAGTGAAAAGTGACATTGAGAAAATCTCAAAGTTCTCAAGGTGATGATGAAAGAGCTCATGTCGAATGTTGTGTATGCCTTATTGTGGGTAATTAGTGTATGCTCAAGTTTATACACATTTTGATATTGTGTATGTTATAGGTGTATTTCGGAGATACTTAAGCAATCCTACAATAGAGAATTGGAAGCTATAAAGAGAGTATTCGGATATTGACAAGTTTGACATTTTAGGTTTGGTCAGATATTCTGATGTTGATTTTGCAAGCTATCCAGATGTTGAAAATTATTTTGGTTATATATAATTGTGGACATAAAGGAGCTGTATTTTGGAAAGTGTAAAGCAAACACTTACAGCATCCTTGATTGTGCAGGCTAAATATGTAACATGTTGTAAAGTTACTTGATGGGCCATTTAGGCTGTAGAATTTCATCTCAAGGCTGGTTTCTGTGGTTATCATTTCAAAGTCCTAGAGGTGTACTGTGGTAATGCTACAGCAAGTATTTTCTCTCTCAAAATGCTAGGAGTTCCTCACACTCCAAATATTTAGATATCATCATTCAGTTTGTTAGAGAGAAAAATAATGGAATCCATTGCTTGACGGATTGTAGAGCACATGGTTTAAAGAGCTCATTCTGGCTAACTAAGAGTTTGGCTGCTTAAGTGCTTTGACGACATAACACTTGTATGAGGCATATGGAGCCATTTGCTGTATTAAGTTAGTGGGAGCCCTGTAATGAAATCAACTGCAGTTGTGTGGATGGATTCCTTTGGCCATATATGCATAATTTGTTTGTGTGCACTTTGGTAAATATGGCATTCTGGTAGATGAGACATTCTGTATTAGTCTCATATGCTTCTGTTGAAACAATGCATCATTCGGTTTAGATGCATGGACCTAATGGAAATGGATATTGATTTTGTTTTTCGTATCATTTCCATTTCACACTAATACTACTATTTTGTTGAAGTCTTTATAAGTTTACGCATTTGTACCCTGTCGGTATGATGCATTTTGAAGCTTGTAAAGGTTTATTGTTGTTAAAGTATTTGTAAGCCTACACATTTGTACCCTTTCGGTACAATGTATACAGAAGGTCTTATGAATACATATTGATATTATATGATATTTTCGTTAATTAACTTAATTGTCCAAGTGGGAGAATGTTGAATTATCTCAATAATGTGGACTAATTAAGTATAATTAATATCATATAAATTAATTGGTAGTATATTTTATCGATAGTGTGACCATATATATACGTAATATATATTTTATATGTATTTATCCTTAATGGAATAGATATAATACATGATTCAAAATATGGGAGGTCCCTACCCTTGGCATTAATATATAAATGGTGGCCCATTAACCATTTGTGTGAGCGTGAGAAAAATGCACAAGGGTAGCTTCTCCCTCTCTTCTCCCATTCCTCTCCATGGCTCACCATCATCTCCTCTCTTCCCTCTCTCAAGCCACCATAGCAGACCAGAACGGACACAGCCTGGCATGGATGAACCTCCGGAGGCGTTTTCCTCAGCTGGTGGTGGCGACAATGGCAGTGTATGGTGGGTTTTATTGACTTAACTCACCAAAGGTTAGTTTTCTCATTTTGTTTTTGTGTTAGTGGCTTTGGTGGATGTTTTAATACCAACACATAAAAGTTAAACGTCTTTATCAATAGTATATTTATTTGTTTTAATTGTTAGTTAAGCAAAATAAATTAAGTTTATCTCTTTCTTTATCTTTTTTCATGATATTAATTAATGATTAAAGCACCAATGAAAAATTAATTTAATGACATAAAAAAAGTTCTAAAACTCCGATGTCCCATATTAAGTCCTAAGATATGTGAATTTATTTTAATTTTATATCAGTCATTTATTCAATTATTTTTTGATTTTTTTTGTTTGAGTTAACTCAGTGGTTGAAAATTTTTGGGATCCTTTCTATTTACTGTTTAGCAACTCTAGTACTTAAAAAAAAAAGAAATAAAAAAAGAAGGAAATTAAGCAGCTAGCTGTACATTATTGACCTAAAATTAAAGGTGGCAAATGGACGGATCAGATCGGATTTGGGTTAGGTCATTTTGGATCGAATCATTTTGAGTTAAAGAAAAATTGGATCATTTCGAGTTAGGATAAAGTCGGGTTTGAGTCAAGGAAAAATCGGTCTATTTCGAGTTCGAATCATTTCGGATTTGGATAAGGTTGGGTTTGGATCAATTTGAATTCGTATCATTTTGGGTTCGGATTAATTCGAGTTCGGATTATATCGGGTTTGGGTAGTTGACTTTTTTAGTCAATTCGGGTTGGTCGGATTTGGATTAGGGTCAATTGGACAGGTTTATTGAGTTTAGCCTTGGTCATCTTGTTGTGATTTATCTTATATGAAAATCAACTGAAAGCATATTTCTAAGAATTACAAAACTCATGAAAATAAAAATTTTATCTTACATGACCTATCGTACAATTAGGACTGAAATAATCAAAATATTTAATAATCTGTATGATAGTTTTCTTTATAATATATTTATCAATATTCATAAATTAATTACATTTTTTCATTTTATTTTTATTATCTATAATAATTAATAGCTTTTATGAATCAACGTGATTTAATAATCTCTACTAAATATCATAAAACAGTACTATATACTCTTTAATTTATTTTGATTTTTTATAGAATAATTGGAGACATTAAGTGTAGGTGATATAGCTTATGTACTTTATTATAGATTAGCCATTAAATAATTATACATTAGGTTCAAATGAATGCAATATAAAAGTGAATATTTAAGTTTAACTAGACTAAAAAATATATATAACACTCATATTATTGAAAAAAATTATATTTTTACTATATTAAAATACTTTAATAATTAATTTTAACATTTAAATATTATTGATAATATTAAATTTAAGTTTGAATATTTTCAGGTTTGGATAAATTTGAATTCGGATCAATTTAGATTCGAATTAATTCGGGTTTGGGTTAATCTAAATTCAGATGAATTTGGATTCGGATTAATTTGGTCTTGGATCCAGTCGGGTTTGGATCAATGTAAATTCGGATAAATTTGGTTTCGGATCGGGTTGGATTTGACTTGTTGATTTTTTTAGTCAAATCGGATCGATTGGATTTAGATTCGGATTAATTGAACGAATTTTTCGGATCGGATCAACTTTTACCACATCTACCTAAAATCATGATCGTTTACTCTGTCTACGAAAATGCATTCTTTTTATAATACATTAATTAATAAAAACAAGTAAATAAATAAATCAAGTTGACTGATAATTCAAATTTTAAATTTGGGGAAAAAGTTTACACTCATGCGCACGCATCCTCATTGATTAATTTCATTTTCTTTAAAAAATAAAATATTCGATATGACTGGAGCAAAACATGAACATACGGACGATGAACATATGGACGAAGTATGTGTAATTTTCCATTAATTAAAAAATTAGTGAAAATAAATTTATAATTTAAATTTTTATCTATTATTTTTGGGTTAACTTAATTTTCTAGATTTGCCGAACTTGATTATATTGAGTTTGGATATTTTATATGTGGACGAAGTGTGTATAGTTATCAATTAATTAAAAAATCAGTGAAAATGTATTTATTATTTATTGTTTTTGCGTTTACTTTTCTATATTTGTCCAACAAGCCTCGTTATGTTATCTATAGGTTGTGACTCAGTTGGTAATACAAACTGAGTTTGTAAGAAGAGCTTTTGAGTTTAACTCTCACTAAACACATCTTTGGGAAGGAGTGAAGAGCCTTAACTGTAACTAAACTTCAAACAAAATTAGTCTCAAACCGTTAAAACGTACGAGGATACATATAATTTACACTTACACCAAAAAACTAGATTATGTTGAGTTTGGATGTTATATTGGGTTCAAATAAGTAGTTGATTGCATATGTATTGTTCAGCTAACACCTCTCGATACACACTGATTAATTTCATTTCACACTGTTTAAAAAATTAGAATATTCGATATGGCTGGATCAAGACAAGTATATGTGGACAAAGTATTGATAATTTTCAATTAATTAAAAAATCAGTGAAAATGTATTTATTATTTTTAATTATTATTTATTGTTTATGGGTTAACTTTTCTATAGTTGCCCATTTTTTTTTTGTTCGTTTATGGTTGCACAAATTGATTATATTGAATTTGGATATCGTACATCATGTTTTGTTCAGATACATCTTTCGATACTCATTATCAGAAATTGATTACCCTTTAATTCGGATAGAACGAAATACTCAAACTCAATGCCCGAACTTACTTAAGTTAGACGGTGAATTTAATTAAGTTAGATGGGTAGTAACAAGTACTCAAATCTAATACGCATTCACATTTGCAGGTATGTAAAATATAGATTAATATTCAATACATTGTCAGTAAAGTTGTTTGACTCTTTAAATAGAGTTAAAATGATGACATATGTTTTATTTTATTTATTTTTTATTTTTTAATATTTTTAAAGAATATGTATCATTATTCCAACTCTATTTGTGAAGTTAAAAAACTTTACTAACAGTAAATTGGATAATTATTCGTAAAACATTATGCTTGTAAAGATTTAATTTTTTTTTCACCTAAAAATAGATTAAATCTTAGCCTATGACCTATATCTTAAGAGCTTTAACAAGGGAAACAATCTTAGAATTTGAAATTGTGTACGAAATCAAATTATATCTAAAAATTATTCTCAAAAGTTTAATTTTTATTTTTTAGTGAAATATACTTAATATTAATTATGAGATTAAATTAGTTAATCGTGCTTAAGATCTCTAAATTCCATATATAATGTATTAAATTAAATCAACAAAAATTTTATAGTAACTAGAGATGCAATATATTCTTAACACATTTACAGTTAGTACATGGAATATCATTTGACAAATCAACAAAACCTGGAGAAGTTCTGAAAACTTTGCTGAGTATCTGAACTCTTAGCTAGCAATGGCTATCTGAAAACTGGCTGGAGGCCACAACAGGTGAACAGTTCACTGACGAATCAACTTGAGTCAATGCAAAGATATAGAGATTTTGTTCTACTTTCTTCTTCCTTGAAGTTGAAAGAAAGGGAAAATGAAGAATTTCTTTTTCTTTTAGTTGTTGTAGAAACTCTTGCCAAAGAGGGTATGAGGATGTATAGAACAGTATTCCACCCTCAACTTGCATACTTAAACACTACTCGATTATTGGAACAAAGTCAAAACCATACTCGTTCTGTTAAAATGAAACAAAAAGAATGAAAGAAAATCTGAATGATGCGGAAGGATCAAGGAACTAAGCAAGCATGAAGCAGCTAGCTGTAGAATTTTTTTTTTTGGTGAAAAAGATGAACATCAAATTAGAAGACTTTGCTTGCCTGAAACATCGTTTACTTTTGTATATGAAAATGGATTCTTTTTTTGCACAATAAGCAATTTATTGATAAACCAGTTGACTATATGTTCAAAGTTTTAATCTAGGGAAAGTACTCACATGTACGCACATGAATCTTCATCAAATTGGTTAGTTCATTTCTTTTACTAAACTATTTCCAACTTAGCATATTAATTGGATCAGAAACTTGGTTTAGCAGGAAAATACACCTGGCTCTTAAGCTCAATCTACTCATTTGACTCCAAAAGCAACTAACCAAAAGATAATCTGATATGAAAGACTATCATGGATTTCTTTGCTCATTTTCTTTTTCTTATATAGTAACAGAAACAACAATTCCAATCAGTTCAATCTTGTTATTCAGCAGATACAGCAAACAAAGTAAACATGTAAGTCATTTAAGTTTCAGAAACATGAGAATGTTCTTGCTACTTTGCTAAGAAACATTATCATTTCCTCAGTAGTTTCTTCTTATGGTATTCATGTTTCTCGTTATTCAGCAGATAAAACATACAAGTAAACATGAAAGTCATTAAGTTTCAGAAATATGAGAGTGTTCGAGCTACTTTGCGAGAAAAAATTATCATTTCCTCAATAGTTTCTCCTTATGGTATGTATTCATGTTTCACTCAGATTCAATTTTATGAAAGTATATGTTTTTGTTTTGTATAATTGAATCAGAATGTTGCTTGCTTTTGTATTTCTGGACTGTCTTTTAATGAAATAGTTCCAAAATGTCATTTTCTGGCAATATTTTTGGGTCATTGTTTAGGCGAATGTTACATGGATGACTTGGTTCCTGCACTTTGCAAAGAGGGTTTTAGCTTGAAAGTTCATCAGCTGAGAAATTGTTGTTCTGATGATTGAGATTTAACTATGGTTTTGTTTGTTTTGTTACATATTCTGACTCTGGATTCTATTTGTGAGTAAAATTTTGGATTCCCAGAGAAACCTTAGCCTGTTTGTTAGGAAAAAATGCAAAAATCTACAAACTGAAAGACAGAGCATCACAATAGTCAAACCTTTTTTTTTTTTTTTTACATTTTTCTTACTCATTGAAAGAAGAACAAGTGGCATACTCCAAAACAAGCACAGTGATTATCTTCAATATGACAACAATGCCACTCTCCTAACACCAAATCAACAACATAACAAGGCTAAAACAGTCATTTCAAAATGGACAACCCTGAAGTAAAGACAAAAAATCAAAATTACTTCATTTCAGTGATTCACAAGGCAACAAGATTTTCCAGGACTAAACAAAGATGGAAACAAAATTGAGATTACTCTTAACACTAAATGTTCTTCTTTCACTCTCAGCAAGTGTCAGAACTGATTACGTTAGACCTCAACCTCGTAAAACTTTGCATTTTCCATGGAAACCAAAGCCCCTTTCTCAGCCGCAGCAGGTAACTTCGCCATTTTTATCTTTAACATTTTTAAGTTTCTGGGTTGTTAAAGTTCTTGTTAGATTCAATGTTTTTTTGACTTTGTCTTGATGTGATGTGATGTGATCTGATCTATGTGCTTCTTGTTTCATGCATTTCTGGATTCATTTTCTTGAAAGAAAAAAAAATCGTTTTTTATAGTAAGAGTTTCTGAGGACCTTTGGGATTTGAGGTTTTTATCTGTGTGAAAATTTTGTGGAGATTTATGATTATTTCTGTGTTTTGAGAAATGGGTTTACCTTGAATTGGTTTTTAATTGAGAAAATTTTTCGTTTTTTATCGTTGACTTTTTTATTTTGCTTGTTTTACTGCCAGTGTTGTTTCTGAGTTCTGTATTTCTGCTCCCTAGAAACTTAAAATTTAAGCTAATAAATCCTAATAAATTTGGTTGTTTCTCCAGCTGATTGGACTGCATGATCAACTCTTTACATTGAGCATCAAATACTTAGCCTGAAAAGTGTTGACGAAATTTTGTCTGTAGTTTGAGATTAATGATTGTTATATGGAAGCCTTGAATGCCAGCGTAGAGTATTAGGCATGCATGGACCAAAACAGAGCTATCCTTTATGGAGCAAACGATTGTTTTGTTTGAAAGCATGCCACATGCTTCTATAACTTTGTTGAGATGATTTCTAAAACATATAGTATGATGCTCGTTGGAATTACAGTCGTACAATTGATCTCGCCCTTGTGATGTGAAATGAAGGCTGAATTTTCTGATATCAAGAACAAATCCACGATGTGTCTCTACTGTTATGACAGTATTTTAGCTGTGTCCAAGAACAATTTAAATTTCCCATTAATTACACCAAGCCTTCCTGTTGCCATTTAGTTGAAATTTTTTGTGCTTGACCAAAATATGTTCCAGGTACACATCATTGGCTGGAGAAAGACACATGCGAATCTCATGGGTCACTGATGATAAATCTGCTCCTTCAGTTGTTGAATATGGAACATCATCTGGGCGATACACCTCTTATAGTTACCTTTGTATAGCTCCGGAAAGATACGCCACACTGTGATTGGGCCTCTGGAACATGATACTGTTTATTTTCATCGATGTGGAGGACAAGGTCCAGAGTTTCAGCTCAAGACCCCTCCAGCGCAGTTTCTTGTTACTTTTGCCGTGGCTGGGGTTTAGGTCAAACTGGCTGGACTAAAACTACGCTAGACCACATTGACCAATGCAATCGGTGAGCTGGTTCAGCCTCTTGCAAGTGCCAGACCATGGATGGTAAGAGAAGGCAACCATGAAAAGGATTTACAGATGCTTTTGAGTCCTATAATTCAAGATGGAAAATGCCTTTCGAGGAAAGTGGATCACCTTCAAATCTTTATTATTCTTTTTAAGTTGCAGGGGTGTGATTAGTCAACTTACGTATAGAGAAAAATTAGCACTCTCACAACACTAATCTTAAAATGATACCAAATATTCGTTATCTTAATTTTGCTTATTGGTTTGCTTTAATTTCTATATGATTAAATATTGAAAAATCTCCTAAGTCTCCTCCATTAAGCTGATTGGACAACTTAGAAGTTTTTTTTACCTTAAGGTGCTGTTTGGTTGGAGGAATATTTTTTTACCAGGGGGATTTTTTTTTTCCGTCAAATGATTCTCGCGTTTGGTTGGGGGAATCGGAATCCGGGGGGTAATTTTTTTTTACCAACAGTGCCAAATAGTGCCAAAATTGGGAAAAAAAATTCCCCCCTCCCTAAGGTATTTTTTTTTGGGGGAATTTAACTTTTTTATCAATTTTACCCTTCAATAATTATATTTTGTTTCTATTTTACCCCTAAACCTATCTAATATTACAACCATGTTTTTTTCTTATTTTGATGAAGAGAAAAATGAATTTAAAATCAAAAGGACCAATAATAAGATGGACTCTATGATTTTTTATTAATCAAAATCAATTTAATATAGTAATAGTTTGTTATATCAAAATAATTTACATAACAAAAACCTTATAAAAAAGGGGCAAAATAAATAAATAAATAAATAAGCATATTAAATAAATAAGTAATTAATTTAAATATAATTTATTTCAAGTGTTATTTACTTTACATCAACTAAAAATATGGAGGGTATTATAGTAAAATAAATAATTTTACCCTCTTACTTTCTTTTAACCAAACACAGAAATCTTATATTCCCACCAATACAACAAAACATAGGAATTTAATATTCCGAGTAATCCGTCAAGTAAAATAATATTCCGATAATTTAATATTTCCGATAATCTTAAATTCCTCGAATCAAACGGCCCCAAAAGTATTCAAATAGGACCAATGGATGATTTAAATTTATTATGAAATATTTATTTTGACTCTTATCGAAATCTTTATCAAATATTATTAATCTTCCTACTTTTTAATTTTATTTTAATTATTTATAATTTCTTTTTCTCCTATAATTATTTTTTATTTTTTTATATCTCTTAAATAAACATGAATTATTTAATATTAAAAATTTTCTCTAGACCTTTCATAAGCTAGTCAGACATAAAAGAGCTCTTTTCACCTAGGAATTTTAAAGAAAACTACTCGAACACAATGGGAATTCTATCATAGGATTAGTTCACATTTATTCATGTAGTTTAATTTAATTTCTATTTATTTTAATTCTTTCCTAATTTTTAATCCTAAATTATTAATTTAATTTTTATTCTTTATTTTTATAATGAACTTAATTTTAATTAGCGAATTTTATTTTAATTTGATTTTTATAATAATTTGAATTATTCAATATTAGAAATATCACTTAAATTTTCGATCAAGCTAATCAGACTTATAAAATTCTCATCACCTCAAGATATCTAAAAGTACTATTCAAGTGTAGTCCTTTTAGAATTCCATTGGAATAATTCATGTGAATATTTTATTTTATTTAATTGTTGATTTTTCATAATTTAATTTTATTTTCAATTTCATACACTTATAAGCAATACAATTCCTTAAATCCATCTTACTAACTTACTAAATTAATTATATTTATTAAATTAATTAATCACCCTAAATTTTCTAATTTAAATTTAACTATCAATTAAATCTAATAATCCTATTCTAATATTTAATAAGATAAAACTAATTATAAAACTATAAAATAAAACTAATAAATATAAAAGATACCTTTCTTTTTTCTTCCTTTTCTTTCCTTTCCCTTTCTTTTCTCTCCACGTTCTTTCCTTTCTCTTTCTTTATACCTAAAGGTGTCAAACGAGCTGAGCGGTCCATGGCACGACACGATTCGGCATGGTGTGGATTGTGCTTAGCACGACTCATATTTAAACGGGTTGGTCCAAGTACGATATACATTTGTGTGCCGTGCTGGGTTAGAGATTTTTAGGCATATGAATTGGTACACCTAATTAATCAAGCTAGTTTTTTTTATTAGTTCCGGACAAAATAGTATGTCTATATTTGTAATTGATTGTCAATATATAAATACTATATATTATCAGTGCATCAAATATATATTTTTAATTCACCAATTCTGTGGATCAGGAAAGGCGAATCATGAACCACCCTTTTCTTTTTCTATATCATCATCATCATCATCATCAGAGCCTTTATCCCAAAGATTGGGATAGGCTATATGAACCAATATATGAATTCACGTTAGATCGTCCATATGTATTCTCCTCCTCCATAGATTCCTATCCAAGGCCATTTGCTCAATCAATTCTAAAACCTCCATATCTTTTCAAACTACTTCCTTCCAAGTCTTTTTCGGTCTTCCTCTAGTCTTAACCCTTCTCTCAACATCCATAGCCTCTATTCTCCTAACTGGAGCATGTACAAGTCTACATCTTACGTGTCCAAACTAACGTAAATGATTTTCACACATCTTGTGTGAAATCCCCAATTTCATGTAATTCCTCCATAATTGTAAAATGTTGTAAGTTGAAATGATAAAATAAATATGAGAAATTCAATGTATAAATGAGATATGGGATATAGATGGAAAAAAGGAATTGAGGGTCAAAGGGTCAATGGCTGAGTTGGTTAAGAAATTGATATCAGAAATTTTGTAGTTAAATGAGATGTGGCTGACCAATGGAAGAAAGAAGACCAATTAAGATGGTCAATTAGTCAAAAGGGGTTAAGCAGATGGTCAATGGCTGAGATGAGATGATAAAAGGGATAATCATGCATTAATTGCATTAAATGAAAGTGGCTTAGTCATATTCATCATCAAGAATCGGCAGCAACCCCATTTCCAGCCTTTCCCTCTCGTTTTCTCTCCAAGTTTCCATCCTTATTGCCTTGACAAACACCTCTGTTTAGTCCTCCAATCGTTAAGCTTACTTAACAAAAAACGATCCTTATCACTAGCTTAAGCTATATCCGAAGTTTGGTAGATCGAAACCAAGGAATTGAGGAGATCTGAATTTCTGAAATTTTGGTGAATTGTAAAGGTAAGGGATGGAAGTAGCTTTAGTCAATTTTATCTATGGTTTGGAGTTCTATAGAGTTGGTAGGGTACCTTGATGAAGGTTTCTTAAAGGTTTGATTGTGATGATGTTTACAGCTTCGAAAAGTTGCAAGGAAAGGAGTTGAATTTCGACCAAGCCATCGGATTTTGATACTTGAGGTAAGGAATTTATGTAACGGACGTAGGGTGGCTATGTCCGCATGTTTTAAATGTCTTTGGGATGAATCAAAAGTTGACTTGAAGTGCAGGAAATGAAATTTTTGGGTTTTACTCTTAGTACCAATTAGGCTAGGAGCAGCCGACTGCTTTAAGTAACAGTCGACTGGCTAGAGACAACCAAAGCGTAGATTTTTGAAAACCGAAACAAACCAGTCGACTGCTATACAAGCCAGTCGACTGCTATTTTTCCAAAATGTATTCTGTTTCAAACCAGTCGACTGCTATATGGGACAGTCGACTGTTATTTGCTAAAAAACATTCTGTTTCAAAACCAGCCGACTGCCTGGGAGCCAGTTGTGAGATCCCTAATTTTCATGTACTTCCTCCATGTTTGTAAAGTATTTCAATCTAATATGATTAAATGAATATGAAGTTGATGTGTAATTGATGTATGAATAATGTATGATTGATGAATGGAACATAGAAGAAATAATGAAGTTGAATGTCAATAAGTCAAGTGCAATATGTGGATATCAGGAAAATTAATTAAGGTATGAGACAAGAAATAAAACCAGAATTTTGATTGGTGATTTAATGGATGAGTCATAGGAAGAAAGGAGAAGAGGAATTAATTGAGGGTCAAATAGTCAAGAGTCAAGGGAAGGGTCAAAGGCTGAGATGAACTAGAGGATGAACATGCATTTAATGCATCTTGCATGATTCACCACCCTCACCATCATCACCAACGTCAGCCACTCTTCTTCCCAGCTCTCCCTGTCGTGCCATCTCCAATCTTCCAAGTTCCCATTCCAAGCTCCTTGCTAAACCACCTCATCCTTCCACCAATTCACTAAGTTCAGTTAACGAAAAACGATCCTTGTCGTTAGACTAGGTGATATCTGAAGTTGGGTGGATTAATTTCAAGTATTGGAAGAGATCTCAAAGGTTGAAGTTTTGGTCTCTAGTGAAGGTAAGAGAAGGAGATGATTCTTGCAATTTAGTTCATGATATGAAGTTGTTCTGAGTTGGTATGATGTATGTATAGTGATTAATTAAAGGTTTAAATTGATTTGATGTTACAGCTTTGAAGGAGTAAAAGCTAGGGTAACGCGCCAAGTGATCTTGCGTTCTCGAAGGAATCGAGGTAAGGAATTTATGTAACGGACGTAAGGCGGCTATTTCCGCATGTTTTATAACGTTTTTATGTGGTTTGGAGAGATGTACTAGTTGTTTTGTGCAGGAAAAGATACATTTTCGGATTTGTCTCCTAGTACCAATTAGGCTAGGGGCAGCCGACTGCCTTAAAGGGGAAGTCGACTGCCTAGAAACAACCAAAACGTCGTTTTTCAAAAACCGATGCAAACCAGTCGACTGCTATGTAAGCCAGTGGACTGCCATTTACCCAGAAGCATTCTGTTTCAAACCAGTCGACTGCTATATGGACAGTCGACTGCCATTTGCCAAAATGCATTCTGTTTCAAAACCAGCCGACTGCCTATATGGGACAGTCGACTGCTATTTTTCAAGATGCATTCTGTTTGAAAACCAGTCGACTGCTATATGGGCCAGTCGACTGCTATTTTTTAAGAAGCATTCTGTCTGAAAACCATTCGACTGCTATATGGACTAGTCGACTGCCCTCTTGTATTTTCAAATATGAAAATATCGAAATTTAAATGAAAATAATTTTGAGAAAGGAAGTTATGAAGTAGCAGCCGACTGCCCTATAAGACCAGTCGACTGCCATGCATGAAAAGAGCTTTCAAGCTTAATTGATTTAAACACAAAAGTGTTTTCTGAAAAAGTATATTATAATGTTTTGAGACTATGGACTGCGTAATGATTATGCATTTATGATGGCTGGGTGACTCTGATCAAGTCCTCAGTAATATGTATGTTGAGCGAGGAACCCTAGTCAGGTCCTCAATCCCACATGTGACACCTGACTAGTGTTCACTGTGGATTTCTAAAGGCAGGAGAGAATCCCTGACCTATGCAGAGTGCACTACTGTACCAATGCATGATTAGAGCTATATGAATGGGAATGAACGGTTCATATGACGACTCAATCGCTTAAATATTGTACATAGTCTCCATCTATTTCAAAGTACAAGATGTATGTATGAAGAAGTATATGACGCATGTTTTAAAGTATGTATGAAGTATGATGTTTTAAAGAAAGAAGTTTATGCATGATGTTTCAAAGAAAGTATAAGAAGAAGAAGTATGATGCATGTTTTATATGTATGCTATATTTTAAAGAAAGCATACAAAGTATGTTTGTCATGTCATTTGAAATAAATATGCATGATTGCGAACAATGCATGAAAGATGTTTATGATGCATGCTTTATAATGCTTTACATGACATTATAGAGCCAAGTAGGAAAAATACATATAGAGGCATAGCACGCTCTTTTACATACTTTTCTTACTGAGCGTAAACTCATCCTTTTACGACCATTTTTCCTACAGATTACCTGAAGTGAAATCCGCTCCGACTAGAGGAGCTTGTTTTTGAAGAATCGAGGTGTACCTTCTCGATACGCTTCCCAGTTAGTATAGAAGATATACTCATGTGTTTATGTATAGTAAAGTTTAATTCAGCTACGGTACAGTACAAGTAGAAATTTGTGTATATAGGATATCGGGGATGTAAGATAAGATGATGTATGAGATCCTGTGGAAATGGAATGATATGTATATATATCATTTTTATGTTTATGGAAATTGAGCAAAATTTTATAAGCTATTAAATAATTAGCTTAAGGATAAGGAAAGAACGACACTAGATGAACTAAATCTAAATAAAGAAGGAAAAAGATAAGTGATAAGATGGAGTGACGAGGACGTCACAGAGTGGTATCAGAGCAGTTTAGATTGAAGTTTGTCAGTGTTAAGAAGTTAGAAATAGAGTATATCCCAATTGTACTGTACTCGTCTGAATATAAATGTATAGTATAGCTGTCTATGGTTATACTAAAGAGCTCAATGATGATTATATTTACAGTATGAGCTCACAAAGGAGAGGTACAAGAAGAGGAAGAGGACGGGGTCGTGAAGAACAGCCCCCAGTTCCGTCTCCTCATCCATCTCCACCGCATAGCCCAAACACAAGGCTAGCGAAAATGGAAAAGCATATGGAGAACATGGCCACGATGTTCACCCAGTTTATGTCGAACTTCCCAAATGTGGCCACAAGTACCCAAGCAGCTACACCTGTTGTTGCTCCTACTGAAGTAACCCCACCAGTCCCATCTACTGGAAGGCGGGATCCTAGAGCCTATTGTAGTGTGGCCTTGATAAAAGAATTTAAGAAGTTGGATTCGCCTAAGTTTAAGGGGGAAAGAGATCTGTTGACCGCAGAGAACTGGATGAAAGCGGTCCTAAAGTCTTTTGAGTACATGCCCTGCTCCGAAAGGGAGAAAGTAGGCTTGGCTGCCTATCTGTTGATAGATGATGCTGAATATTGGTGGCAAGCCACTCGGACCGTGCTAGAGGCCCGAGATGATGAAGTCACGTGGGATCGATTTGTGGAGGCTTTTAATGAACAATACATCCCACGCACGGATCAGAATAGACTGAAGATCGAATTCCTAAGCTTGACTCAAGGTACGATGACGGTGAATCAGTATGAATCTAAGTTCACCACCTTGAGTAGATTCGACCCAGAAGTCCGCAGAGATGAAGGGCATAAGATTTACAGGTTTATCGAGGGATTGAGGTCCCCGATTAGATCTAAACTGTATCCGATGGATATCACCACCTATGGAGAAGCTGTCCGTAAGGCTCAGTTGTGTGAGCAGGACTATGATTTGCATCATGCTGACTTCCGAACCAAGGGTAAGGGCAAGGAACCGATGAAGCGGAAGTCGGATGAGAAAGTTTTGAGTAATAGGTATCCATTTCGGAGAAGTAAACGATCCGAAGGAGTTTCTATAGGTAAGCAAAGTATAGAAAGATGATCTTTAAATTAATTTAATGGTTATATGGAATAATATCGAAATTGGAGTTATGATAATAATGATAATGATATAGGTACTCCTAAAGCTACCTGGATCAAAATAAGTGATGAGAGGTCCCGATATCTAGCTGGAAGTACCGCTAGCTCACCGAAGAGTACAATGCAAAGATGTGAGCAATGCGGGAAATTTCACGGATCACAGCCATGTCGCTTGGCGAGTGGCGCTTGCTTTAGATGTGGGGAGAAAGGGCACATGATTAGAGATTGCCCTCAGAGAGATCCGAGGATGCCTGATGAATCTGATAAGACCCCTAAACCGCAACCTAAGGCCACTGCAGCAGAGAAGGGAAAGAAAGCTGTGACCTAAGGACGAGTGTTTGCTATCGATGAAGAATCTGCCGATGCCTCGTCCAAAGTTATTAAAGGTACGATTTACTTGTGTGATATAAGTGTCACAGCATTGTTTGATCCAGGCTCTACGCATTCATTTGTGTCTCCTAGGATTTCTATGAAAATACCAGTTGAGCCTGAGACTTTAGAACAATTATTAAGGATAAGTACACCTCTTAAGGAATCACAAATAACAGAATTGGTGTGTAGGAACTGTAAGCTATGGGTAGGAGAAAGAGAATCTAAGGCTGACCTAATCCTACTGAATATGTATGGATTTGATGTTATCTTGGGTATGGATTGGTTAGCTAATAATCATGTTATAGTAGACTGTTATGCTAAGAGTGTAACATTTTCTTCACCCGTTAGCTATGTTGTAAATTTTGCAAGAAATTAATATGAAAGCATGTTTGATCTTAATTGTTTGCAAATGAAAATAATGAATAATATGCATGATGATGTGAAGGATTTATTGCTTATGTGGAGGACGTAGATCAGAAACGTCCCGGACTCAAGGATATTCCTGTAGTCCAAGATTTTCCAGAAGTGTTTCCGGACGATCTTCCAGGACTTTCTCCGGATAGGGAAGTGGAATTTACGATAGATTTGGTGCCGGGGACTGAGCCCATTTCAAGAGCTCCCTACCGGATGGCTTTGGTAGAATTGGAAGAATTGAAGAAGCAGCTTCAGGAGTTGCTAGACAAGGGATTCATACGACCCAGCGTATCCCCTTGGGGTGCTCCTGTGCTTTTTGTCAGAAAGAAGGACGGTAGTATGAGGTTATGCATTGACTACCGGTGGTTGAATAAAGTGACAATCAAGAATAAGTACCCTCTTCCCAGAATAGACGACCTCTTTGATCAGCTAAAGGGTACACAAGTCTTTTCCAAGATAGACTTGAGATCGGGATATCACCAGTTGAAGATCCGAGGTGAGGATATCCCTAAGACTGCATTCAGGACACGGTATGGTCACTATGAGTTCCTAGTGATGCCGTTTGGTCTGACCAATGCACCCGCAGCCTTCATGAACTTGATGAATGATGTATTTAAGCAGTACTTAGACCAGTTTGTCATTGTCTTCATCGATGACATTTTGGTGTACTCGAGGTCATGGGAAGAACATGAGCAGCATTTGAGGATTGTTTTGGAGACCCTCAGAGATAGAGGATTGTATGCCAAGCTAAGTAAGTGCGATTTTTGGTTGAATCAAATCTCCTTTTTAGGTCATGTGATCAGTAAAGATGGTGTCTCAGTTGATCCATCAAAGATTGAAGCGGTGGTTCAATGGGAAAGACCGAAGACAGTGACGGAGATTAGGAGTTTCTTGGGTTTAGCTGGCTACTATAGAAGGTTTGTAGAGGGTTTCTCGAAGCTAGCTGCTCCATTGACGCGCTTGATGCGCAAGGAAGTGAAGTATGAGTGGAATGAAGCCTGTGAGAGTAGCTTCCAAGAGTTGAAGCACAGGCTAACGACTGCACCGATTCTTACCATTCCTAGTGGTTCAGGTGGATTTGCGGTGTATAGTGATGCCTCAGGGCAAGGTTTAGGATGTGTGTTAATGCAGCATGGTAAGGTAGTGGCCTATGGGTCTAGACAATTGAAGGACCATGAGAGGAACTACCCGACTCACGATTTGGAGTTAGCTGCAGTAGTATTTGCCCTGAAGATATGGAGGCATTACTTGTATGGTGAGAAATTTCAGATTTTTACGGATCATAAAAGTCTGAAATACTTATTCTCACAAAGAGAATTGAACATGAGGCAAAGAAGATGGCTCGAGCTTCTAAAGGACTATGATTGTGAGATCTTGTACCACCCGGGGAAAGCTAATGTGGTGGCGGATGCTCTGAGCCGGAAGCATGTAAGTATGGTGTCATATATGATGATAAAAGAACACGAACTGATTGAATAGTTTGCAAGCCTCAACCTTAATGTTATGACTTATGAGCAAATTGGAATGATGGCTAGTTTAAGGATTGAGCCAGAATTGATGAATAGAATCCGAAGTGCTCAAAAGGAAGATGATAGATGCATTGAGGCTATGAATCAGATGCAGTCAGGTATGACCTCAGAATTTGATATTAGTAGTGATGGAATTTTGAGGTTTAAGAGTCGTATATGTGTTCCTAATGATAATGAATTGAAGAAGCTGATTTTGACTGAAGCACATGCCACTAAGTACACGTTACACCCAGGAAATACGAAGATGTATCAAAATCTTCGCAAGGTGTATTGGTGGAATGGCATGAAGAGAGATATAGCTGATTTTGTAGCAAAATGTCTCACATGTCAACAGGTCAAGGTAGAGCACCAAAAGCCAGCGGGATTACTGCATCCTCTACCTATACCTATGTGGAAGTGGGAACACATTACGATGGACTTTATTATGGGATTGCCCAGAACCAAGAGGAATCATGATGGTATTTGGGTGATCGTCGATAGATTGACAAAGTCAGCTCACTTCCTACCTATGAAGTCAACAGATACACTCAATGCTTTGGCAGATATATATGTAAAAGATGTCGTAAGACTACACGGTGTTCCAGTGAGCATCACTTCTGATAGAGATTCCAAGTTTACTTCCCATTTCTGGGAGCATTTTCAAGAAGCCATGGGATCTAAGTTGAGTTTTAGCACAGCTTTTCATCCACAGACTGATGGACAGTCCGAGCGTACGATTCAGACGCTCGAGGATATGTTGAGAGCTTGTGCTATGGACTTTAAAGGCTCCTGGGATGACCATCTGCCATTGGCTGAGTTTGCATACAATAATAGTTATCATGCAAGCATCGGGATGGCACCATATGAAGCTTTGTATGGAAGAAGGTGTCGATCTCCGATTGGGTGGGAAGAAGTGGGCGAACGTAAGTTATTGGCTCCAGATCTAGTCGAGCAAGCCTCCGAAGATGTTAAATTGATTTGTCAGAGGCTTAAGACAGCTCAGAGTAGATAAAAGAGCTATGCAGATGCTCGACGGAGGCCACTTGAGTTCATGGTTGGAGATTATGTATTTCTGAAAGTTTCTCCATCCAAAGGGATTATGAGACTTGGCCGACGAGGTAAGTTAAGTCCTCGTTACATCGGTCCATTTGAGGTCTTAGATCAAGTAGGCGATGTTGCCTATAGATTGGCATTACCTCCGGAGCTATCGGGAGTACACAATGTGTTTCATGTATCGATGCTTCGGAAGTATAATCCGGATCCGACGCATGTTATTGAATATGAACCCTTGGAGATAAGGGAAGATATGAGTTACGTAGAGAAACCGATTCGGATTTTGGACAGAAAAGAGAAATTTTTGAGGTCTAAGACGATCTCATTAGTGAAAGTTCTCTGGCAATACCATACGATGGAAGAAGCTACATGGGAGCTAGAGAGCTTAATGAAGGAAAAGTATCCAGAATTATTCACACGACAAGCTAAGGCAAATTTGGAGGACCAAATTTTCTAAGGTGGGGAGGATGTGAGATCCCTAATTTTCATGTACTTCATCCATGTTTGTAAAGTATTTCAATCTAATATGATTAAATGAATATGAAGTTGATGTGTAATTGATGTATGAATAATGTATGATTGATGAATGGAACATAGAAGAAATAATGAAGTTGAATGTCAATAAGTCAAGTGCAATATGTGGATATCAGGAAAATTAATTAAGGTATGAGACAAGAAATAAAACCAGAATTTTGATTGGTGATTTAATGGATGAGTCATAGGAAGAAAGGAGAAGAGGAATTAATTGAGGGTCAAATAGTCAAGAGTCAAGGGAAGGGTCAAAGGCTGAGATGAACTAGAGGATGAATATGCATTTAATGCATCTTGCATGATTCACCACCCTCACCATCATCACTAACGTCAGCCACTCTTCTTCCCAGCTCTCCCTCTCGTGCCATCTCCAATCTTCCAAGTTCCCATTCCAAGCTCCTTGCTAAACCACCTCATCCTTCCACCAATTCACTAAGTTCAGTTAACGAAAAACGATCCTTGTCGTTAGACTAGGTGATATCTGAAGTTGGGTGGATTAATTTCAAGTATTGGAAGAGATCTCAAAGGTTGAAGTTTTGGTCTCTAGTGAAGGTAAGAGAAGGAGATGATTCTTGCAATTTAGTTCATGATATAAAGTTGTTCTGAGTTGGTATGATGTATGTATAGTGATTAATTAAAGGTTTAAATTGATTTGATGTTACAGCTTTGAAGGAGTAAAAGCTAGGGTAACGCGCCAAGTGATCTTGTGTTCTCTAAGGAATCGAGGTAAGGAATTTATGTAACGGACGTAAGGCGGCTATGTCCGCATGTTTTATAACGTTTTTATGTGGTTTGGAGAGATGTACTAGTTGTTTTGTGCAGGAAAAGATACATTTTCGGATTTGTCTCCTAGTACCAATTAGGCTAGGGGCAGCCGACTGCCTTAAAGGGGAAGTCGACTGCCTAGAAACAACCAAAACGTCGTTTTCCAAAAACCGATGCAAACCAGTCGACTGCTATGTAAGCCAGTGGACTGCCATTTACCCAGAAGCATTCTGTTTCAAACCAGTCGACTGCTATATGGACAGTCGACTGCCATTTGCCAAAATGCATTCTGTTTCAAAACCAGCTGACTGCCTATATGGGACAGTCGACTGCTATTTTTCAAGATGCATTCTGTTTGAAAACCAGTCGACTGCTATATGGGCCAGTCGACTGCTATTTTTTAAGAAGCATTCTGTCTGAAAACCAGTCGACTGCTATATGGACCAGTCGACTGCCCTCTTGTATTTTCAAATATGAAAATATCGAAATTTAAATGAAAATAATTTCGAGAAAGGAAGTTATGAAGTAGCAGCCGACTGCCCTATAAGACCAGTCGACTGCCATGCATGAAAAGAGCTTTCAAGCTTAATTGATTTAAACACAAAAGTGTTTTCTGAAAAAGTATATTATAATGTTTTGAGACTATGGACTGCGTAATGATTATGCATTTCTGATGGCTGGGTGACTCTGATCAAGTCCTCAGTAATATGTATGTTGAGCGAGGAACCCTAGTCAGGTCCTCAATCCCACATGTGACACCTGACTAGTGTTCACTGTGGATTTCTAAAGGCAGGAGAGAATCCCTGACCTATGCAGAGTGCACTACTGTACCAATGCATGATTAGAGCTATATGAATGGGAATGAACGGTTCATATGACGACTCAATCGCTTAAATATTGTACATAGTCTCCATCTATTTCAAAGTACAAGATGTATGTATGAAGAAGTATATGACGTATGTTTTAAAGTATGTATGAAGTATGATGTTTTAAAGAAAGAAGTTTATGCATGATGTTTCAAAGAAAGTATAAGAAGAAGAAGTATGATGCATGTTTTATATGTATGCTATGTTTTAAAGAAAGCATACAAAGTATGTTTGCCATGTCATTTGAAATAAATATGCATGATTGCAAACAATGCATGAAAGATGTTTATGATGCATACTTTATAATGCTTTACATGACATTATAGAGCCAAGTAGGAAAAATACATATAGAGGCATAGCATGCTCTTTTACATACTTTTCTTACTGAGCGTAAACTCATCCTTTTACGACCATTTTTCCTACAGATTACCTGAAGTGAAATCCGCTCCGACTAGAGGAGCTTGTTTTTGAAGAATCGAGGTGTACCTTCTCGATACGCTTCCCAGTTAGTATAGAAGGTATACTCATGTGTTTATGTATAGTAAAGTTTAATTCAGCTACGGTACAGTACAAGTAGAAATTTGTGTATATAGGATATCGGGGATGTAAGATAAGATGATGTATGAGATCCTGTGGAAATGGAATGATATGTATATATATCATTTTTATGTTTATGGAAATTGAGCAAAATTTTATAAGCTATTAAAATAATTAGCTTAAGGATAAGGAAAGAACGACACTGGATGAACTAAATCTAAATAAAGAAGGAAAAAGATAAGTGATAAGATGGAGTGACGAGGACGTCACACCAGTCGACTGCCTGGGAGCTAGTGGACTGCCTTGTTTTCAGAAGCATTCTATTTCAAAAACAACCAACTGCCCAGGGAGCCAGTCGACTGCCTTTTCTCGAGAAACATTCTGTTTCAAAACCAGTCGACTGCTATATGGGGCCAGTCGATTGCCATACGTGTTTTTCGAAAAATGAAATATTTGAATTTCAAAATGGAAAAGAAATTCAATAAAGCAAAATATGATGTAGTAGCCGACTGCCCTAAAGACCAGTTGACTGCCCATTTGAAAAAAAAAGGTTTTGGAAACCTATTTCAAGAAAGTATACTGGTATTTGTTAAAGCTATATAACAAAGGTTTTGGAGACTATAAATACCTTTAATGATCATGCACATTACTTGTATTTGTGCGTGGCTGAGGAACCCTAGTCCGGTCCACAGACCCACAGTAAGGCACCTGACTAGTGAGCACTGTGAGCTATAGACATTGGCCATACGTCTCTTATTTGTTTCGGCTTTGGGGAAGATCCCTGGCCCATGCGTGGGTACGCCACTTATTTGATATCTCTCAAGATTATCCCTTACGACATCCTTATGAGATCTCTTATGGATTATCCCTTAATGGGATATATTTGCTGTATCCATTATGAGAATTACTTGGTGCATGAATTTAATATATGAAAGTATTTGAAAGAGATGATTTTATTTGTATTTGATAATTATGGGAATTATATATGATATATGCTTTATAATGGTTTTACATGACATTATAGAGCCAAGCAGGAAAACTGCATATAGTGACATAGTACGTTCTTTTACATTTATTTCTTACTGAGCGTAAACTCACTCCTTTACAAACATTTTTCATACAGATTATCTGAAGTAGAATCCCGCTCCAGAGAGAGGAGTTTAGTTGGGATCTCTAGTATACCTTCGAGTTATGCTTCCAATAATTGTTGAAGGTATACTCATACATTATGTACTCCAGACTATTGTACAGTACTATACCACATATATGTATATTAGTTGTTTTGGGGATATAAGATATGCAAGTATTTGAGATCCTGGTGTATGTAACGCATGTATATATATGAAAATTATATTCATATGAAACGTGATATCATGCTGTAGTAATAATGCTTAATGTGAAGAAGGAGTAGGGACGACATTGATAAACTAGACTAAATAACATTAAGTGAAAGGAAAAAGTTAGTTGTTATTTGGATAGTGACGAGGACGTCACAGATTGGTATCAGAGCAAGTTAGTCTGACGTTTGTTGATGTCATTAGGTAAGAAATAGTGGATATCCCCAATGTACTGTACTTGTCTAAATACATATACGTGGTATAACTGTTTAAAGTTATACTCAATCATGTTATTTGATCATGATCTTAATAGAATGAGTACTCGAAGAAGGGGTACTAGACAAGGACGGGGTCGTGAGGAATCGTCCCCAACACAGTCTTCTCCTCTATCTCCACTGCATAGCCCGAACACTAGGCTAGCGAAAATGGAGAAACACATGGAGAACATGGCCGCAATGTTCACACAATTTATGTCGAATTTCCTGAACGTGGCCACGAGTGTACCAATAGCTCCACCTACTATACCTTCTATTCCTACGATACAGCCCCCACCAGTCCCAACCGTTGAGAGGCGGGATTCTACAGCTTATTGTAGCGTTGCCTTGATCAAGGAGTTTAAGAAGCTGGATCCGCCTAAGTTTAAGGGGGACAGTGATCCGTTGGCCGTGAAGAATTGGATGAAGGCGGTCACTAAATCATTCGGATACATGACCTATACAGAGAAGGAGAAGGTGGGATTGGCTGCCTATTTATTAGTAGATGAGGCAAAACCTTGGTGACAGGCCACTCAGACAGTGTTAGAGACTAGACATTCCGAGGTAACGTGGGATATATTTGTAGAAGCATTCAATGAACAATACGTCCCATGCACTGCTCAGAGAAGGTTGCAGGTTGAATTTTTGAACTTGACTCAGGGATATATGACGTTAGCCAATACGAGTCAAAGTTCACTACTTTGAGCAGGTTTGATCTGGAAGTATTGAGAAGAGAGGAGCATAAGATCTACAGGTTTATGGAGGGATTGAGACCTTCCATTAAGTCTAAGCTATATCCCATGGATATCGTCACATATGGAGAGGCAGTCCGTAAGGCTCAATTGTGTAAGCAGGACTAGGGGTGAGCATTTAGTTTAATCGGTCGGTTTCGGTCCAGAAAAATCGAAAACTGAAAAAATCGATTTAATTGAGTATCCAATTGAAACCGACCGAATTTTTCTTGCATACCGAACCGAACCGAACCGAATTTATTCAGTCGGTTCGATTTTTTAACGTTAAAATCGAATTTGAAGCAAAAGTAAATAAATGTATAAAAGTATATAATATAAACTTGTTTTGTTAATATCTCCTACAAGATTTACAACATTTTACCCAAATAAATGCATAAAACTTCACAAAACAAAGATAAATAACCAATATTGTTCATAAATTTACTAACTTAAAAACATAAATATAATATTTATCTAATATATATTTATATTTATAATTTATTTTTTTGGGAAAATCGGTTTTTTAGTCGGTTCGGTTTACCATTTATATAAACCGACCACCGACTGATATAACCAATAAAACCGAACTTTAAAATCGAACGAACCGAAAAACAGATTAAACCGAACTGAACAGTTCGGTTGGTTTTTTCGGTTCCAAAAATTTTTGCTCACCCCTAAGCAGGACTATGAGTTACATCAGGCCGACTTCCGAGCTAAGAGTAGAGGTAAAGAACCAATGAAATAGAAGTTAGATGAGAGAGCCTCGAGTGATAGGTATCCATCGAGGAGAAGTAGACCTTATGAAAGAGCTTCGATAGGTAAGCAAATCAATTTAAGGAAATGACCTCTACTTTAAATTAAGTGGTTATATGGAATTATACTGAAATTAGGAGTTATAATGATTATGGTACAAGGACTCTTAGACCCACCAGGATCAAGATAAGTGATGAGAGATCCCGACATCCAGCTGGTAGTACCGCTAGCTCACTAAGGAGTACCATGCCAAGGTGTGAGCATTGCGGGAAATTTCATGGAGCACAGCCCTGTCGGTTTGCAAGTGGGGCTTGTTATTGGTGTGGTGAGCAGGGACATCGTATTAAGGATTGTTCCAAGATAAATCAGAGGGTGTCTGAAGAGTCAGAGAAGACCCCTCAACCACAGCCTAAGACCACTCAGCCCCAGCGTAAGGCCACAGCGGTAGAGAAGGGAAAGGCATCCGTGACTCAGGATTGGGTGTTTGCCATTGATAAGGAGTCTGCTGATACTTCATCTAAGATGATTCAGGGTAAGATTTACCTTAATGATACATATGTCCTTGCTTTATTTGATCTAGGCTCTACGCACTCTTTTATTTCTCCTATGGCTGCTATGAGATTACTTGAACCTTTAGGACAATTGCTACAAATAAGCACTCCATTTAGGGAATCTCAAATGATAGACATAGTGTATCGTAGTTGTAAGCTACGAGTAGGAGAAAGAGAATCAATAGCTGACCTAATCCTACTAAACATGTATGGATTTGATGTTATTTTGTGTATGGATTGGTTAGCTAAGAATCATGTGATGTTAGATTGTCATGCAAAGAGTGTGATCTTCTCTTCCCCCGTTAGCTATGTTGTAAATTTTGGAAGTATTTAATACAAAAGCATATTTGCTTGTTGGTTTAATTGAGATTAAATTGATAGAATATAATTGTATGTGAAGGGTTTATAGCATATGTGGTGGACGTAGATCAGAAACGTCCCGAACTTCATGAAATTTTGGTAGTCATGGAATTTTACGAGGTGTTTCCGGACGACCTTCCAGGACTTCCTCCGGATAGGGAAGTAGAGTTTAATATCGATTTGGTGCTAGGGACAGAGCCCATTTCGAGACCTCCCTATCGGATGGCTCTAGTGGAATTAGAGGAATTAAAGAAGCATCTTCAGGAGTTACTAGATAAGGGGTTCATACGACCCAGCATATCCCCTTGGGGTGCTCCTGTGCTATTTGTCCAGAAGAAGGATGGCAGCATGAGGCTGTGCATAGACTGCCGATGGCTAAATAAGATGACAATCAAGAACAAGTATCCTCTTCCCAGGATTGATGATTTGTTTGATCAGCTTAAGGGTGCACAAGTCTTTTCCAAGATAGACTTGAGGTCAGGATATCATCAATTGAAGATTCGAAGTGAAGATATCCCTAAGACTGCGTTCAGGACACGGTATGGTCACTATAAATTTCTAGTGATGCCGTTCGGTTTAACCAATGCACCCGCGGCTTTCATGAATTTGATGAATGACATATTCAAGTCGTACTTGGACCCGTTTGTTATTGTATTTATCGATGACATATTGGTGTATTCGGGGTCCCAGGAAGAGCATGAGCAGCATTTTAGGATAGCTTTGGAAACCCTTAGAGATCAAAGACTGTATGCCAAGCTAAGTAAGTGTGATTTCTGGCTAGATCATATCTCCTTTCTGGGTCACATAATCAGTAAAGATGGAGTTTCGGTCGATCCATCGAAGATTGAAGTAGTGGTTCAATGGGAGAGACCAAAGACAGTGACGAAGATAAGGAGTTTCTTGGGTCTAGATGGTTACTATCGAAGGTTTGTAGAAGGTTTTTCGAAGTTAGCTGCTCCATTAACGCGATTGACGTGCAAAGAAGTGAAGTATGAATGGAATGATGCCTGTGAGCGCAGTTTTTAAGAGTTGAAGCACAGGCTGACGACTGCACCCATCCTCACCATTCCTAGTTGTTCTGGAGGATTTGTAGTATATAGTGATGCCTCAGGACAAGGTTTGGGTTGTGTATTAATACAGCATGGTAAGGTAGTGACATATGGTTCTAGACAATTAAAGGACCATGGGAAGAACTACTCGACTCACGACTTGGAGTTAGCTGCAGTAGTATTTGCTCTAAAGATTTGGAGGCATTACTTAATGGTGAGAGATTTCAGATTTTTACTTATTTGGAGGCATTACTTATATGACGATTGCACCCATCCTATTAACGCGCTTGACGCGCAAAGAAGTGAAGTATGAATGGAATGATGCCTGTGAGCGCAGTTTTGAAGAGTTGAAGAGCAGGCTGACAACTGCACCCATCCTCACCATTCCTAGTGGTTCTGGAGGATTTGCAATATATAGTGATGCCTCAGGACAAGGCTTGGGTTGTGTACTAATGCAGCATGGTAAGGTAGTGGCATATGGTTCTAGATAATTAAAGGACCATGAGAAGAACTACTCGACTCACGACTTGGAGTTAGCTGCAATAGTATTTGCTCTAAAGATTTGGAGGCATTACTTATATGGTGAGAGATTTCAAATTTTTACGGATTATAAAAGTTTGAAATACTTGTTCTCACAAAGAGAGTTGAATATGAGGCAAAGGAGATGGCTCGAGCTTTTAAAGGATTATGATTGTGAGATCCTATACCACCCGGGAAAGGCCAATGTGGTGGTGGATGCTTTGAGCAAGAAGCATGTAGGTATGGTATCTTATATGATGATTCGAGAGTATGAGTTACTTGAACAGTTTGCAAGCCTCAACTTGAATGTTACACCTCTTGAGCAAAATGGGATGATAGCCAGTTTGGTGATTGAGCCAGAATTAATGGATAGAATACAGATTGCTCAGAAGGAAGATGATCAATGTATGGAGGCCATGAATGAAGTCCAATCAGGTATACTCTAGGAGTTTGATATTGGTAGTGATGGAATTTTAAGGTTTAGAAATCATATATGTGTTCCTAATGATAAAAAGTTGAGAAAGCTGATTTTGACAGAAGCACGTGCTACCAGATACACGTTGCATCCAGGAAATACGAAGATGTATCATAATCTTCGCAAGTTGTATTGGTGGACTGGCATGAAAAGAGACATAGCAGAATTTGTGGCAAAATGTCTCACATGTCAGCAGGTTAAGGTAGAGCACCCAAGACCAGCAGGTTTGTTGCATCCTCTACCTATACCTATGTGGAAGTGGAAGCACATAACGATGGATTTCGTTATGGGACTACTGCAGAACAAGAGGAATCATGATGGTGCTTGGGTAGTTATGGATAGGCTAACCAAGTCAGCTCACTTCCTACCTAGGGATGTAAACGGGTCGGGTACCCGCTAAATTTGGGATACGCGAACCCGAACACGATTAACTTTAATAATACCCTAACCCTATTAACTACCCGATTATTTTTATTTATGTTACCCGAACCCTAACCCTATAAAATATAAAATACACGTTTAACTACCCGCTTATTAAGTCAAAGTTTGACTTTTAAATTTAAATTTAAAATCAATTTTGAAATAACTTAATTAAAACATTATATTAATAAATTTAATTTAATTCATAAAAATGAATTAAAGTTAAAAATCATACTTATAATATATAATGATTTAATTTAATTAAATAAAACATTAATAATAAATAATTTATATATTAAAAATATAAATATTATATTAATTAATTACTATTTATAATCGGGTTCGGGTAGCGGGTACCCTAAGGTAACCGGAACCCTACCCTAACCCGTGACGGGTAGTAATTTCACTACCCGAACCCGATTATACATTACCCTAACCCTACTTAAACGGGGTGGGTAGCACCGGGTACCCGTTTATAGGGTACCCATTGCCATCCCTATTCCTACCTATGAAGTCTACGGATACACTTAATGCTTTGGTAGACTTATATGTGAGAGAAATAGTCAGACTACATGGAGTTCCAGTGAGCATTACATATGACAGAGATTCCAGGTTTACTTTTCATTTTTGGGAACATTTTCAAGAAGCCATGGGATCTCAGTTGAATTTTAGCACAACTTTTCATCTGCAGACTGATGGGCAGTCCGAGCGCACCATTCAAACGCTCGAGGATATGTTGAGAGCTTGTACTTTGGATTTTAAAGGCTCATGGGACGACCATCTGCCATTGGCTGAGTTTGCATACAATAATAGCTATCATGCAAGTATCGGGATGGCACCATATGAGGCTTTATATGGTAGAAGGTGTTGATCTCTGATTGGATGGGAAGAAGTGGGCGAACGTAAGTTGTTGGCTCCAGATTTGGTCGAGCAAGCCTCTGAGGATGTTAAGTTAATTTGTCAAAGACTTAAGACAGCTCAGAGTAGACAAAAGAGTTATGCGAATGCTCGACGGAGACCCCCTGAGTTTTTGGTTGAAGACTATGTGTTTTTGAAAGTTTCTCCATCCAAAGGGATCATGAGATTTGACTGAAGAGGTAAGCTGAGTCCTCGTTACATCGGGCCATTTGAGGTCTTAGATCGTGTGGGAGATGTTGCCTACAGGTTGGCACTACCTCCGGAGCTATCGGGAGTACACAATGTCTTTCATGTGTCAATGCTTCGGAAGTATAATCCGGATCCGTCTCATGTCATCGAATATGAACTGTTGGAGATTCGAGAAGACATGAGCTATGTAGAGAAACCGGTTCGGATTTTGGATAGAAAAGAGAAGGTATTGAGGTCTAAGACAATTTCATTAGTTAAAGTGCTATGGCAGTATCACACTACGGAGGAAGCTACATGGGAGCTAGAGAGCTTGATGAAGGAGAAATATTCCGAGCTATTAGTAGTAAGTTGATTCAAATTTGGAGGACCAAATTTCTAAAGTTGGGGAGAATGTGAAATCCCCAATTTCATGTAATTCCTCCATAATTGTAAAATGTTGTAAGTTGAAATGATAAAATAAATATGAGAAATTTAATGTATAAATGAGATATGGGATATAGATGGAATAAAAGGAATTGAGGGTCAAAGGGTCAATGGCTGAGTTGGTTAAGAAATTGATATCAGAAATTTTGTAGTTAAATGAGATGTGGCTGACCAATGGAAGAAAGAAGACCAATTAAGATGGTCAATTAGTCAAAAGGGGTTAAGCAGATGGTCAATGGGTGAGACGAGATGATAAAAGGGATAATCATGCATTAATTGGATTAAATGAAAGGTGGCTTAGTCATCTTCACCATCAAGAATCGGCAGCAACCCCATTTCCAGCCCTTCCCTCTCGTTTTCTCTCCAAGTTACCATCCTTATTGCCTTGACAAACACCTCTGTTTAGTCCTCCAATCGTTAAGCTTACTTAACAAAAAACGATCCTTATCACTAGCTTAAGCTATATCCGAAGTTTGGTAGATCGAAACCAAGGAATTGAGGAGATCTGAATTTCTGAAATTTTGGTGAATTGTAAAGGTAAGGGATGGAAGTAGCTTTAGTCAATTTTATCTATGGTTTGGAGTTGTATAGAGTTGGTAGGGTACCTTTATGAAGGTTTCTTAAAGGTTTGATTGTGATGATGTTTACAGCTTCGAAAAGTTGCAAGGAAAGGAGTTGAATTTCGACCAAGCCATCGGATTTTGATACTTGAGGTAAGGAATTTACGCAACGGACGTAGGGTGGCTATGTCCGCATGTTTTAAGATGTTTTAAATGTCTTTGGGATGAATCAAAAGTTGACTTGAAGTGCAGGAAATGAAATTTTTGGGTTTTACTCCTAGTACCAATTAGGCTAGGAGCAGCCGACTGGCTAGAGACAGCCAAAGCGTAGATTTTCGAAAACCGAAACAAACCAGTCGACTGCTATACAAGCCAGTCGACTGCTATTTTTCCAGAATGTATTCTGTTTCAAACCAGTCGACTGCTATATGGGACAGTCGACTGTTATTTGCTAAAAAGCATTCTGTTTCAAAACCAGCCGACTGCTTGGGAGCCAGTCGATTGCCTGGAAGCTAGTCGACTGCCTTGTTTTCAGAAGCATTCTATTTCAAAAACAACCGACCGCCCAGGGAGCCAGTCGACTGCCTTTTCTCGAGAAACATTCTGTTTCAAAACCAGTCGACTGCTATATGGGGCCAGTCGACTGCCCTACGTGTTTTTCGAAAAATGAAATATTTGAATTTCAAAATGGAAAAGAAATTCAATAAAGCAAAATATGATGTAGCAGCCGACTGCCCTAAAGACCAGTCGACTGCCCATTTGAAAAAAAAAAGGTTTTGAAAACCTATTTCAAGAAAGTATACTGGTATTTGTTAAAGCTATATAACAAAGGTTTTGGAGACTATAAATACCTTTAATGATCATGCACATTACTTGTATTTGTATTTGTATTTGTGCATGGCTGAGGAGCCCTAGTCCGGTCCTCATACCCACAGTAAGGCACTTGACTTGTGAGCACTGTGGGCTATAGACATTGGCCATACGTCTCTTATTTGTTTCGGCTTTGGGGAGGATCCCTGGCCCATGCGTGGGTACGCCACTTATTTGATATCTCTCAGGATTATCCTTTACGGGATCCTTATGAGATCTCTCATGGATTATCCCTTATGGGATATATTTGCTGTATCCATTATGAGAATTACTTGGTGTATGAATCTAATATATGAAAGTATTTGAAAGAGATGATTTTACTTGTATTTGATAATTGTGGGAATTATATATGATATATGCTTTATAATGGTTTTACATGACATTATAGAGCCAAGCAGGAAAACTACATATAGTGACATAGTACGCTCTTTTACATTTATTTCTTACTGAGTGTAAACTCACTCCTTTACAAACATTTTTCATACAGATTATCTGAAGTCGAATCCTGCTCCAGAGAGAGGAGTTTGGTTGGGATCTCTAGTATACCTTCAAGTTACGCTTCCCAATAATTGTTGAAGGTATACTCATACATTATGTACTCCAGACTATTGTACAGTACTATACCACAGAAATGTATATTAGTTGTTTTGGGGATATAGGATATGTAAGTATTTGAGATCCTGGTGTATGTGACGCATGTATATATATATATATATATATGAAAATTATATTCATATGAAACGTGCTATCATGTTGTAGTAATAATGCTTAATGTGAAGAAGAAGTAGGGATGACATTGATAAACTAGACTAAATAACATTATGTGAAAGGAAAAAGTTAGTTGTTATTTGGATAGTGACGAGGACGTCACATCTTGTCTTCGATAGGTACCACACCAACCATCTTACGAATATCATCATTTCTCATTCTATCCTTTCTTGTATATCCACATATCTACCGTAACATTCACATTTCTGTCACACTCATCTTTTGTGTATGTAGCCTCTTAGTCGCCCAACATTCACTACCATATAACAATGTTGGTCTAACAACTATCCTATAAAACTTACCTTTCAACCATATAGGAATTCATTTATCGCACAACACACCGTAGCACTTCTCCAATTACTCCATCCAGCCTGGATCCTATAGGTCACATCACCATCAATCTCTCCATCCATCTGTACTATCGATCCCAAACATCAAAAATGATCCTGCTTAGGTATCGCTACCCCATCTAACATCACTACATCATGCTCTTCCACTTGGTTAGAACTGAATTTACACTCCATGTATTCAGTCTTCACTCTGTTGATTCCAACGTTTGTCTTTATAAGTCCAATTTTATTTTATTTTCTAATTTCATTTTGATGGCTTCAATTATTCATATGCATGTTAGTTATCCTTGTTTGTATGATAGAATAAGAAACTTTACATGTTCCTTGTGTCGAGTGGGCTAGAAACATTCCTTATCAGCATTCAGCAATTTGATTGCAAATATGATTGTGCTTATATCTCATTGTATCTTAAAGGCTTCCATTGTTTATGCCATTTCTTTATTTCCTCTCACTCGGTCCTTTGTGATATACTTTATAAAGGCTTGTCTTGGGGCTTCTAGGTCTGAGCTTGAAGTGAACTATTGGTAGAAATGGCAAAAATAAATATATACATCAGAACCTACAACAATATAAGAAGCCTGCTTCAAGTAGTTGTATGCAATGCATTCGGCAGTGAGAAAGAAGATTGCCTGATTCAGTAGCTTGAACATTGATTTGGTAGCCCTGTAGCTGAGAAACTGCAAGCAGGAGCAATGCTAGTAGTAGATAGATTATAACTTGCCCTCTCATCTGATGCTGGTGTTGGTGGCATATGTTGCATGCTTTGGTGTGTTGGGGGTGCTCTTACAAGCATGAAGGAGCATTTTTATCTGATGCGTTTACTGTAATCATAGCCAAACTTGAAAATAGATGCAGGAATGTTTGTTAAAGGTGCTGGGGAATCCTATGCCATAATATACTTGAATGATAAGATTGAGAAATCTGTGTTTCTCATTATTGTGGATTGACTTCTTCTATGTTATCATTTTTCAGTGATCATTGCATCCATGATATATTTTATATAAGTGCATGCTGGTATTATTTTTTTCTTAAGTGCTTTGAGCCTTGCTGTCGGCACAGGTGTCGGGACCCGCCAATGCATTTTCAGCTCCTGAGTTGCTGTGTGTCGTTTATACACTGAAAATACTTGAAGACTTGGCAAAGCAGGTTAGTTGAGCAGCCGCCCTTTTAGTTAATGATTCATGTCGTGTTGTCGCTAGGCGAAAAAGAGAAACGAAACTGTCTTCGAATTTTTCCTGTTTTTTACCGAAGGCATCATAATTTGCATCGGCATGAGATGCACGATGGCCAAGAATGCTTTTGGATTGAGTTTGTTCCTGTGCTAAACTTTAAATGCCTGTGGTCAGGTGCTTGTGTTTGCATTCAAGCAGGTGAGTTTCATGCATTTACTGACGCAAGCATTCTGTCATGACGCTTCTATGTTGAAAAAAAAAAAACAGAAAAGAAGTGTATTGAGCCTTAGCCCTTACGGATGCAGTAAAATCGCAAAATGATCCAAATTGTATTTGCCTAAGGTTTTGATTTTAAGCACTGTCTCTTTGAAGTGTCAGATGGTACCGATCTAAAGTCCTTAATCAAGCCTTCCAACAGCAAATCTCTAGCAAACCCCCTTGAAGCAATCTGCTTCTCTAAGATCCCTCCTTGTCCTACGTGACTCTGTTTCTGTGCTCTGTTTTTCTGTTGTGGGGCATCTCTGATTAGGGTTTTAGCCATCTAGTTTTATGATTTTTACCAAATAAATTCTTTTGAGTTTACAGTTTAGTTTTGATTGTTTTAACTCATATTGAAATGGTGTAGTTTATAAAATATAGGGGGTATTTGTTGATTTTGAATGGCTTGGTTGATTCTTCCTTGCAAAAGTTTGTTTTTGACAAGGAGCAGTGTTTTGGGTTTGATCTCTTCTGCTGCTGTGAGGATCCGCTTGCCATTTTCTCCTTTATGAATACATCTTTGTTTGCTTATATGGGTTTGAGTTGTTTGCCATTGAAAGTCTTGGTTTTGTTTTTGTTAGTTTTCAAATATAAGTGTATTAGGTTGTTTTTGGAATAATAATTTTTTATCTTGGTATTATGAATTTCTAGCTGAAACTTGTATTATGAATTTCTAGCTGAAACTTTTCTTTTTTAATTTTTTATTGTTGTTTTTCTTTTCTTTTTTGGTTTAGGCCACCTGTAGAAGGAAGTACAGGTTTTCGCATTCTTCACCATATGTAAGTTGCTATGCTTTGTATTTAACCATTGTTCTTGTACTCATTGAACTCATGCTGCTTCTCAATCTCATTTTCCAGTGATTGTCCAACTAATGAATTAGCAACTTGTAAATCATCGGCATTCTTGTTTGAAATCTCAGCTTTGGATAAAAAGTGAAAAGAAAAATGCAGAATAAAAACTAAAAATACTAAATAGTTTTGACCTGTACCCATGCCTTTGTTTATAGGATGGTGATAACAGTTAATAGGTTTCATTTTCTCTTATTGTAGGTTTCAAACGCATTTAGTTCATTTGGGTCACTACATGCAAATACTTAAGTGAAGATGGAAGCTCCAAGGATAATCGATGTACCATTCAACTAGAAATTTTATGCTTGTATTAGACTTCTAGGAAATTTAGAAAACTTTGTGGCTATTGTGATTGGTTCTTGAGGACATTATTGGTTACTTTGTGAAGTTAATTGTTGCTTTAAGGATGATAATTGGTATTTTGATAACTTTTTGGTTATAAGCACTTTGAATTGAACTTTGAACAAATGAAATTCACAATTCTTAGGAAATTGTTAATGCATGTGAGTGTTACAGTGCAAATAATTCTAGCTTTCTCTTTTTGTTAGTGCAATGGACATGAATTAATTGAGTTGCCAAATGAGGCATGTTGCCAATGCCTTCATATATATTATTCATGCATTAACAATTATTTTATTAACAAAAAATTGCTTTAACAATTTATTAACTTGCATTAAAAAAAATTGAATTAAGAATTAAAATCATTTTATTATACTATCAGTGAACAATGACATTAATACAAAGAATTAATCAAACTTTTAAATTTAAAATAAAATTTAATAAATATAAGAATTTTAAATTTCAAATAAGACTTTTACCGGCACTTAAAAGTGCTGGTAAAAACTTATAAATTTAAAATAAAACTCAATAATATATAAAAAATTTAAATTTCAAATAAGACTTTTTCTGGCACTTTAAAGTGCCGGTAAAAGTCTTTTATTTTTAAAGGCATTTAAAAGCGCCGGAAAAAGTAATGTCGTAATTTGTCAAGCCTTTACCGGCGATTATAAGTACCGGTAAAAGTGATTTGTCTTGTAGTGACATTTGCTCTAGTTCAGAAGCACCTTCTACCATGATTTTTTTGCTAGGTGTGGTAGAGCAACACCAACTGGAAAGAGACTTTTCGACTTATTGCAACTTCGAATTTTGATTTCATGGAGTAAACAGAAGCATATAAGTTGAAAATGACCCATTGATGGTGATGGATCTCTTCCATTACTATCATCCTCGGCCACGATTTGCTTCAAATCCTCACATTCCCAAACTCTCAGATACTTCAGTCTTGACAGATTTCGAGCAAGCACAGTAGGAAAGTGGACATTTACTGGCACTTATTTAGCCGGGTTTCAATAATAAATATTGCTAGGTTCATGTTTTAAAATATTTTTGCAGCGTTTATCAAACAGTGCCGTTAAATTTTAAGAAAATGAGGTCTTGGCTTAGTGGCAAGAAAGAGGTCTTGAGATTTTGAGGTCTCAGGTTCGAGTCTCATCAAGTGTGAGCTTGAATTAGTCTAGTTATTTACTAATTTATTTAGTTTGTTATAGTTATTTCCTAGTTTACTTAGTTTGAATAATGTAATTTTTATAGTTATATGTTCATCAAATGTAATATGTTGATTGTGATTGTAACTTCTAATGAAAATGTACTACTCAAAAAAAATTTGAGTAGCATAGCAGTGTTTCTTCCTTAAAAATATCACTATCATTCAAAATTAAATAAATTAAATAAATAAAATAATAAAATAATTTCTTTTAATTATATTTTTAAACTACATTATATGGCTGCGTTTCAGGAGTAAACGCCACTAAGGTAAAAGAGGCTTAAAAACATCACTATCTTTAAAAAAAAATTATTTTAATTATTTTTAAAAAATATAGACTAAATAGGGCGTCCCTTCCCCAACCCTGTTTTCCCCAATGTCAGTCTCTCCTTGCAATCCCTCTCCAACCCAATTTTCCCCAAATTCTATCTCTCCGATTCTTTCTTTCTCTCTCAACAAAAGCATTCTCTCTCGTCGATTCAAGGTTAGATCTATTGATTCTCAAGCTCACGTCTTTAAAATTCAAGGTAGATTTGTTGATTCTCAATCTCAAGCTATTTTTATGGGAAACATCTGTATTTTCCCCGACAGACATTTTTGGTGGCATTTCCACAAAGTGTCACAAGTCATTTAGAAGTCGATAAAAAAAAAAACCACTAAAAGCTTAGATTGTTCAAGTGAAGGATGAGTCAAAAAACTTTCTCCAATCTCTTACATTTGGACAGCTCCAAAATAGTAAGATATTTGAGACTTACCTTCTCGTAAAAATCAGATGGATACTGCCATTTACGTTCCCTCAAAATTAAGCGATGACACTTAGGTCATGTTTGGTTAATAGGATGATGGATAAGATATGATGATAATTATTTTATTTTATGTTTGATGCACACATTAAAAGGAAGATTGAATTGCAAAAAAGATTAGTCATCTTCTTAGTATAAGATAATTCAATCCTCTCCAAAAGGTGAGGATTATTTCTAATCTCATAGGATTAGAAATAAATACTCATATTTTATTATTTTATCCTTAACATTTATATTTAAGAATTAACTTAAACATTTAATAAAATAGTAAAAATCTTTAATTAGTTAATATAATTTTTTTCTTCTTTTTCTTTTCTTGTTTTTGATTAAAAAGAAACTATAATTTTGATAAAATAATATTTTCTTGTGCACATTTTTTAAAATATTTTTTAGAAAATAAATTTTTAAACATAAAAATTATTATAAAATATGTTTTTTAACTAGTTTTTTTCTTACATTTAAATTTTTAGTTTTTTCTTTCTTAATTTTTTTTCTTTTTGCCTAAAAAATAAAAGAAAAATGACTATTAATCATAAATTATTAGAAATTATATATTTTTTAATTCATCAAAATTGAATTATTAAATTTAACTTGTATTTTTCTCTTTTTTTTTGTTTTCTATATTTCCTTATAATTGACAAAAAAAAAGATAAAGAAACCATAAAAATAAAGAAAAATATTTAAGAACAATCTTTTGGAAAATTTAATGTAATTAAAAAATAAACTTATTTCCAAGAAAAACAACTCAATTTTCTAAAAAATATATATTTAATTTACAATAAAAAATTATTTTAAATTTAAATCATACAAAAGAAATAAAAACAAAAAGGAAAAAAAGAAAAAAATGAAAAAAAAATACAGAAAATGTTTTTTTTATAAAAATTCATTTCTTAACAAAATAATATTTTTGAAAAAGAAATATAAATTTTTTAGAAGTAATTTTTTATTAAAAAATCAGCTAATAAATTGGACTATTAATTATAATATTATAAATAATATTTAAATTTTTAATTTTTAATTTATATTTATAACAAAAAAATTATAAATTTAAATTATGTTACTTTAAAAAAGAGTACTTAAAAAAATTAATTTATATTATTTTTAATTTTACACATAACAAATATTGTGAAAGACATAAAAAATCATCCTATTTTATTCTTAATCCTTGTACACGCCAAACATAAGATAGGATGATATAATCTAAACTTATCTTATTCATAATTTTATATTATCTTATCCTATCTTTATCCTATGCACCAAACATGACCTTAAGTTCTTCTATTGTAGTTGGAAGAGGATGACCGTTGGGCTAAAACACTTCTGCTACTCCGCAATTGTTAAATTTTAATTCTCTCAAATTTAGGAAGTGTTCTCCTTGTGTTTTGGACATTGGGACTCAAATGATAAACACACGGAAGAAAATATCGCGAAGATATAGCTACAACACCAAACAACAAATATCAAGCCAATAATAATAATAATTAACCAAGCTACCAAGCCCAAAGATAGATCAACAAATAATATGCATGCAATAATACACAAAGTAACACGACACCAAATCTCTGATGTGAAAAGAAAAAAATCACGAGACAAACCAAATAAAAATTACTATAAGAAATAATCAACTTAAAAAGTGTTAATAGACTTTTTGCCCAAAGCTCAAAATTCCAACAATTTGCTTAAAACATTAAAGTTTAACACTTCCAAGAGGTTTTACTCAAAGAATATCGTAATTGTTGTACAACTTATCTCTCCCCTTCCTCTCTCAATGGAAAAAAAAAAACACATAAAACCTTAAAATTCATCTTTTTCTGCTTGGTTGCTACTACTTGTTGAAGCTCTCTCACCAAACTTTACAATTACATTATATATATATATATATATATATATATATTTATGTAGGGAACAACAAAACCCCTGGTCTTCTTCTACTAGAAGTTATAATCTTCCAAAAACTCTATTGGAACTCTAGCGTTTGATATAACTTTTGTTGTGCCATGTAGAATCTCGAGAAAAAATTATGTAAATTTGTATTTTTCATTTCTAAACTAAGGTTCTCTATCCTATCTTTTAACTCTACCTTAGTCTTTGCCAAGTCCTCATTTTCACTACTAAGCTTGCAATTGTCTTTAAACTTCTCTTCCATATTGATGTACTCACTTGCTAGATCATCAAATACATATTGCAATTCTTCAAATGAGTAATCATTTGTCTTACAAAAGTTGGAAGAATCATGTGATTCTTCTTTAGCCATAAAACACAAGTTTGCAACCTCATTCTCCCCATCATCATTTTCATTTTCATTCTTAGATATGTCACTATCACTCCATTTTGCAAACATAGTATTTTCCTACGCTTCTTCTATGTGAGAACCGCAATTTTTTTAAACCAAACATATAGTCAACGTGTAAATTCAAGTAAATATAATAAAATAATGTAATTTTAGGAATTCAAATGTAAGATCATGATTCATGCTCATAGAAATGAAGTCTTCAAGAATAATATAAAATGTAAATGTAAGTCATATATACGATGTACGTTAAATCGATATGAATGGAGTACACGAATTCCGCACACATGTTTACATATATGCATAAACCAAATCAAATGCATGCAACGTGCATGCAATTCATGCGTACATACATAAAAATATAATTAATTATAAAGATAAATGATTAAGTGAAGTAAAAATAATATTATATATAAATAAATTACATGTGCAAACCTATGTGTGTGTGTGTGTGTGTGTGTGTGTGTGTGTGTGTGTGTGTCTATATATATATATATATGTAGACACCATTTTTGTCCGGGTCTTCTTCAAACATTTTTAATTAATTAGTTTTTATATATTTTATTATTGATTTTTTATTTTTATTTTCTTTTTTATTTTTAATTTGGATTTTGAAATAAATTTTGGATTTTGATTTTGATTTTGATTTTTATAAAATATAATAAAAGGAGAAGGAAATCGGAATTGATTTTGATAGGAAAGCAGACTTAAATGAGACTATTAAAGATTGAAATTTAAATTTTGTAGAAAGTAAAATCAAAATTAATATCAGATTTAAGATCTGATTCTTGAAATCTAAAATTTCCTAAAAGATTGATTCTTGATTTTTATTACCAAAAACAAAAAAAGAAAACCTAGGTCTATTTAAAGAACATACAAAAAAATATAAAGGGGGGAAGACACGGACACTAGAAAAGGCAAAAAGATTCGAAAAAAAAAAAGAAAAGGCAAAAAGAGAAAGAGCCATAGAACAGAAAGCTCTTGGCAACAGCAACTGCATCGGTTCCTCACGAGACGCAACAAAGTTAGAGTAGAAGACGAGCACGTAAATTGCTGGTGGAAGAAAGGTCGAAACCCCTGCCTCGCCACAACCGCACCATCGCCTGCTGCCTGCGCCGGAGTTCGCTGCGTCTGCACTGTCCCAAACTGAGCCAAGTGCATCATCTTCACTTCGCTACCGGCCAAGCAGCGTCTCTTCCTGCTAGCTGCTGCTGATCAACTTCCGTTGCAATACTGAAGAATAAAGGAAAGAAACGAGAAGCAGAGGGATAAAGCGAGAAGGGAATAGTGTCCGTTTGTTTTAGCCTTGCGTGGTCATCGCCCTTGCAGTTGTTAGCATCGACTTGCTACTGGTGCATCTTTGTTCCTGGTTGCTACGATTCTTGCTTCACGTATACGTCTGCATAGTTTCTATTTTGATTGCTCTTCATTTACTGCTGCTTTTGGTGATTGGTACAAGGAAATAAAAGCTGGAAAGAAAAGAAACAATCAAAGCTAGTGAGGAAGGAAATCACGTGGAAAAAATAGAAAGTAAAGCAAAGTGCAAAGAGAGCAAAAGAAGGAAATTTTTAGTTGACATAAAAGGTAAAGATTCTGACATTGACTTGATATATAATTGATTTTTTTATTTCTTTCATATTTCATTCTTTGTCATTCACGTGCATAGTTTTTTATATATATTATTTTTTTAATCACGATGCCATCATTTATAAAAGTTGATATCAATATTATACCCATTAAATTTCTGTAAAATGATTAACTAATTAATTATATTTACTTGTTCTTTGTTTAGAATGAGATTTGCCAATTGAATTATAGATTAGAACAAATAAATTAGAATAGATTAAAATTTATAAACTAAAATTATTTTGTAAATAAAAATGGTTTAAAATTATTAATTAATTATTAAAATATAAATATAGATTATACCGATGATGATATTTTGAGAAAGTCAATTGAGACATCTTAAAAATGTCTAGGTGAGGAAATTCTTTCTTGAGTTGAGCCAAATTGATGGAATACTTTTGAAAGAATTTTCAATAAATTATAATCCATGTTTATTCTTAGTAAATTAAACATGAATAAAATATAAATGAATATAGATAAATAAATATAAATACAAGAACATAAATTAGATGGAAAAATTAAATATATAGAATGAAATAGCTTAGATTGAAAATAATTAGTAATTAGTAAGATTAGATAATAAAGAAATAAATATGAGTTATACCAAGGATAAAATTTCAAGAAAGTCAATCGAGACTCCTTGGAAATTTTTAGGTGAGATGATTCTTTCTTAAGTTGAGCCAAATTGATGGAATACTTTTGAAAGAATTTTCAATAAAATATAATTCATGTTTATTAAATAAATATAAATAAATGAAATAAATAAAATAAAAATAAATTAGATCAAGATTAAAATTAAAGAAATTTAAATAAAATTAGATAAATAAATAAATGAACTAAATAGCTTAGAATAAAAATTATAAGAAATAAAATTAGTTAGATAAAGGGGTAAATGCGGATTATGCCAATGATGAAATTTCAAGAAAGTCAATTGGGACTCCTTGAAAATTTTTAGGTGAAAAGATTTCTTTTAAGCCGAGCCAAATTGATGGGACGCTTTTAAGAAAATCTTTAATAAACCATGATTCATATTTATTCTCTAAAATAAATAAACAAAATAAATAAATAAATAAATAAAACATATAGATAAGAATAAAGTAAAATAAGACTTAGAAACTATAGAAATTAATATGGAGTCAATATTAGAACCAAATTTAAGTATATGATAAGAGTTTCATAAAATATTTCATTGATCCGACGATGGAATTCAAGAAAGTCAATTGAGACTCCTTGATAATCTTGAGGTGAGGGAGATTTTTAAGATTTGAGCCAAATTGATGGAAAAATCTTATAAATATTCCCAATATATAAGCATATCGAAACTAACATAAATACAAGGCAAATTGTAAAGATAACCTAAAACTAGTTGGTACCATTTTAGGATTGGCGTTGTGGGGGTGCTAATTCTTTCCTACACGTAACCGTACTCTCGAACCCTGATGTCTTTGAACATAGACCAAGCCTTATCCTTAGTTTGAATAGGTGACCAATCACACCAAGGTAGAATGGTTGGTGGCGACTCTCGTAATTTTAGTGTCTAGCTATTAGGTTTTCCGAAACTTAATACGTATGACAATATATATAAATATATATATATATATATATATATACAGATAAATATAGATTTACTTGTAAAGGCAAGGAAAATAACTATATGAAGAGAAAAGATAAATAAATGTATATTATAAATATATTAAGATTGTATATACACATTATATAACGTATATAATACATATGATGTACAATTATACATTAAAAGTTATATCTCATAAAAGCTAGATATATATAAATATATATATATATATATATGTAGACAAGTTTGGAAATGTAACGGTGCAAACTAAGAGTTAAATATATTATATTTTATTATATTGTATATGAAATAAATCATAATATTAAATAAATAAATAAAATGACAAAAAAATAAAAAATAACATTTTACGGGTTGATCGGAAATTTCCCACCAACCCATCATGAATCACATCAGCTCTGCCTCCCCATCAAACTTTACTTGTTCTTTTTTCTAATTTTTAATCCCTCAACTCACTCACCTATTCTGTCATCTTGTCTCTCTCTTGATTTCTCTATCTCATTTCACTCTCATCTCTTAGGCGCCATCCCTCTCTTGCTTCCTCACGCCATCATCATTCCTAGAGGTGGTTACGGGCCGGACCGGGCCGGTTTTCACCGGTTCCGGCCCTAACCAAATTGAAATCGGTTCGAACTAGTAGAAAATCGTCCGGTTCGGACCGGTTCTATTAACTATAAGAGGCGAACCAGCCCGGTTCGTTGGACCGGTTCACCTCAAAACCAGACCGAACCGGTTTAAACCGGTTCGGTCCATTTTTTTTCTTTTTAAAATTTTTATTTTTAAAAAATTTATATTAAATTATTTTAATATATATTAATATATTTTAATAATTTAATGTAGTAAATTTATTTTTATAATAAATAATGTTAATAGTTTAATTTAACAATAATTTATTATAAAGTTATATTATAATTTATTTAATTAATGTAACAATAATGTAAAAATAAACTATTATAAAATTATCTAATAAAATTATTGTTATAATAAATTAAAGTTATATTATGAATATAATATTATGATAAAATGATATTTGATTCAAAATACAAATAATGATATTATGAATATTATTTTATATTCATTTTGCATATCTTTATTTATATTCATTTATTATATTCATTTTGCATTTAAAATAATTTATTATATTTGAAATATCATTTACTTAATATTTATTCATTTATTTATTTATTCATTTATTTAATATGTTTTTAAAATATTAATTCATTTTGTATTTTAAACATTTATTTATTTTAAACAAATATAAGTATAACATTAATTAATTTGGTATGTAATAATAATAATAATAATAATAATAACAACAACAACAACAACAACAAAGGAGGAAAAGGAGAGAGTAGGAGACCAAAGATTTTTTACGTGGAAAACCCCTTCAAAAGTTAGAAGGGTAAAAACCACGGGACCGTAGTCCATAAAAATATTCACTATGACTAAACTTATTTACAATTTTACATACAATTTACAAAAAAAAAAAGATTATTTTCTACTCTTCATAATTTATACAGATTGCCTTGGAAATTTCTTCCTCCTTTTCTGAATTATTATCAGCAAATTCATTGGCCATTCCAAGTTCGACATTGCGCGATTCCGCATCAAACCAATCTTTAAGGCATGTTAACATGCACAATGAATCCGGATTAAGAGTGGTTCGATGGTCTCCAATAATTCTTCCACACGTCGAGAATGCAGATTCCGAAGCAACAGAAGAAACTTGCACCGCAAAAACATCTTGGGCCATGGAAGCTAAAACTGGAAATTGTTTTTGGTTTTCTTTCCACCATTGGAGAAGATCAAAGTTATCATCTACAGAAAAATCTTGACTTAAGAAAAATCCTAGCTCATTGAAGCTAGAACTTCGTCAAGTTGTTGATCCCGATCCCGATCCGCTCGCTTTTCCTTTTAGCTTCATTCTCTTCTTTGCTGCTTCCTTAATTGCGTTTAAAATTCCTTTTCCTTTTTTGCTACTTTCGGTTTCTTCGTATGAATCTTCTTCTTCTCGATTAAAGTTGAATTGCTCCCTTTCTGTTTCATAAACATTAAACAATTCTCGAAAAAGATTGTTAATTGAGGACTTTTGATCCTCAATAGAATCAAGACCAAGAAATTCTTTATAACAATCAAAAAAAAATTCTATATTTACCTCACCTTGACTAGGATCTAGTAAAGTTGCAATACAATAAATAGGAGGAATTATTTCTCAATATTTTTTAAATTTTTCCTCCATATCATATACAAAAGAACTTAAAGTTTCATGATTCCTAAATTTTACAAATTTGTCAAACATTGTGTAGATAATAGGAACAAAATACGGTGTAGTTGGATAAAATTGAGTTGAAAATCTTTCGGTTGCATCTTTAAAAGTAGATAATAAATCAACACAATATTTAATAAAAGTCCAATCTTCTTCAAAAAGTACTAAATGTGTGCTACTTGTATAATTGTTATAAAAAGGAGTAACAAGTTCTTTATAAGGTAAAATAGAAGAAAGCAAACAATGAAGTGAATTCCATCTTGTTTCCACGGGAAGTGGAAATGCTTTAACAGGTATATTATTTGTTATACAAATTTGCTTCCATTCACGTTTATTACTTGGTGTGCGAATCCATTTTGCTAAAATTTTAATTTTATCAATTGGAGTTATGCCAGTACCAGTACCACTAGAACTAAAACCACTTTGAACACATAAATTTATAATATGACATGCACATCTTGCATGAAAAAATATGCCTTGCATAACAGGGTTTAAACTTTTAATTAAATGAGGAATAGCTGCAGTATTACTTGAAGCATTATCAAAAGTAATAGCAAAAACTTTATTATTTTCTAGTCCATATAATTTACAAACTTTAGTAATATATTTATGAATAGTATATGAATTATGTGCTTCTTCTATTACATCTAAAGATAAAATTCGTTTTTGCATAGACCAATCTTCATCTATCCAATGACAAGTTATAACAAGATAACTTATACCATTAGTACTAGTCCATATATCACTAGTTAAACTAACCCTAGATGAAATATTACTAAGTTTATCAATTAAAGCTTGTCTATATTCTTTAAACATATCCATGCAATCTCTTTTTAATGTATGTCTAGAAACAGATTTATATGCGGGTTATAAATATTTACAAACAAATTCTAAATATCCTGTTTTTTCACAAATTGTGAATGGTTGTTCAGTCCTAACTACAAATCTAACTAAACCACGTCTAGCTTGAACATTATCAAAATTAAAATTTTTTCCACCATCATGCGTATTAATTTGAGATTGTTTACCTTCTAAAATTTCATTTTCTTCGGCATCAGGATTAATTTTATGTATAGTAATTAAATGCCTTTTATACGTACCTGTACCGCCACCACCTCCACCGGAGTTATAAGAGTAAATGCCTTTGCACAATTTACAGATGGCACAATATTTATTCGTCTCACCTTCTTTTGCTACAATGTCGAAATACTCCCATACCCTGCTTGTTTTTTTTCGACTAAACTTCGGTCTTGATGATGTAGCAGCAGTGGTGGCAGCTGATGATTGTGTTTGAGCATGACTTCCTCCACGACCACGTCCAAACGATGGTGCCAAAGGAAGCTCCTCCTCCAGATGAATATCGGGTTCGATTTCATTAAATGATTCGTCACCCAAATTAGGAATTTCAATAGAACCAAAAGGTCGAGAAACAGAGCATGAACGACGAAAAAAATTTGACATTTTTATATTTTTTTTGAAAATAAATATATGTTAAAAATTAAAAAAAATAGATGTATGATATATATAATATATTGGAATTTGAAAATTGAAACTTGAAAATTAAAAGTAAAATTTGCAAAATTATAAAATAAAAAGAAAAATGAAATTTATAAAGAAAATGATGATATTATAAATTGGAATAAGGAATATATATAATATATTAGAATTTGAAAATTAAAAGTAAAATTTGTAAAATTATAAAAGAAAAATGAAATTTAGAAAGGAAATGATGATATTATAAATTTGGAATAAGGGAATTTAAGTAAATTTGAGAGAGGTTGAGTGAATATTGAGAGAGTATGTGAGTGAAGAGAATAAGAGTAGATGAATATAGAAGAAATGTAAATGAAAATAGAAGATTATAGAGGTATTTATAGGAAAAAAATTAGAATAAAAAAATAAAAAAAATTAAAAAAAAAAAGATTGATGGCCATTGCCCATCAAAGTTTAAACACAGAGCAGAGGCTTGCCTCTGCACTGCACATACTGCAGTTGCACTGCAGTGCAACTGCAGTGCAGCCTAGGCTGCCATTGCGCACAAAGGTTTTTATTTTTTTTATTTAATTAAAAAAAATTAAAAAAAAAAGATGGGCAACGGCCAAATGCCGTTGCCCATCAAAATGAGTAAAAATGACTGCAGTTGCACTACAGTGCAACAGTGCAACTGCAGTCAAAAATTTTTTTTTTATTTTTTTTAACCGGATCGGTTCGAACCGGTCCGGTTTGGTAAGAGCCCGATTTTTAAGTTTTAAAACCGGCCCAGCCCGATAACATACCGGGCTGGGCCGGTTCCGATTTTGGGCCGAATTGACCCGATCCGGTTGCGAACCGGGTCGGGCCAACCCGGCCTAATAATCACCTCTAATCATTCCACATCTTCCCCCTCTCGTTGTGCCTAAGGAAAATGAAGGAGCAAAGTGTGAAGCAACTCCACGGCCCACGTGTAAGGAAGAAAAAAAATTTGAGGGTTGGTTTTAGGCGAACCAGTGCTAGGATAGAGGGCCAAAATGCTGGTATTTGGAAGATGGAAACGACAAAAAAAAAGAAAGCTGTTGTGGATTTTAAGGCAATGTGAGTAGCACCGAAAGGCAGGAGAAAGAGTGGCTTTTAAGGTGACATTTCAGGTTGAAAATGAGAGCAGTACAGGTGTCCAAGACGAGGCTTTGATGTGGGGTTTTTGGCTGCTGAAGACAGCACCAAACCAAGGCAGAAAAGGTGCTGATCGCTGAGGTTCTGTTGAGGCTATGAACAGGTTTAAAACAGAGTTTAAACTGAATTTTTGTTATGGTTAAGTGCTAAAACAGGGCAAGGAAGTTGAGGTAGAAAACGTGAAAGATTAAGCAGTTTTGTTGAAATGAAAGCAGGTCGAGAAGGAAGGAAAATGAGGAAGCTTAAGGCTTGTTGTAGGCACTGAAATGGGAAGGAAAATGGGGCTGAAAAACTGAGGTTTTAAGGTGCACAGTGAGGTTTGAAATAGGAAAAAAAATTAAATAAATAAATAAAGAGGCTGAAGGAAACTAGAATTTAGGCATGACACAGTGGCTGGACTAGGCACTGATCTGGTGGTTTGCATCAGGGTAGTTTGGGCTGTATACAAGGGTGCTACGGCTGCTTGTAAGGTAGTTTAAAAGGCTGAGTAAAAGACTGATATGTTAGTGTTGCATGGAGGCGATAAGATGGTCGTCGGATGGTGCCTTTTGGTCAGTCCAATAGTGATGAAATGAGGGATTTAAGGGCTGATCCAAGGGATTTTTTGTGATAATTATAAATTTCGACTCTCAATAAATAAAAATCAATATATTAAATTGGAATAAATAATTATTGTGGAGCTTTTGAAAGAATTAAGTAAATTGATGGACTTAAGATTTTGGAAATGAGATTGTGATTAAAGTATTTTGATAACTTTGGGGATTTATTTGAATAAGCGATTGCTAAATTCTAAGAAATAGATTATATTAAGCGTCAAGGAACTTGAAATTTAAGCAAATAAACATATAAACATATAATATGATTTAAGAAGGAAGAAATATATAAGCAAAGAAATACATATAAGTGAATACAAATATTTACATATATATGGATATACATAGGTTTAAAATAAAATAAAATAATAATGCAAATATCCATGTACATAAATATATAAATAATATATATATCACTATGTATATATAAGCATTTTGGCAAGAAAAAAAAAATATAATATAATATAAAAAAAAAAAGAAAAGGAGGGAAAAACCGAATGGCTTCCTTAGGAAGCCATCGGTTCCACCCACTCCCACTAACGTGGGAAGAACAAAAACAAAAAGGGGCAGAAGCTCTCTGCCAAGATTAAGAACCCTAGGAAGAGAAGAGAAAAACCAAAGGAAAAGAAAAGAAGAGAAAGAGTGATCGAAGAAGAGGAGTAAAAATGGAATCGAGAAAAGAGAGTGAAAAAAAAAAGGAAAGCTGATCGTACGAGAGGAAGTAAAGAAAGTGCTGTAGTAGAGGAGAACTAATCGGGCAAGAGAGAGGAGAGAACAGCAGGTGCTGCGATCAGGAAAGTGAAACAAAAAGGAGCTGCTGGAAGCGGCAGCATTTAATACTTGAGACAGGGCTGAGTCAAGGCAAGGTTGTAGCAGAAATAGTGGCTCGAAAACAAGGAAGAAAGCAGCTGTTGATCTTGGTGATTCGGCAGAATTTGGGTGGCTGTTTGGACAGGCTGTGTAGAAGACTGAAGTTCTTGGGTTTTGACAGGAACAAGTGAGAAAGAAGAGGCTGAAAACCAAGCTCTTGGAGGGGCCGACTGTTAGTATATCTCCTCATTTATGGAAATAAATATTTGGTTGACCAATTCCGGATATGGTCCATAATTTCACGGTGAATCTCAACTCAATATTTGGCTATTAAAACACGATTTTATGATGGTTAAAACGTGATTTTATTGCCATAATTAGCACGCTCTCATTACTATTTAAGGAGGGCTCCTTCCGGTCCCCAAGTACGTTAACCTAAAAACACACAAACACCATCTAGTGAGGTTTTGAGTGCTTGGAAGATCTGGAAGGTCTGTGATCGGCACAGAGTAGATTGTTAGATTCAGCAATTGCTTCAACAGCAGAGTTACAGAGTGCAATGGCTGGAGGTTAGATCCTGTCGCTTCCGCTTTTATTTGTTTAACATGTTTCATATTGTGTAGAAGCATGTATGATCTGTATGATTTACTTACATTTGGCATCAGAGCCGTAGTTTAACCTCTGTCTTGCTAGAGATCTGTAGAAAAAAGCCATAAAAACCCATATTTTGAAACTTTAAGTCTCGGATTTCATAAAACTCATTCTGTTTTCCTGTGATTTTGGTTCAAATACTTTAGATCTATTGTTGTAAAGCTCTAGGGATGAAAAATACATGAAAAACGAGACTGTTTGAAGGGTTTTGTGCCGGGTCGGGTCAAAAGACCCAAAATTCTGCAAAACACCCATTCAGGTGAAGAAGAAGCCTCGGGCGCGTGAGTCACACGCGCCCGACAAGGGAAGAAAATGCGGGCGCGTGAGTCTCACGCGCCCGACAGGAGAGGAAATGCGGGCGCGTGAGTCTCACGCGCCCGATAGAGATAATGCGGGCGCGTGAGTCTCACGCGCCCGCCTGTTGTACAGTGCAGTGACACTGTGCAAAAAAAAAAAAAAACCTTTGGGCTTCGGGTTTTGGGCCACTGTTTGGGTCCTTATTTGGTTAGTTTTGGGCCATTTATTTTGGGCTCTTTTGGTTGATTATTTGGGCCATATGGATTAAATAAAAGGGTCATTTGGTTTATTTTAGACATTAAGGATTTATTTAATTTAAGTAAATTTAAATTATTTAATTTAGGCCAAATAATTATATTTTTTGATAGTTTTATATCAGATTTTCAATTCTGTAATTTTCATAATTTTATGAATAATTAGATTATTTTCACAAAATTAATATAATTATGAAAACTTCTCATTATTTGGATTTTATGAGGATTTTTCATAAATTTGAAATTTTTTATTAATGCTATAATTTTAAATTGAATAATTTTGTGAAAATTATCATAAAATTATGATTAAATTATGAAAATTTGATTTTGAATGTGCATATGTGCTTATTTTGAATATGTATAATTTTGTTATTTTTTATACTAAAAGCACATGTAGCTAAGTTATTCATATTATTTGGAATTAAAATTGCCTTGTGTTAATTGCAATTTTTAAAATATGAATAAACTTAGAATTTTACCAATATGTCTAAGTGATTTATAGTTTATTTAATTAGGGCTTAGCCACAGCAACCTTAATTAAGTAAAATTATTTTGTAAAATCACATAATGATATTAGACATAAATTGTGATTAGTTATAAGGTTATAGTAAATTTTATCCCACAGGAATTTTTATTATAATTTTATAACTAATTAGGATAAAATATCAAATTAGTTTCTTAATTTACCCACAGGAATTAGGAAATGATATAATTTGATAGTTTTATCATTATGAAATAAATCTATTAGAATTAGAACTTTAGCCCACAGGCAAGTTTTATGTCTGAGATTCATTAATAAAATATGTTTACATTGGTAGACATAATTAAGTTTGCCTCAAAAATTCTAGATACATAAGCATGTTTATTTTCTAGATGCAGTGTTTCCTCAGGCTAGTATTAACCTAGAAGTTCCCGAGCTGGATGGAGAGAACTACAAGGTTTGGAAGGAGAGAGTTCTCCTCCAATTAGGGTGCATGGATATAGACTATGCTATAAGGAAAGACGAGCCCGTATTGACTGAGACCAGCACTCCTGCTCAAGTAGCTTTACATGAACGTTGGGAGCGATCCAATCGCCTTAGTGTCATGTATATTAAGACAAAGATATCTGCTGGGATACGTGGTTCAGTCGAACAGCATACCAACGTTAGGACCTTACTGAAGGCCATAGATGATCAATTTGTCACTTCAGACAAAGCGTTGGCCAGCACCCTGATAATGAAGTTCTCATCGATGAGGCTCACCAGTGTCAAAGGAGTGCGTGAGCACATAATGACCATGAGAGATATAGCGGCCCAACTCAAGAAGCTAGAGGTGGAGATGTCTGAGTCTTTTCTTGTGCACTACATATTGAACACTCTACCAAAGCAGTACGGACCATTCAAGATATCCTATAACACACATAAGGATAAGTGGACCATCAATGAATTGATGACCATGTGTGTTCAAGAGGAGGGAAGACTGCTTATGGAATCGGGTGAGAGTGCATTTTTTGCAAGCCAAGGAAAGACCAAGGATCGAGCCAAGAATAAGGGAAAAGGTAAAATCCCTGCCCAAGCTGATATTAAGAAAGAGTCCAAGTGTTTCTTCTGTAAAAAGAAGGGACACATGAAGAAGGACTGTGCCAAGCTTCAGCAGTGGCTCGTTAAGAAAGGTAATCCACTCTCATATGTTTGTTTTGAATCAAATATGGTTGAGGTTAATCATAACACATGGTGGATTGATTCTGGATCTACAATTCACATTTCGACTTCCTTACAGGGTATGACAAACCTAAGGAAGCCAGTGGGAAATGAGGAGAGCATCTATTCAGGAAACAAGATGCGCTCGCGTGTTGAAGGCGTTGGAACATGCACTTTAGTTCTTAGGAGTGGTTTTGTTTTGCAATTGGCAAAGACCTTTTATATTCCTAGTTTTTCGAGAAATTTAATCTCTGTTTCTAGGCTGGTACCTTATGGATATTCCTTTCAATTTTCAAATAAATCAGTATTGATATATTTTAAGTGTGATATTGTTGGGAATGGTACCTTATGTGATGGTCTTTTCTCTATTGATTTGCAAAATGACACTGCTCATAACGCCTTGCATGTTCAAACTGGTACTAAACGATGTGTTATGAATGAGGACTCCTCTACGTTATGGCACCGGAGATTAGGTCATATCTCCATAAATAGAATTAAGAGATTGGTAAATGACGGAATACTTAGTACTCTCGATTTTACTGATTTCGACACTTGTGTGGATTGCATTAAGGGTAAGCAAACCAACAAGTCTAAGAAAGGTGCCAATAGGAGTTCAACCATATTAGAGATCATACATTCTGACATATGTTGTCCAGACATTGATGCATATGGTCAGAAATACTTCATCACCTTTATTGATGATTACTCGAGGTTTATGTATCTCTACATGCTTCATAACAAGAGCGAAGCATTAGATGCCTTTAAAATCTTTAAGGCTTGAAGTAGAGAAACAATGTGAAAACCCATAAAGATAGTAAGCTGATAGAGGTGGGGAGTTTTACGGTAGATACACTGAAGATGGACAAGCACCTGGACCATTTGCGAAGTTCCTTCAAGAAAATGGATTGTGCCCAATATACCATGCCTGGTTCACGGAATCAGAATGGTGTTGCAGAAAAAGGAACCGAACTTTGATGGAAATGGTGCGTAGTATGCTTAGCAACTCGAAGTTGCCTAAGTCCTTGTGGATTGAAGCTCTTAAAACGGCAGCGTATATATTGAACCGGGTTCCAACCAAGGCTGTTCCAAAGACGCCTTTTGAATTATTCAAAGGTTGGAAACCGAGTTTGCGTCATATGCGCGTTTGGGGATGCCCTTCTGAGATAAGAGTTTACAACCCACAGGAAAAGAAACTGGATCCTAGGACCATAAGTGGGTATTTCATTGGATATGCCGAACGGTCCAAAGGCTACAGATTCTATTGTCCATCTCATAGCACTAGATTTGTGGAATCAAGGAACGCCAAGTTTCTTGAAAATGACTTAGTTAGTGGGAGCGATCAATCTCAAGACCTAGTTTCTGTGAGAGATCAACCCTCTACCTCGAGTCAAGGATTGGTTATCATGAACAATGTCCCTTCAGTACAACTGGACATTGAACAACCAATCGTTGAAGATCCACAAGTAGTTGATAACTTACCAGTAGACGAGGCTCCTCTGGATACACCAGAATTGAGTGAGCAACCAGTTGAACAACATGATCCTTCGGAGAATGTTGAACCAACATTAAGAAGGTCTACTAGGGAAAGGAAATCAGCTATTCCTAGCGATTATATTGTGTATCTACAAGAGTATGATTTCAATATTGGGCCCGTTAATGATCTAGAGACGTTTTCACAAGCCATGAACAGCAAAGAATCAAAACTTTGGTTTGATGCTATGAAGGATGAGATGGATTCGATGGCATCTAATGGAGTATGGGATCTTGTCGAGTTGCCTAATGGGGCCAGGGCTATAGGCTGTAAATGGGTCTTTAAGACCAAGACTGACTCATTAGGCAACATTGAACGTTATAAGGCAAGACTCGTAGCCAAAGGATTCACTCAAAAGGAGGGAATCGATTACAAGGAGACCTTCTCTCCTGTATCTAAGAAAGATTCTCTTCGCATCATAATGGCGCTTGTTGCACATTTTGACTTAGAGTTGCAACAAATGGATGTGAAAACGGCATTTCTCAATGGTGATCTAGAGGAAGAGGTTTACATGAAACAACCTGAAGGTTTTTCCTCTAGTAATGGTGAGCATTTGGTCTGTAAGCTCAAGAAATCCATATATGGGTTGAAACAAGCTTCCCGCCAATGGTATCTAAAATTCCATGAAGTCATCTCTTCATTTGGTTTCGTTGAGAACATCATGGATCAATGCATATACCAGAAGGTCAGTGGGAGCAAGATTTGTTTCCTTGTGCTATATGTGGATGATATTCTGCTTGCAACCAATGATAAGGGGATGCTACGTGAGGTGAAACAATTTCTTTCTGAGAACTTTGATATGAAGGATATGGGCGATGCATCTTATGTCATTGGCATTAAGATCCATAGAGACAGACATAGAGGTATATTAGGTCTGTCACAAGAAGCCTATATCAATAAAGTCTTGGAAAGATTCAGAATGAAAGATTGTTTACCAAGCCCAACTCCCATTGTGAAGGGTGACAGGTTCAATTTGAGCCAGTGCCCGAAAAATGATCTTGAGCGGGAACAGATGAAGAACATTCCATATGCCTCAGCTGTTGGAAGCATTATGTATGCACAGGTCTGTACCAGGCCTGATATTGCTTTTGCTGTGGGAGTGTTGGGTAGATACCAAAGTGACCCGGGGATGGACCACTGGAGAGCTGCGAAGAAGGTGCTTAGATATTTTCAAGGCACTAAGGATTACATGCTTATGTATAGACGGACTGATGAGTTGGAGGTGATTGGCTACTCAGACTCAGACTTTGCTGGCTGTGTTGATACCCGGAAATCAACATCCGGTTACATCTTCATGCTTGCCGGTGGAGCTGTTTCATGGAAGAGTGCTAAGCAGACACTGACTGCCACTTCCACTATGGAGGCCGAGTTCGTTTCCTGTTTTGAGGCTACCTCACATGGTGTATGGCTTAAGAGTTTCATTGGTGGGCTTAGAGTTGTTGACTCCATATCTAAGCCATTGAGGATATATTGTGACAATTCAGCTACGGTATTCATGGCTAAGAACAATAAGAGTGGAAGTCGAAGTAAGCATATCGACATTAAGTACTTAGCCATTAGAGAACGTGTTAGAGATAAAAGAGTGGTCATTGAACACGTTAGCACTGAATTGATGTTAGCTGATCCTTTGACTAAGGGCATGCCACCGTTTAAATTTAAGGATCATGTAGAGAGAATGGGACTTGGTCCCACATTTTGATTGTAATTGAAACTCTTATTAATAATATGATGTTTCTCATTTTGATTTGTATACACTAAAGTTTTATTTGAGAAATATCCTTGTTGTTTGGACCGAGAATAAACATAAGGTTTATTCATTAAGTAAAAATGGGTTGATTTAGAAACATTTTACATAGTAATACATGGAAGATAATACTCGCCACTTGAGGAACTGTCGCCATGATTCATGTGATTTGTTTCTTCTATAAGTGAAATATATGGACCAAGTGGGAGAATGTTAGTATATCTCCTCATTTATGGAAATAAATATTTGGTTGACCAATTCCGGATATGGTCCATAATTTCACGGTGAATCTCAACTCAATATTTGGCTATTAAAACACGATTTTATGATGGTTAAAACGTGATTTTATTGCCATAATTAGCACGCTCTCATTACTATTTAAGGAGGGCTCCTTCCGGTCCCCAAGTACGTTAACCTAAAAACACACAAACACCATCTAGTGAGGTTTTGAGTGCTTGGAAGATCTGGAAGGTCTGTGATCGGCACAGAGTAGATTGTCAGATTCAGCAATTGCTTCAACAGCAGAGTTACAGAGTGCAATGGCTGGAGGTTAGATCCTGTCGCTTCCGCTTTTATTTGTTTAACATGTTTCATATTGTGTAGAAGCATGTATGATCTGTATGATTTACTTACACCGACTGGTGCGTGCAAAATAGGGGAGGAAAGGTTGCTGTGAAGCTTCGGTCAGTGGCTTTTTCAAGGGTGAATCGATGGCTGCATTAGGACGAGTTTGAAAATATAAATCAAGGGCTCCTCAAGTGTATTTTGGTTGGTTGAGCAAAAAGTTAAAAAAAAAAAAGGTAAATTGTGTAATGGTTAACTAAGTTGAGGGCTATGTGTTAGAGATGGAAAAGAGAAGCTTTTCTCCTAGTCCAGAAACGGAGCAGTAGCAAAGAGTTGCTATCCTTTCCATTCTCAGCAGAACAGAACACTACAGGGGAGAAATGTTGATCAGGAGAATTTGGGTTGTGAACCGAGAGGAAGGAAGGCCAATTAAAGGGCTAAAAAGAAGGGTCTTTGGGTGGTTGTTTAAGGCTGGAAACGGCTGCTGCTTGGAGGAAATATTTAGTTGGGAAATTGGCAAGGAAAATGTGAGCAGGAAACACCAAATGCAAGCCAAAAACAGAGAGAGTTGCTGCATTTTGAAGTCTATAGCAGTTCCCAAAACAATAAAGGTCAAAGCTACAAAAAAAAAGGGCTCTCGATTTCGATTAGTATCAAGGGGTAAGGATTTGATTTTTTTTAATTACAGATTTAAATGATGAATGTTGAGTGAAATAAAAAAGTTAAAAATATTATTTTGATGTAGGTTGAGTGAGGAAAGAACTTGTAAGGTGAAGGAGTATTGGTAATCATGGTGAAATCTTAAGGTAATGATCTTAAGGGAGAAACTAAGTATGAATTTTTCGTAAGGTAAATCAATAACATAAATTTTATTTAGTTTATGCCTTAATGTAGGAGGAGAGGATACAAGGTAGGGGACACTAACGAACTAAATTAAAGACTAAGAAAAGAGACAATCAAGAAGAACAAGGGTATCATAGCTATTCTTCTGCCACACCTTTAGGTAAGATATATATATATATATATTTATATATATATCGGAATGTAAGGGATACTGGATGCTATTTTAATATCAATTGCCTTGTGATTATATAAACTTTATTTTCCTTGCAGAGGGTTTTTAAGAAATATAAGTCGTTATGTTGCCGGATTTTTGCATGAAAATATTTTTTGTGATTTAAACTTTACTTAAGCAACTATTTGAAAATGACAAATTCTCTGGCAAGCTTATTTTAGAAAATGGTCAAATTTTATGATTTTGATATGCTTAGAAAACTTTTAGCTGAGATACTAATCTCATGAAAATTATCAACCGATGATATTGGTTTGAAAATATTATGAGCATATATGATTTATTGCTTTTGAAAGAAATATATACTAGTTCTTTTGTGAACTTTCCTAGAGCTCGAAAAAAAAATACTGTTTTGAATTCTGAAGATATATATATGTTTTGAAACATGACTAACAATCACTGCAGTAATGTTTTGGACTACTGTGTGACCCTAATCCAGTCCACAGTAGGTAATGTTTTGGGCTACTGTATGATCCTGATCCAGTCTACAGTAGAGTTTTTACTTCTGTGTGACCTTGATCCAGTTCACAACGAGCCCAGTTGACACCTGATCAGTGCTCACTGTGGACCCCTCTGAACTATGGCCATATATCAATTTGAACTGCTTGATTTTTGCTTAGTCGTTTTGTCTCCAGCTTAGTATGTATATGCTTTTTTGTGCTTATCTTCGTATATGAGTTTTGAATGAATGATACTTGGATTCTAAAACTGATAAGAATTTGATTTGACGATCCGTATTGAAATTGAATGTGATAGTGTAACATCTCTTTTACCAAAATCTAGACTAACTTTTTCTTTTTTTCTTATAGTTGGTTGGGCTGTGCTTAGTGTCTCAGATTTATTCTTAAGCTAAATTTACATTAGCTAAGTTAATATTCTATAATCACTTTGGTCTCAGTTCAAAATTTTTGACTAAGCATGCAATCACATTTTAAAATTATATTACTTAACAAAATTTATGTCCACCAGAGTTGCATGCATTATTACTTACCATAAATGTATTAAGTGTTTCCTTTAATTACATCCCCCTACTATAATAAAAGTACTAAAAAGTAAGTCTGAATATAAAAAAAATATCTGTACATCATATACATTTAAGGGCAATACAAAAACCTCGAAGGATGTGTCAGAACCTCTCGTATAGATCGCCTACTGCAAATAATCTGAAAGGTGGAGAAAGGGGTGAGCTTTTTGGAAAGCCCAATAAGAAATACATACAAAGAAACAGATACCGTAAGCTATATGCAAGTATCTGAAATGATTAATAAGTTCTAAAACGTAAGGGATATTTCTAAAATAGAGAATTTTATGTAATGACCCGTTACCATATTTTTCACCTTATTTTACACAATTCATCCGGTTGGACTGTCTGTGATACTTCATTTTTACTAACTGTTAAACAAATTTACATAACATTGTTTATATTATATACATCCCCTATCTTAGTTAATCAGATAAGTAGTACTGCAGACCTGTCTAAATACAGAAAATAAATGATCGTACCTCATATAAATCAGTCGGTCTGTCACATTGTCCTTTGTGTACAGCCGTGATCCACAATCAATTGATCTCACAATCTTTAAAACCTGAAATGTTTAAAATTAAGGGGTTAGCAAACCACGGCTCAGTAAGAGAGTTATATGTCACACTTGATATTCAGCTATCTATATGCTGAAAATATTTTTTTCATTTTCTTTAAAATCTTCCTAGCTGGCTCTAGGCTCACATGTAGGAAGGATACTACAGTCAGCTAGGGATCCAGATAGAGTAAGGCAGGTATTTTAAAATACTTGACTTGTTCCGAAACCTAGAAGCAACTGTAGAGAGTACTAAATCCATTTTTCTCAAAACGATATGCTTTTCGTTTTTTTTTCCCACAGAGTAAACCACTTATTTCCTTTCACTTCAGTATCCTTTAAAACACGTGACAGTATAGTGATTTGTAAATATCTAATCATTGGATAAATACTTCTTTGATTATTTCTATCTTAGAAATAATTCTTATGTTATTCTTTTAGAATAAACATCTATTTCTCTTTTCAAATCAGTAACCGTATCGTACAGTTCAGTAAAACAGTATATTCAGTATTTAGTAAAACAATATCTCGATACGGTTCAGTCAGTAACAGTAAATGGTAGCTTTCAGTTTAGTAAAACAGTAATCAGTGGCTACCATTTCAGTGCACAACACAGTTCTGTAAACACAGTATTTTGGTACGATTTTTCATCAGTAAACAGTAACCAGTGATCAGTACAATAAACAGTACAGTAGATAGGATTCCGTAAATCCTTTCAGTAAACAGTAATCAGTGTGTGAGACTAGGCATCAAATAAATCATGCTCTCATTGTTCCCTCAGGAACACAAGTCGTCCGCTTTTGGGGTGCACCCATAGGCCATCGCCCCTCACGGCTATCTCAGCTAGATCTATGGCCATAATCTATAGGTGGTCCTCGGGTCCACTTGCCAAGTGACCTCGAGACCTCTGATGACTTGGAGGGTCCATCAGCCTTGTGACGCCCTGAGGTGCGCCCGTAGGTCCATCGACCCGAGCCACCGCCCCAGGTGGGTCACGCAATTACATAAATAATAATGCATAAACTCAGGGCTTATAGTGTCACGACCCGAAGGCCGCGACTTTCTTTTAATACTTGTACTTTTCTTAGTCTACAAATTTATGGACTAAATTTTTCGTTTTCATTTTAAGATTTGTATTCGGTGTCAGTGTAGTCACTATACTATTTAGATAACCTATAGTCATTTCATTTAAATATTTAACAAACACGAAAACGATTCTTAGTTACATCCCGACTTGTTAAATAGAATATGTACTGTGCATCAATTTAAGTCTTACATGTAAACATGTATTTTATAAGGAACATATACCTCAGAAGACTAGTACCAAGTCCATACACCGTCTCCGATACCCACTGAGCAGCTCACATGGCAAATATTAACTTCAATAATCTGAAAGAGATGAAATTTAGTGGAGTGAGCAAAACCACGGCTCAGTAAGATACTAATATAAATATAAGAGTAGGATTATACTGTCTTAAACTGCAATGCTTAAAACTTGCAAGGATGCAATTATAGTTAATCCTTTCTCATCGATATATCTCATTATCACTTCTCATTTTCACTTTTCCTTTCATAATCATACTTTGGTATGCTATCATCTCATATCAATTCTCATACTTACTTTTCATTTCATAATCATATTTTTGTATTATATCACCTCTTATCAATTCTCATATCATCTCTTATCAATTCTCATATTGTCTCTTATCAATTCTCATATTGTGGATCATGATCACGGTGGTACGAAGTCATAATTCTCTTCGTGTATTTCTATATTCATGTTTCATATCATATTATGACATCATATAGATGAAATATCGTTACCACCGAGTCATGATGCTCCTCATGTATTCTTCATGTTTAATTGAGATATCCTATCGAGTCACTTTACATTCACTACAACAAATTTGACAATTTGTGACGATTTTTCTAAGTGACGCATAAAATTTTGTCACGCAAAGTATATCATATGTGACGAACACTATAATTCGTCACGCTTCTCTACAGTTTTAATATTTTTTATGACGATATATAAAAACGTCACATTATAACGTCACGATATATTTGGCGCCAAATTTTACCGCCAAATATATTGGTGGGAAACTTTTTGTGACGATTTCTAATTTTTTTTGTGACAGTTGTTTATTTGTCATAAAATGAACACTTTATACGTGACGAATTGTATCACGTCTCATTTTATAATAACGTCACTAAATATTTAGTGTTAAATATTAATACAAAATATAAATGGTGGGAAATATTTTGTGACATTTTCTTTTACTTTTGGGGACGTATGTGTTTTTGTCATTTATTTTAAACATATATGGTGACATAAAAATGGATCTTATAATTCGTCATGCTTCTCTATGGTTATAATATTTTATATGACGACATATAAAAACGTCACATTATAGCGTCACGAAATATTTGGCGCCAAGTTTTACCGCCAAATATATTGGTGGGAAACTTTTTTGTGACATTTGTTTATCTGTTATAAAATGAGCACTTTATACGTGACAAATTGTATCACGTCTCATTTTATAATAGCGTCACTAAATATTTAGCGCTAAATTTTAATACAAAATATAAATGGTGGGAAAATTTTTTTGACATTTTCTTTTACTTTTGGGGATGTTTGTGTTTTTGTCATTTATTTTAAGCAAACATGGTGACACAAACATGCGTCACCAAAAAACAATTATTAGTGACAGTATAATTTCGTCATATAAATGTAAGGTAATATATGATGACATGACTAATGTCACAAATTTTTTACTGATTTAATGTCGATATTTGTCTGTCATTGATTTTACACAAACACAGAGACGCACATATTCATCATCAAAAGACAATTATTAATGACGATATAATTTCGTCACACAAATGTACGGTAATGTATGATGACATATGTAAGTTCACAAATTTTTTACTAATTTGATTACGTTATTTATTTATCACAAATATAATCAAACCAGTTTGTAATTAATAAGTGATGATAATTTATTTGTCATGTATATATAACATAATTAGTGACGTGTAATAACGTCACTAATTTTGAAAAATATTTAAATTTGTTAGAATAAAATTTTATTTTTTAATTATAATTAAATTTTAAATAAAATTATTTATTTAGGTTAATTAGAAAATTATTGGGTTCATATTTCATTAAAATTGTCATGATACATAATTTTAACAATTTTTATTTAATACATTTATAATATTTTTATTGTAACATACATATAATTCATTTTACGATTTCACAATTAAAAATGGATAAGAAAAACAACAATATTATTTGTTTAAATATAATTTTCTATACTTGTATTTTATTATTTACTTATTTTGTAATTATATGAATATCAATTATTTAATATTTAATTTACAAAATCAAAATTAAAAAAAAATTGTATATCATATGTGACAAATACTGTAATTCGTCACGTTTCTCTATAGTTTTGATATTTTGTATGACGATGTATAAAATCGTCATATGATAGCGTCAAGAAAAATTTGGTGCCAAATTTTACCACCAAATATATTGGTGGGAAACTCTTTTTTGACAGTTACTATTTTTTTGTGACATTTGTTTATTTGTCATAAAATGAACACTTTATACTTGACAAATTACAAAATGTCTCATTTTGTAAAAACATCATCATATATTTGGCGCCAAATTTTGCCACCAAATAGAAATGTGGAAATATTTTTGTGACGTTTTTTGCTTTTTAGTAACATCTGTGTTTTCGTAATTGGTTTCAAGAAAATATGGTGATGCATATTTGCATCACTAAAAGACAGTTATTAGTGACGATACAATTTCATCATATAAATTACAAATAAATATATGACGATATGAGTAATGTCACAAATTTTCTATTGAGATGACATTTTTATCTGTCACTAATATAATTAAATTAGTGTGTAATTAATAAAGACGATAATTTATTTGTCATGTATATATAACATAATTAATGACGTGTAATAACGTCGCTAATTTTGGGAAAAAAAATTGTTAGAAGAAAATTTCTTATTTTTAATTAAATTAAAATTTTAAATAAAATTAAAAGATAGGTTCATGAGAAAATTATTAGTGACATATTTCCTTAAAATTGTCATATTACAAAATTTTAATTTATGTATAATTAATACATTTATAATATTTTTATTGTAACATGTACAATTTATTTTACCTATTCCGTGATGAAACTATATATATATATATCATATATGCAATAAATTATATCATATTAAAATATATATTTTTAAAATTTATTATTATTTTGGTATGGGTTGCTTTTGGATGGCTTCTTCATTATTCTTATCCTTTGTGGCTGGCCACTTCTGTTGGAAGATTCATAGGGATGGAAAGAAGATAAGCAATCCCCGTTCAGTGCTGGATTACTCAATCGGGTTGGAAAGTATAATTGATCGGGATTAGAAATATTCCGTGGAAGGGATCTAATGATCTTAGACACTACAATACAGTAATATAACGTGAAAACGATGTTATATAAATTAAAATTTATTTAAAATTATATATGAATATAGTAAAAGTCGGGTAAATTTTTGGATTTCAACATATTAGCTAATTTTTGGACAAGTTTACATGTAATTACTGCTATATATTTAGTTTAAATGAACTTTCTCCGTCTCTAAATCTTCTTATTAACACAAAAACATGTAATAATGGGGTTGACTCATTTTAAAATTGCAAATAGTTTTTTAATTGAGTAATTAAAAAAATTTGTGATATATTATAAAATTTAGATTTCAATTTAAACATATTTTACTTTTATCTCTTATTATTAAATATTTCTTTTGAAAAAAATTCATTTAAAAATTAAATTGAAATAGAGAGTACGAATTACCGAAAATAAAAAATGGAAAAAGACTATCCCGGAAAAAGAGAAGTAGAATATCGAAATATATTTCTCTGTTAAGCGTTTCCCGGTGAAACTGCGTTTTCAATCAAGTTAATATAGCAAGTTTGACTCCCCGTGAAAGCAATTTGAACCCTTAACTCCAACTCGAGAACCTTTCCGATATCACCGTTTCTTTTTTCGTTCGCCAGATTTCTCCGGGTGAGTCTTCAATTCTTATTTTTTCCATCATCATATTTAAAGTTTCGGGTTTTTTTTTTTCCTGAGAAATTAATTTTGAAATACTATTTCTTATTTTGTAGTAACATTGAAGCAACCCAAAAAAAAAAGAAAAAGAGCAAAGAGGGGGGCGATGCTAATGGGAGGGAAAGAGATTATCAGGGGAGAAGAAAGGAAGTGGCACCGGTGTCCAGATCCAGCTACTGCCGGCGATAAGAAAGAGAGAGAAAACGGGAGGAATAAAAGGAGAAAAAAAGAAAGGTTGCTGGGGCTGCCATCAGGGGCTGTTCCGTCGAAAATGGAAAGAAGGGAGGTAGGTGAGCTGCTTCTTGCAGCCACTGTAGGCGTTGATGCCTTTTTTTGCTGCCGGCCAAGGCTAGACCAGAGAGAAGGGGTTGAACCGGAATTAAACCGGTTCAGCCCAAAAAAAAAAGCAAAAGGAAAGGGGATCGGGACAGGGAGTTTGCAAGAGATGTTGAGACTGAAATAGGGGGCCAAATCAAGGGCTGTTTCAGGTAGCTATTAAATTTCTTCCTTAATTTTTTATCCAAAGTTGAAATTATTCTATTGCTAAAATAATTTTCAATATATACATAATTATCTTATGTGTTATCACATGTTTTTGTCATTTGTTTATCTGATTTAATTTGTGCAAATCACTTAATTAATCATAAATTTTATTTTAGAAATATTTCAAAAAAATATGATTAAATCAAAACTCTTAATACCACGTTTTTATGTTTTGCTTTCCCGCTCTCTCCAAAACACTTTACAGTTATATAGCTGCGAACTCTTTACGCATTCCACTTCCCTTTCTTCCGGTTGTCTTCCATCCTCTGCAATCAGAGGAGTAATGGTAAGTCTCAATTTTTTATGCTTTTTGTTTTCATCCCTTTTTATATAAAATAAGGGTTTTTAATGTTGGGTATCTTTTTGCCGGCAGTTGTTCCCCTTCTGTGCCTCGTCTCTTCTATCTTCTGTAATGAGAGAAGACCATTGTTTTTTTATGGGTTAATTGTTGATTGTTAAACTATTGAGAAATTTTATGGGTTTTTCTTGATAGGCTTCGTTAACATTGATTTTTTGTTTTTAGCTATAAAGTTAGTGACTTTTGCTTGACTTTGGTAATAGGTAGTGGATAACGAAATGGATTAATTGTTGTTTGTGAAACTATTAAGAAATATATTCTTTCTTGACTATGATATTATTCAAAAAAGAGCATGGTCAGTAGTTTTATTGAGAAAAATGTGATTTTGGTGTTGATATTTGATGTTGTTTGAATAATCACATTTGTTTGTTTAAGTTGATTGTGGTAGTGGAGGGAATTTTTGCATTATAATTACTAGTTGTTGTGATTTTTTGTTGCTTGAGATTGTAAATCCTAAATGTGAATAGCAGATGTGAGGTTTTAGCTTTTAGAACACATATGAGATATGCTCACTGCATGCTTTTTGAATTATTTTTATGAAAAGAAGGTAGTCCAGTACCCTTATGTTTGTATTAAACTTTATGTTCAGTTCGAGAATTAAGAAAAAAACTACTTGGCGTGAAATAAATGGACTTGATCCATGTATCATAATTTACTCTTCTCTTGGCTACTACTACAAATTAGGACCTCTCTCATATTTTAATTCACTTAATTTTCTCCTTGGCCTTTGATTTATATGTGAACAATGAATGTCCATTTGTTAAAATAATGTTCAAAGTTGATGTTTATTTTATTTTCTTTTATTTTATTTTTTTGCTCAATTCCAATGTACAATATATATTTATCATTTCCTCATATAATATTCTTTCATTCATTCTTTCTCAATGTCATAGTAATTTAATTTGTTATGACTGCAAGTAAAGGCCTTTTTGGAAGATGTTCTTTGATCTATTGTTTTTTTAAATTTTCCTTTGTTGAAAAAGAGACTTGCAATTTTATATTAGTGCTCCTTTTGGTTGTTGTCTGTGTTGATCCCGTTTAGTATTAATCTTGGCACTCCTTTTGGTTGCTGTCTATCTTGGTCCCACTTTGTATTTGGTTATGACATTATTTGTTCATCTAATAGGATTTTTATGTTTTGGAGTTGGTTATTTGTTAAATGTTGTGTTTGTTCTCCAGTGTAGCTATGATTATAGCTTAGATTAAATTAATGAAATCAACATAATGTCTGTTGATACATACAAGTTAAAAACATTTGAGTGGATGATATTACTATTTTCAAGTTGCATTAAATCTACCAGATTTTAGACTCCATTGGGCAACAATTTGTGATGAGGGCATGTTTTAAGTTTTAACGATCATCCTTGATATTATGAATTGCAAACTTTAAATACATGAAATTGTTATTTAATTTTACTTTTAAATTCTCTTCTTAAAATTAACATGCATATTAGTAAATTATAGGAGTTCAATTTAAAATGTATACTTTACAATAGCATAAAAAACACCTGGAAAGTCTAGTGTGGTCGCAATACATACATATAGCTGTGAAGAAGTTTGCAATAGATATTTTCTTGCTTTCTCAGATCCTTTGAAAGATCTTTAATATTTTTAATGTATTTTTCAGAACTTTTTTTTGGTTACATTTTTTTTCTAAACTTTTACTATATGCATTTATCCTTCTTTGTTTTTTGTTTCATCCTATCTCCTCCCTTCTCTCCCTATTCCCGCAGCAATGTGTGGGCATCATACTTGAATGCATTTAAAAGCAAATGGCTTCATGAGAATCATTATAAGTTATTCAAGGTTAAAACTTATGTTGATTCAAAGAAATATGTTTCTTTTATCATATTGTTGGTTTCTTTATTAGCAAAGAGTTCTCCTATTCCATTAGAAATGGCTTGTTGGTATGGCCATCCAGATCTTATAGTAATGATCAGGTTTCGTACTTACAACCTATATGTTCTGTTATAGTTTTCTTTATTATTTGTGTGTGTGGATGTGCATGCACATGCTTTCCATGGTGCCGTTCTATCATGCTTAATATTGGCCACAATGTTTCTTTTCAGAATTTAGATGTTTTCTCTCTTTTGGTTTGTTTTTCTACATATGCTGTAGCTTAATGGCATATGTTATTGTGTAATTGAGATAATAGAAGGATTGAGAGTGACACTTGAGTGCGACTTCCATTTGCATTTTTTACCTGTATTTTGAAGTGTGATGGCTTTTAATGAAATGAAGCAACCAAATCTAAGGCCCCATTTAAGTGAATAACTATTCCCAGACTAAGGTGATTGGAAGAAAGTTACAATTCTGTTTATTACGCTTATTGTCTGTATGTTATTAATAATGTGAAGCTAAGATATGATTTTCACCCTCTTTTGTTAGTGTTGTTGAGATTTCAAAGTATAGAGGTTAAGTCTTGTTTCTCCCTCCAAAAGGCATAAGAAGCAGATTTAATCAAAGGTGGTTGATTTTCTTCATCAAGGTGTGTATTATATCCCTATCCTTGGCAACCGGTTTCAGTAAATGTTTTATATCTTCTAGTTATCTCCTTTTTTTCACTGATTGATTGCAATTTTTTTTGTTTTTTTCACTGATTGATTGCAATTTTTTTTGTTGTTGTGGTGAATGTCTATTTTAGAGTTCTAATAACTTGTTATTGATTTTGTCTATATATTCTGTTAATTTAATTCAAGATGTTATATAATGAAATTGCGTAGGAGATTGGATAATTGACCTATTCTTAACTTGAAACATGAATTACAAGGCTGACAAATCAATTCTGTCTAGCTATTCTGTCAATTCATATAGGGTAGACCTTGAATGCACAAAACTAACTCCAAACTTAACATTTATGAGTTAATTGGACCTCAAACATTAACCTAATTTAAATTAATTTATTTAAACATGAAATATGGATTTTGTCAAGCTCAAATGATGTCAAAATTTCTATGTTACATAAAATGTTTATTATTTTTCACAAGGTAATTCTTTTTATGCTTAAATTATTTTAGGAGCAACTATTAACATGGATAGAAGTTGGATGATGGAGTCCAAATATTCTGACAAGTATGTTTTAGGAGTATCACAATTCATGAATTTTGTACGTATCAAAATGGGAGAACAATGTAAAATTCGTTGTCCTTGTCGAGATTGCTTAAATGTGTTTAGTAGAAGTCAAAGTGAGGTAGAAGATCATTTACTTTTGAAAGGTATATCAGAGCGATACACCAACTGGATTTATCATGGTGAGCAATCTGAATTCAGGATGCCAACTTCTGGAAATCTGGCTAATGAGAGTAGTAGTTCTAAAGATGCAACGATAGTTAATGATGAAGTTTTGGATGGAGTGTATGATCTATTAGATGATGTTTTTCCTCGAGTGGATGAAGATGGTCTTAATGAGAGTACTAATTTAGGTGAGGAAGAAGCTGAAAAATTCAACAAACTTTTGAATGAGGCGCAAAGTGGATTATTACCTGAATACACCAGCATGTCTAAGTTGTCATTTGTTGTAAAATTGTTGCATATAAAGGTTTACTGCCAAATGAGCAACAAGGCGGTAAATATGATATTGGGACTACTAAGGGAGGCTTTCCCTACTAGTACAATCCCTTCATCATATTATGAGGCAACAAGAACTTTGAGGGACCTAGGATTGAATTATATACCATTCATGCATGCAAATATGATTGTGCTCTATTTTGGGGGGAGTTTAAAGATAGACAAAGTTGTCCTACATGTGGGACGCCAAGGTGGAAGGTTGTTGAGAAGCAAATTCCATGGAAAGTCTTGCGTTATTTTCCTGTGAAACCAAGACTCCAAAGATTGTTTATGTCTAAGAAAACAGCGGAGGATATGCGGTGGCATGAAGAAAAGCGTGTTGATGATGATACTCTAAGACACCCAGCAGATGGGGATGCTTGGAAAGAATTTAACAAGGTGAATGATCGGTTTGCACGTGATCCACGAAATGTTAGACTTGGCCTAGCAACTGATGGCTTTAACCCTTTTGGGATCATGAGCTCTACCTATAGCGTGTGGCCCGTTGTGGTTATGCCTTACAATCTCCCCCCTTGGAAATCTATGAAGGAGGCTTTCATGATGATGTCATTACTTATTCCCGGACGAAACTCTCCAGGAAAAGATATTGACGTCTATTTGAGACCATTGATAGATGAGTTGAAAGATCTATGGGAAAGTGGGGCTTGGACTTATGATGCTTACAAGAAAGAATATTTTCAAATGCATGCTGCAGTTCTATGGACTATAAATGACTTTCCGGCATATGGAGATTTATCAGGTTGGAGTACTAAAGGATATTTGGCATGTCCTATTTGTAACGTGGATGCTCCTTCACGAAAGTTAAGAAATAAAATATGTTATATGTATCACCGCCGTTATTTGGCTCCTGACCATGTTTGGCGAAAAAGCAAAGTGTTTGATGGTAAGGTAGAAAATAGGCCAAAGCCTAAGGAGTTATCTGGGAGTGAGTTGTTACTACAATTAGAGGCTGTGAAAGATATTAGTTTTGGAAAGCATCCAAACAATAGGAAGAGAAAGCGTACCCCTGATGAATTGAATTGGACTAAAAAGAGCATTTTCTTTGAGTTGCCTTATTGGCAAACATTGAAGTTAAGACACAATCTTGATGTCATGCACATTGAGAAAAACATTTGTGATAATGTTTTAGGAACATTATTGAACATTGAAGGGAAGACAAAGGATACAGTGAATGCGAGGTTAGATTTAGAGGATATGAGAATAAAGAAAGAACTGCACTTGAAAAAACTCTCGGATGGCTCTTACTTGATGCCTTATGCATGTTACACTTTATCAAAGGAGGAAAAGAGGGAATTTTGTGAATTTTTAAACTCAGTGAAGTTTCCAGATGGATATGCATCTAACATCTCACGATGTGCTAATGTAATTGATGGTAAGATATCGGGATTGAAGACTCATGATTGCCATATCGTTTTACAAAGAATACTTTCGGTTGCTATTAGGAAGTTTGTACCAAAAGATGTTTTTGGAGCATTGGATGACTTGGGCAATTTCTTTTTAAGATTATGTTGCAAGACATTGAAGAAGAAGGACGTGGCGGATTTAAAAGTAGATATTGTTGTTATTTTATGTAAATTGGAGAAAATTTTTCCTCCAGCTTTTTTTGATGTGATGGTACATTTGGCTATACACTTGCCACATGAGGTCATGCTTGGAGGACCTGTGCATTATCGCTGGATGTATCCCATTGAAAGGTTATATATTCTTTTACTAATTTAAATTTCGAAATGTTCAATCGAAGTAAGTTTAACTAAAAAAGTTTTATTTTTTTACTAATAGGTTTTTAGGTAAACTCAAGAAATATACAAGAAATAAAGCTCGTCCAGAAGGAAGTATAGCAGAGGCATATACTGCTAGTGAATGCTTAACATTCTGTTCTATGTACCTCTCTGGGATAGAGACTAAATTTAATCGAGAAGATAGAAACTATGATGGAGACAATGAAGTGGATGAGAAAGGGTTAGTTGTTTTTTCAAAGAGTGTTCGCCCCTTTGGAGTATCAAAATATGATGTCTTGTCACAAGAAGAGTTCGAAATGATTCAATGGTATATATTGAACAATTGTGATGAAGTCAAGCCATATTTGGAGTAAGTCTTTTGATTTTAATAATAAATTATTGAAGTAAGTTATTTTCCTTACCTAAGCTAACTTTTATTTTATTTATTTTTTTATGTTATAGAAAACATAAAACAGAGCTTGGGTTGCAGAGTAGTTTATCAATTGAAGAAAGACATAAGGAGCAGTTTCCCTTATGGTTTAAAAGACAAGTAAGTAAATGTTTCAAAATCAATGTTGCTAAACATTGTGAAATCAATGATACTATACATGTTAAAATCATTATTTTTGATTTCTTTTTCCCTTAAATGATAGGTTTCATTGTTGCGAGATCAAGATTCACAAGAAATTTCTGATGAGTTACTTTCTTTAGCTTATGGTCCTGATAAACGTGTACGAAGGTACACAGGTTGCATAGTTAATGGGGTTAGGTTCCACACGAAAGAGCGTGATTTTCATTTGAAAACTCAAAATAGTGGTGTGATGGTTGAAAGCAATCATGAAGATGAGCAAATTGACTTTTACGGTGTTGTAAAAGACATTATTCAGCTAGATTACATAAAAGATTGTCAAGTTATTTTGTTTAGGTGCGAGTGGTTTGACCTTGATAGTAAGAGGAAAAGAATTCATAAGGATGGTCATTTACTAAGTATCAAAGTTGACAAATATTGGTACATGAACGACCCGTTTATTTTATCAATTCAAGCAAATCAAGTTTTTTACTTGAATGACACCAAGTTGGGGAAAGATTGGTGGGTGGTACAAAAGTTTCATCATAGGAATTTATATAATGTTCCAGATATGCAACATGTGGAAAGTAGTGAAATGTTTGATGTGGATGAAGATCAAATAGATCAAGAGGTTGAAATGTTTGAAAGTGAACGAACTATGCAAAATGAAGAAAATGATGGACCACTACATAGGGATGATATTGCTGCAGCTGTCATTGCTCCTGAGGTTGTGAAAAATACTCAAGCAATAGTTGATGATGCTTACATAGAGGAATCCGAACAAGATTATCAGGAAGGGACTGAAGATGACATTGAAAAGGAGGAAAATGTTTATGATGAATATGATAGTGATATAGATCCTAAGTTCTAAATATTTTTGTTATTGTCATGAGAACTTAATTAATTGTTTAAGTTTGGTTGTTATGGAGTAATTTTGTTTATAATAATAGTTGTTTTATATTATGTTTGATTGTTTCCATTGTAAATATTTTTGTATCATGTTTCCAACTTGGTTTAAAATCTTTGACTCATTGAGGTAATTGTCCTTTTAATGTTTTTTCATTCCTTTTTTGTTTGATTTTTCTAAAGAATATATAATCATATACAATTTCTTTATCTATACCGCAGGATGGCACCGGGAAAAAGAGGGAAAAAAAGAAACATTTCAGAAGAATTAGTCCAATCAATTGTGCAACCTTCACCTGTATTGCAACAAAATGATCCAGTGGAATCATTAGAGCAAGTTCGTTCTGCTAATGACTTGATGCAATCACCACAACAAGCTAATCAAGATTCACCCATTCAAAATGCTGGTATGTAGTATATTTAGAATATAAGATTTGCATTCCTAGTAACAATATAAATTGTTTGGTATGATCTTGAATGTGAGAAAAACAAGTTCGCTACAAACTGGTATAAATACTGCTGAAAATTGCTTGCTGTTTGAAACCTGAAAAATAATCCATGAACTCTTCTTTTTGTCTATTTTAAGTGCATGGCATGGGCTGATTATCCAATTGGTAGTCATGTAATTGAAATGATAAATATTCTTCTGTTAAATTCCAAATGACATTGAACATTTTGGTGATGAAAAGTTTGTGTTGTTGAGCTGTGTGTGTTTTGGTGATGAAAACTCTCTTGCTGTTGTTTCCCTTTCACCGCAGGCTGTATTAGGTGCTTTTTAGTATTTTTTGTTGTGTCTTCGTTTTTACCCTTTGTGATTTTGGCTTTTCATTTTTATTATTGTTTAGTTTTTACTTGAGTTGTCTTTAGAGTTTGCAATGTCATCGCACTTCCATTCAGTTGTGTGTTTCAGGATTCTTGGGTTCCAATTTTTGTTTGAATTTTTTTATTACATATCACTCTAGACTTGGTCTAAGTTGACAACTGGGTTTTTTGAAGCCCAAAAAAGTTCACAGTGAACAGGCTCACATTTTCCACACATTCCCCTGTTTTTTTTCCCCAGAAAATAGAAAATATAAAATTCCAATCTGAATCTGTTGTTTTCTCACTTCCCAAACAAAATCACCCCATTTTGTTTTTGAAAGCCGGAAAATCACACGAATCACTTCGAGCTTTCCGGCGAGAATCAAAGTCAGAGGAGAATGGTGTCTCCTGAAAACTCCAATTATTGGTCTCAATTTGATTATGCAACCTTGATCGACGATATCCCTGTGCCTGACGGACCTTATTCCGGTTTTTCTTGGTCTGGTCAGCCAATCAACGCCCCTTCTAATGTTGCCAGGTATCCCCATAAAAAATCTATCCTTTTTTTGTCTCTCTTCATTCTAATTTTCAATTAGGGTTTTGAAAATTGCTTATCTGATTGATTGGCTTTGTTTTGAAATATTTTAATCATATGGGGCTGTTTAATGTTGTTTAATATGATTAGGGTTTCTTGTAATTTGTCATAAAGTTTTAATTTTGCACCGGTTTTTCACGAAAAATTTATTAGGTTTTTGTACATATGGGAGTAGATTTGGGGTTTTTTTTTAGTAAATTATGTGAAATGGTTGGTTATTTATCTTAAAATTGATAAATGGAGTGTTTTTTTTTTAATGTGTAGTTTTGATTGCTTTTAGAGGGATTCTAGAGGTATATTAAAGTGTTGTAATTGAAAAAGGTTATTATTATTATTATTATTATTATTATTATTATTATTATTATTATTATTATTATTTGCAAATCTAGTGATCTGAATATTGATCTGACTATGCTAGTAAAGTTCATCTATGGTTCATGTTAGCAAGAAGCTGTTAATTTTTGAACTACATTAGGAGACACTATGCTTCAAGCGACCTGCTAAGTTGAGAATTTGGTCAGACTATGGTGTTTGTTTGTAATTTGTATGCCATGTAATTTGACAATATACTTCTAGAGTGCTTGAATTGTCATATTCTTATTATGCTGATGTGGATTTTGTATTCACCTGCCATTCATGGTCTCATGTATCATTCATTCTACCACATGTTTGTTTCCAAAACATTTTGTATTTTAAACCTGAAACAATTTAGATGAACTTGGTTTTATGTCATGCTTCTCGGAGGTTTCTTTGAAATCAAAGTAATGTTATTGGTGAGGATGCCATAGGGTATCCCTTTGTGTGTTTGCTGTTCAATTACAGTCGTTGATGTGCACTTGATAAGGCATGCTGTTTGAATGCTGGTAATTGTTTTTGGTAATGAAGTTTCTTGGTGTTTACTTAGATGAATTTCTAGACTGATTTTGATCGTACTTATCGTGCACGAACTGCAGTTGGGATTAAACTGGAATTGGCTGAGAATTTATCAATAAATTGTGCAGTGTACAGTCCTGGTTTCAATAAATTCTGCAGTCATCCAAATGCATCATGTTGAGAATGCACTTTTTTCAATCTCTAATGTTCAATATGCATCATTAGACACATGTAAATGGAAATAAAGTGAAAGTAAGAGGACTGTAAATGGAAATAACACCTTGCAGCAACGTATGTGTACTGGGCTGCTTGGGTTGCTGAATATCAGATTTTTTGCTTTTAAAGGATTAACATTGTTGGATTTGTGTGTTGCAACCATGGATTTAATGGAGGTTTTGCTTCTTCTTTTCTCTTTCTCACTATTTATTTCATCCATTATTTATTTCTCTCTTTCCTGCAATTTCCCAGCTCTTTATTTATGTTTTTAAATCTACAATTGTTTTGCATACCATTAATAGTTTTTTTATAGCTGTAGATTCTATCCCCTCTACAAGGGTACGAGGCCCAACTCGAGGGATTGGATTAGAAAAATTCATCAAAGGAAAAAATAAGATGGTAATAGATATACCACCAAATAAAGGTAGACCTGTTTGTGAAGTTCAATCAGCTAAATTATCTTCTGAAATTGGAATCATTACTCGACAATTCATGCCGGTCCCAACAAAATGGAGAGATATGAAGAATACAGACAAGTTGCATGCCTTTGAGAGACTTAATGTAAGTGTAAAAAATTTATTACATATATTCAATGTTGATTATTTTTCTATTTATGTTTTAAATGTAGCAATTAATTTGATTCTTTTTTCTTTTAGACAAAGTTTGAGATGAAATTGGATGATGAAGCTGTTAAAAAATCTGTCTTGTCAATTTTGTCCAAATTGGCAAGAAATGAACGATATAAGCTACACTTGCATTATAAAAAGTTTCCAAACCCTAAAGTGGCACGCCAAAATAATCCTCCAAAGTATAACTTGTCTCAAGAAAATTGGGAAAAACTTTGTGATTTGTTTAGTGATCCTGCATACAAGGTTTGTTTCTTATTCGCATAAGTGTTGTACTTGTAGGATTTATTTTTCTTATTTATCACATAATATTTATATGCCATGACTATTTTTTATATTTTATTTTGCATTCTTATGTAAATGAAGAGGAGGTGTGAGACAAATGCTAAAAGTCGGAGCAAAGTCAAGTTGACTCATAACCAAGGATCGAGGGCCTTTGTAGCTAGTCGTTACTCCATGGTAAATTTTTATATTCTAAAAGTTCTTAAACATTCTAGATTTTTTTTATTTTATTACCTTTATTTTTAAAAAAATTTATGGTATTTATGTAGCGCAATGATGACCAAGAACCTAATAGGATGGAATTTTTTAAAGCAACTCATTATTCTGAGGAAAAAGGATGGTCAACACTAGAGGCTCAAGCAGCTTATGTAAGAATTTTGAAATTAAGAATTGTAATTTTATTTTTGTTTTAGTATGATTCTTTTAGTTAATATTATTTTTCTTAATTGTTAGGAGAAAATGGTGGAGTTAGAATCAACTCCTACTGAGGAAGGAATAGAACCTAAGACCATTGATGCTATAATGGATGAGGTCCTTGGTACTCGATCTGGATACATCAAGGGACTTGGTTACGGACCTAAGCCAACTAAGAACAGCTCAAAAGAAAATGCTTTAGAGTTGAAAGAAACTCTCAAAAAAACACAAGATGAACTTGAAGACTATAAATCAAAATTTGGACATTTTGAAAGTCAAATTGAAGCAATGAAAAATGCTTTGATAGCTGCTGGAATTCAAGTCCCTATCCCCCAATCTTCAGGTATTTCTTTTCCTTCTCACAATTTTTTATCAAGAAGCACACTAAATGCCATTGTATAAATCTAGGGATTTAGATTTAAGACAAATGATTTGACCATTTCGCATTATTACATAGTAAAAGAATGTGCTTTGTTTAAATTTGATATTAACTTCAACAATATGATAAACACATGATCTTGAAAGTAAGAAAAGCAAGTCTGCTACAAACTATTTGTCATATAAACTATTTGCTATATTTTCTTTTAGTTTGTTATAGGCAATTAAACTATTGCATTGGAACTTGAGCTTATTACGCTACATTGTTTGTTGTATTTACATTGTTGTATTACAATTACTACTACAAATTGCTTGCTGTAATATACCTACGAACTCGAGCTTGCTTGCCGCATTACATTGGTTGTTGTATTTACAATTGTTGTATTACAGTTATTGTTGCAAATTGCTTGGAGTATTACACCTGGGAACTTGAGGTTGTTTGTTATATTTAATTGTTTGTAGTATTTACAATTGTTGTATTAAAATCGTTGCAATAAATTACTTGTTGTACTATACTTTGGAATTTGAGCTTGCTTATTGCAAAATATTGGTTGCTAGATTTACAATTGTTGTATTACAATTACTACTATAAATTGCTTGTTGTATTATTCCTTGGAACATGAGCTTGCTTGTTATGTTACCTTAGTTTTTGTATTTACAAAATTCATTATGGAAATATGTGTAGCGCTTTTAATTGTTATCCTTTTGACAAAGTCTTGTGATAAGTCATAGATTATTGTTATTATTCTCTTTTAATAATAATTTATTATTTTTCTTATCAAATTATGTAATATCTTGTATTGATAGTTTGTTAATAATTGTTTATCGTAGTTTCAAGTGACACAAATTCACAATCAATGCAATCACCCTCGACACAGGAATTGGATTGAGAGTTACAATTCAAGTTTGTTCTGTTATTTCCTAGATTTGGTATATTTCGTTCCAAACTTTCAAACTTATTAGGTGGTTTTCATGGTTATTTAAATTTCTGAATATTAGACAATTTGGATTGTGTTAGTTTTACTTTATTTTAAACAATATTATTTCTATGTGATTTATATTGACTTTATTGAATGTATTAATTACATTTGAGAACCAATACAAATGTTTAAACAGTTATTTATTTTCTATATTATTTAAGCGAGATCTTGTATGAATACTACTATTTTTATTTAATTATTTGAGAAAAATATAAATATTATTTATAATTAAAGAAATGTGACGTGTAATATTGTGACATTAAATATTTCAATCACTATTATAAAATCAAAATATCGTGATATTTGAGATTTTATTATGAAGATATTTTACTAGTATTGGTGACGTTAATTTTTGTTATTTATCATGTGACGATTTTATGTTTCATCACCTAAAATTAAAGTTTTAACTATATTTAGTGGAATTTGAGACATTATTATAATATCATAGGTGACGATAATTTATGTCACTAATAGCGTGACGATTTTATATTACGTCGCCTAAAATAAAATTTATATATATTTTTAGTGACATTTTGGCATTTTTTATGACATTACCATAATATTATAAATGACGAAAATTAATGTCACCTATAATGTGACAAATTGATTTTTTGTCACAAAAACCATAAAATTTTATTTATTTTTAGTGACGTTTAAGAGATTTTATGACGTTATCCTATTACCATAAGTGACGAAAATTTATGTCACTTATAGTATGACGAATTCATATTTTCGTCATACAAAACCTAAAATTTCAACTATTTTTAGTGACGTTTAGGAGTTTTTTATGACGTTATCGTATTACTATAGGTGACGTAATTGTATGTCACCTATAGTGTGACGATATGATATTTCGTCACTAATATATAAAATTTTATCACCTCTTTTGTGACGATATTAATATTTAATGACGAATTTTTGTACTAATTTATGACGTAATAAAACGTCACAAAAGAGTAACCATTAGGTGATGCTTTATGTTAGCGTCACGTTAGAGTCATGCATCGGTGACGAAATTATAGGTTTGTCACGTTTGACCTTTAGCGACGGTGCAAAGGTGACGTTTGTCATGACGATTAAATTTACATCACTAAAAGCTATTAGTGACGAAAAATTAATATTTCATGACATTATTTCATGCGTCATAAAATGCCAAATTTGTTGTAGTGATTTAACAATCATATTCCCGTCTTAAATCAATTCATATCACTTATCGTATGGGAATTTATGATCACGATAGAGTAAGATCAGAATTCTCTTCATATCAATCTTATGTTCATATATCATATCATATCATGTCGTCGTATAGATGAAACATCAATAACGTCGAGTTATGACATTCCTCATGGAATTCTCATATACTAAGCTTATTATCATATCAGGGTTTAATATGCAATTCATGTAATTTTTCTGTATAAACCGCTATCGTTTCAAATTCATATCATATATACTTTAGGACATGCTCAACATATGAATTTTCAATTCATTTCAAATTTGCCTTTAAGGCATGATAGAAACATGTTCAATTTCAGTTCATGTATTCGTTTTCGGAGCATGTCTAAAACATGTGCGGTTTTAAAACATTTTTCATATACTATAAGTCATATCAGGTCTAGAGTTCATTTCAAATCAATCTATACTCTAGATCGCATATCATTTTAAATTCGACACAAAATCGTATATAAATCATATCAGTATCGAAATCATTTATCATGTACTTTTAAAACATATACTGTAAATCATATCAGGTCTAGAGTTCATATCAAACAAACTATACTCTAGACCGCATATCATGCCATGTTCGACACAAAATCACATATGAATTATATAAGTGTCGAAATCATATCTCATGGACTTTTAAAACATGTACTGTTTCAAAACGTATTTCATTTCAAATATGTTTCATGTACAGTATAAATCATGTCAAGTCTAGAGTTCATATCAATAAAATCATACTCTAGACTTCATATCATATCGGTTAGAGACTAGGCTAGATCCCTATCATCTCTCTATCAATAAAGACTTAAATCACTGTAGCTAGCAGTGAAAATCATGTCATCGTCCCCTGGAAACCAACTAGGGCGCTATCTATGGCCATAAACCTCATCTCTCTCAGCCCCACTGATCAGGTGTGACTGAGACCTGTCCACGACTATTGTCGGACAAGCATATTTGCCTAACGAGCAAAGCTCCAATTAGGCGGTTTCCACTATGCTTTATTGAATTTAATTCTTTTAGGTTGCCTACAGTCTCATAAAACATTTAAATCTTTATCTTTTCTTTTCAATATTATATAAAGCATATGGTAAAATTTTGTATAAGACTTCATATATCAAAATATATATATCTACCATATACTTTCATTTCAAAACAAATCAATACTTTTCAGTATTCATATAAACATTATTAAAATGTTCCAAGTTGCAAGAAAGCATGCTTAAATGCGATGCTGTAAAACATTTCAGTATGCAACTTCGGTAATATTTCCATCAAATACGCTAAAGCGATTCATTCACTATTCATTTAATTCAGTATTCAATTTGCTCAGTACTCAATTCATTTGAAAATTGAATCACTTGGTATTCAGACCATTCGGTATTCGATATCCTTTCTCAATCTCATCGACTATTATAATAATCATTTATACATCTCATCATCAATATTAGGATCGCTTCATTTGTATGAATCCTCTAAGTTTCTATAAGCATTTAAACATCAGTCTCTAAACAGTCATCAAGTTACCGAAATTATGCAAATAATAATATCATCATTCAATATCTGTTCCAGAATCGACAACGAGGATGACAGAATCACAAAATCGATAATCACTTATCAAATCCATCTATGATTTGATCTATTGATACATGTTCATCATTTCCGATTTGAGGTTCAATTTCATTTACTATCACAAAATCGTATCTAAATCCTCAAATCAATTTTCATGTGGCCTTTATGATTTTATCCGAACTTATGCAATTGTCGATCTTATTATTCAAGATCTATTCTAAAGTTATAAGCACAATCATCTTTTCACATATTTATCACTCATTTCTTTGAATCCATAATTAATCGGATTGTGTCGTAATTCAATCTCCATTTCAATCTCTCGAGTTTGTCCATATTATCACATTCGGAATTATTTCAAAATCATGAAACCGGACTCGATAAATTTTGTAAATCATTACTCCGTTAATAACTTCACAATCCAATCATTCGACCATCGAAATTTCAACTGTGATCTTCTCTTCCAAGCTATATCATATAATTATCATCACTTTTATCCGTGATCTGTCTAATTAATAATTCCACCTCAATCTCAACTTGATACCATTTGTGATATTAAAATTACTTGATTTATCGATTCTATAAGGTTTAAACCATGTAATTCACCACATTATCGTTTTCAACGGTCTATCTTCTCATCGATTTCAATATCAAACATTTTCCGTAATACCAAAAAATCCTTTCAATATTTATTTTCAATAATTATCTCCAAGATTCCATTTATGTGAGAGACTTAATCTTTTTCCTCAAATATTTTCGTAGAAATTCCGGCAGCATAACGGCTTAATTTCCTCTAAACCTCCTGCAAGGAAATACAATTTATAATTGCAGCCGTTGATTCTCACCAATTTTTACCTCTTACTAAGACCCCCACCATCAATTGTGGGTCCTCTTAGTATTTTTAACATCAATTAAATCAATTCATCATATATAAAAAAAATCATAATTCCATTAAAAATCATTTCATTAGAGCATTATATAAGATCATAAATCTCATATACAATATAATGCTACTAATACTTTATAAAAGTATCTTACCTATTCGCCAAAGCTTAGCGCACTTTTCGATTTTCGAGCCTTGGCGAACTCCACCATTCGTCTCATTTCCGTTTTGCTACAAATTTCAAAATTTGACATATATTTTCATTTAGAAAATAATTCAACAATTTCTAATAAATTCCATAAAAATATATCGAAATCTTCTCATTTCATTTTTTTTTCTTTTCTTCTTCCTTCTTTTCTTTCTCCTTTTCTTTTCTTTTTCTTCTTTCTTTTCTTCTTTCTTTCCTTTTTCTTTTCTGTTCTGTTTTTTTTTTCCTGGCCGAACCGGTTCAGACCGGTTCGGCCGGTTCACCCCTTGCCGGCCGGTTCACCCTCCGACGGCCACCATCTCCGGCGGTTCGACCACCCCAAAGCTTCCTGCGACGGCCATGAAGCTAGATCTGGTCTCCGTTTCGCGATTGGCGGCGCGGACGATGGTGGATCTGGAGTGAGTCTCGGCCTCTTTTTTCCGCCCCTTTTCTCTCCCGTTTCTTTCTTTTCTCTCACCGCCGGTCGTTCATCCTGCTTGAACTGACTTCACCGACACCAATAGCAGTGGTGGCGGTGCCCAGATCGGGCGGCACCGCCCCCATCTCCTTTCTCCTTTCTTCCTCTCTTTTCCTCTTCGGTTTCCCTTTGCTTTCTCTTCTCTTTTTTTTTTCTCCCGCCGTTGGCGCCGGCATTATCTTTCTCTCCTCGGCTCACCGGCAACGGCGCGACCTCTTCCTCCTCCCGGCGCCGGTCAGCTCCCCTTTTTTTTCTACTTTGTTTTCTTTTATTTCTCCTCTGTTTTGAAACAGAGGAGAAAGGCTGGAAATCGGGTTATCCCGATTCCCGCCTGTTTTTTTTAATTATATATTTATTATTATATATAATAATAATAACTATAATATATATATAATTATTATACACCATAATTATATATATACACTATTCATAATATGTATTTAAATACATATTTTGTATCAAAATATATTTATATATATACTTTTTACACTTTTAACACAAAATAATATTTATATTTATATTTATCCAAGGTATATTTATATAATATCATTATATAAATATATCAAAATATTTTTATTTCTTATTAAGTTTTGGATTTCTAAATATCCAAAATTATTTTCTCCATTTTCTTATTAAATTTGAATTTCCATTTATCCAAATTAAATTTCCTCCTTCATGTCTTATTTCCAATTTAATTTTTCCTTTTCATTTCTTATTTAATTTGGATTTCAATTTGTTCAAATTAAATTTTTCGGATACCTTATATTTATTTAGAAAATTCTCGGTCTTCACATATAGTCTCAAAACAGTATAAACCGTACCATAGCCTTTATAAATTTTAAACACCGTAAATCAAATATCCATAAGGCTCACATGTAAACATAATCACCTTTATGAAATTTATAAAATAAATAACATTTTTCAAATTATTTCATAAAGGTATATATCATGTTTTTCATACGATTAAGATAGTTTGCAAAATCATCACTGAAAGTATAGAAGGGCAAAACTGTCTTTTTCCAAAGTAAAACACATATGCACGCTTTTCCGTGCATTCAATAGAAAACATGGTTTTATAATTATCGAAATTTCAAACAAATCACTTTTATAATTTATGAAAATAAATTATTTATTTTCTAACTTTAAATTTCCATTACCATGTTTTCTTCTAAAAACACGTGTAGAGACCTCTAGTCTCGAAATCGTAGTTTTTCTTCATTTCTTAACCTTTATGGAATTTATATAATTATTTATCTCACAATTAAAACCATAAAGGTTTTATATTAAATCAAGTGAATATTTAAGAATATTTATAAAAATATTCACTTCGGTCTCTTTTTTTCATTTTCATCTCGTTTCACGTGAAATATTACCTACTGGTGAATTTTCGGTGATTTCCTTTTCACCATACTCGAAAACATGAATATTTTAAAATTAAATATCACTATATTCATGTTTTATGAAATTTACTTGATTTTTTCGATTTTCGTACTTAAAAATCGTTTCACGTGAAATCAAATCATTTATTAGGATTTTCGGTGATTTTCGGTAAATTTCAGTAATTTTTTTTTGATAATTTTTCGGCAGTATAACGACTGCCGATTTGGCTAGCCTCCTGCATGAAAAATACAGTTTATATTTCTCAACCGGTATTTCACCACAGTTTAAAACCGATAAATCACCACAAATTTCAAAACCAATCATTATAAATTGCATTTATAAATTAAATGCATAATTTAAAACATGTGGCCGAATATCCTTACAGGCGGCACATGTCTCCCTTACCTGTTTCGGGTCGGCGACTGCCTCTCGAAGGTCCTCGCTCGATTCCATCGGCTCGGTCATCGAAGAAATTTTCTGAAAATTAAATTCTAAAATTTAGAATTTTTTCTTAATTATTTAAATAATTTAACACTTTTCGGGATTTCTTACCGATTCCCATACTTCTCGGAATTTCCCGTAATTTTCGAATTCTCGGGAATTTTCCAAATTCTCGGAATTCCTTTTTCCTCTTTTTCTTTCTTCCTTTTTCTTTTTTTCTTTCTTTTTCTTTTCTTTTCTTTTCCTTTTTCTTTTTCCTTTTCTTTTTTTTTCTTTTCTTTTCTTTTCCTTTTTCTTTCCTGGCCGGTTCAGACCAGTCAGACCGGCTCCACCCTCCTCAATGCCGGTTCTCCTCCGGTGGTCGATTCTCCAGCAGTTCGGGGGCTCAGCAACTGGCTGACGTCAAGACGAAGCTGCCGGTGGCCTCAGCTCAGCCTGGATCGGCGACACGGCGGCGGATCTACTTGATTTTGCCTCGATCACTTCTCCTCCTCCGTCGGCCTTCCACCGCCGTTCCCAGCCTCTCCGGTGGCCTCCATCCCATTCCTCTCCTTCCGCCGGTGCTTCGACTGTGGTGGCGGCGGCCGATTTGGCCGGCAACCGCCAGATCTAGTTTTCTCCTCTTCTCGGCTTCCGTCGGTTTCCACCCCTGTTTCCACTTCTGTTCCTCCTGTTTCCGTCGCCGGTCGTCTTCTCCTCTCTGGCCGGCGCCGTCTCTTCCTTTTTCCCTCGCCGGCGATGGTAGCTCCGCCACCGTCGGTTCTGGCTCGGGGGTCGGGTTTGCTTCCCCAATTCTTCCTTTCCTCTTTAGTTTCATTTTCCTCCTATTTTTAGTATATAATAAACTATATTATATACTACAATGTCTATTTTATACATATAATATATACTATATATTATACCTATATTATTTCATATTTAATATAGTACAATACATAGTACATATATATATGTATATTTATATAATTTTAATTTAAATAACCTTTACACATATATTTATATATTGTATTTGCAATATATAAATGTACACTTTTAATGTAAAGTTTATATTTTACATGTTCATATATGTATATATACTTTATATATACATAAAACATTATAATTGTACACATATGTATTTGTATAAAAATACATTTGTATAATATATATAATTATATAAACGTATTTCCTATTTTCTTTTCTCATTTCCTTATTTAATTTGGATTTTCCATTATCCAAATTAAATTTCCTCATTTCCTTATTTTTCCGAATTTCCAATTTAACTTTCTTCACTTGAATTTCTCGATTTGTCGCTTCTTCAATTCTCGGGATATTCCACAATATTCCGATCTCATATTATATTTATTTATTTATTCATTTCACTAAGTTTTCAATATTAATAATTTCCCATAAATGGAAAATTTACGGTTATCACATTCTCCCCACCTTAAGAAATTCGGTCCTCCGAATTTAACTTAAGTCCAAATGTGGTATATGCCGTATACTTATGACTTCTGACCTCTAGGTCATTCTCCAAGTAATACTGCCGGTACACTTTCAACATTAAGAGTACTTTAGACCACTACATGCTGTCTTTCATCACATATATGTCTATCCTCTCGTAAGTTCATTTCTCAAATCGAGAGTTATTCATTTATACTCTTTTCACATAAGAGTCCATGCACAATGTTTTTCATGTCACAGCCGCTCTATGCTGTTCATCATCCATTTTCTCACTTAGTGCCAAGTCGACATAATTTGGTATTATCATGTACTCATGTCAATCAATGATATGTAAGTGTTCCAGTAACTTTCATATCTCATGCATCTGCTCTCTCAATGTATCTTCAAGCGTTTCAATATTACGCTAAGATATTCACATCAGTACGGAGGGATGCTATCAATGTACTCGGGATCTCACTGCCTTCTGCTATTTCTCATTAAGCATATGGCAACACAGAGACTCCCATCACGTGTAATGCTCACTGGAACTATATACATACTTTCACTATCTCACACTCATACTTCGACTAAGGCACTAGAGAATCTAAGAATCTGATAATGGAAAGTGATTCTATTTAGATCTTCAATCTTTAATCACTTCCATATCATCATCTCTTTTGGACTCTTTATTGTCCACAATATTCATTTTCTCTTTTATTTCATTAAAGCTGCATCTCACTTGCAGACTTTATTATGGATTATCTCTTACAATCACAAATCATGAGACAATCATATTCTCTTCATGTAGTATGGTCTTTAAATCTCTTTTCATAATTTAGATTCCACAATTGAATCCTCAATTTATATATTTAATCACCACATCATCCATATACTTCCACCATTTCTATCATTTCAAGGTGGTTATGTGTACAATCATTTTCTATCTATATATTGGCAGTAAATAATACTTGTCATTTATCTTACTCCTTTGAGTATCATTAATTTCGTTTATCAAATTTGGCTTGATTTTACATCTTGCCACTGTCATGTGATAACCAACATAAATTACTTTCAGTTTTACTTTCGGAAACTGTTTCATAATGACGTTCCCTTCTCATCATGCAACTTATTTCTTTATTCCACTTTCATTTTCGCAATTGCACTCTCCTCATTTTAGTCAGTTTTCTCAATTGGTATGGTACTATACTGCTAAGATCTTTTAAAATCTTGCATACCATCTTTTCTTTACACTTATCCATTTACCGACTTTAATTTCTTTCTTTAATTACATCACATTAGTAGAGCAGCTAGTCTCATCACTCTTTTATAGACTGGCAGTAGTATCTAGCTAGACTTATTAATCTCGTATCTCAATCATTATCTCTCTATCATCAATCTCCAATCTTTTATCTGATGACGCTTTGTATTGAGGCTAGTCTTATAACTCCTCATATATCTTTGATTAGATCAATAAAGCGTCCATTTTCATGTAGATGGTCACTTGTTCTTCACAAGAACTTTATTAAAAATAAGAATTTACTATATCCTTTAATTCATCTACATATCAAGGTCATCTGTGCTTCTTTCATTCACACTTATACAGATAACTTCATTAACCTCAAATAACATTATCTGTATTTTCATCAATCATACTTTTATCAGTGAATTTCATTATTCACTCATCTTCCAGAGTTAATTCTTAAGCTTTCGGACTTTTTCTACGTTTCCGATATAAGCTCAAAATTAGATTTCATATCATCAACCGAGCCAATGTTAGCTCGATTTCTCCAATCTATACAACTCTGAAAAATTTATCGGGGATCATATCTGATATTTTCTTTAGTCACACATCTCTTATTATTTCAGACATTTCATCTCATGTCCAATCATTTTCACTATATATATCCTCAAGGTAAAAACATTTAATATTCAAATCATTTTGAAATATTATCCACCTTGATTTCATTATTTGTACTATTCACTTTCTCAGTCATTTTTTTTGTATTCTTTTCACTTTTCATAATATTCAACGATCCCATTCAATACACTCTTAATTCCGGCTCTTACAGTTTATAACCGGGCCAATCATCTTATGACATTCCACTATACACTTATTGGATCGCATCGTGTAAGGCCCCGGCCTGTCCGCTGTCCGCCTGTACATATCTATACCATCCTCTTTTGGCGAGCACACTAGCCCCCTCAAGGATCTATCGTGAGGCCCAGTCTGTTCACAAGGTCACTCACCATTCGCGTCCATAATCTACGTGTAAGTGGAATCAGTAATAGGGAATGTTATATTCATATCATCTCCTCTATGCCATTAATAACTCCATACTATCAATGGATTCCAATTCAGCTCGATTTTATCACTGTTCTGAACATCGCCCAACATAGGGGCATTTTCGTCATTTTGACATTTATTTCTCTCTCCTCAGTATACATTTAAACCAATGCTCTTAATATCTATGCGCTGATAGTACCTCTTCTTGTACTAATATAAGCAATTTAAGATCTTATTTGATTTCGACAGAGAAGTTTACTAAAATCCACAATTGGATTATTTTGCTCGTAATTCAGCTTTATATCATCAATTTCTCTGTCATATCAATCAATTCCAACCTCTGTTGGTTTATTTTAACTCCCTGTAAAATTTCAGAGGCAGGGGTATTTTGGTCATTTTTGGTCAAAAATTTTCTCTCTCTTTAAATTACCCCCAATCGGTGATCTTAAAGTCTATTTAATGATAATATTTCATTTCCCTCCTTTATATCATCACTTTCAGGTCTCAGTTCGATTCGGACAGAAAAGTACTGGTGGGGCCCTCACCGAATCCTTTACTGATCCTTACCGAACAGGCCTTCATTTAGATGATAAGAATCACCAATTTTCTGGTAATTTCTGAGCCTATTATTTCTTTAACATTCTCAATTTATACTTTCTCACTCCCTTTAATTTATTCTACTCAATTTACAATCATTTATTTTCTCTATGTATTCAGACGACACAGTACTACTGGGGATGTTTAACACTTTTCCTTCCAAAAGTATTCACAGACATCAGGCCAACCATGCTCTTATACCATTAAATCTGTAACGACCCGTTACCATATTTTTCACCTTATTTTACACAATTCATCCGGTTGGGCTGTCTGTGATACTTCATTTTTACTAACTGTTAAACAAATTTACAAAACATTGTTTATATTATATACATCCCCTATCTTAGTTAATCAGATAAGTAGTACTGCAGACCTGTCTAAATACAGAAAATAAATGATCGTACCTCATATAAATCAGTCGGTCTGTCACATTGTCCTTTGTGTACAGCCGTGATCCACAATCAATTGATCTCACAATCTTTAAAACCTAAAATGTTTAAAATTAAGGGGTGAGCAAACCACGGCTCAGTAAGAGAGTTATATGTCATACTTGATATTCAGCTATCTATATGCTGAAAATATTTTTTTCATTTTCTTTAAAATCTTCCTAGCTGGCTCTAGGCTCACATGTAGGAAGGATACTACAGTCGGCTAGGGATCCAGATAGAGTAAGGCAGGTATTTTAAAATACTTGACTTGTTCCGAAACCTAGAAGCAACTGTAGAGAGTACTAAATCCATTTTTCTCAAAACGATATGTTTTTCATTTTTTTCCCACAGAGTAAACCACTTATTTCCTTTCACTTCAGTATCCTTTAAAACACGTGACAGTATAGTGATTTGTAAATATCCAATCATTGGATAAACACTTCTTTGATTATTTCTATCTTAGAAATAATTCTTATGTTATTCTTTTAGAATAAACATCTATTTCTCTTTTCAAATCAGTAACCGTACCGTACAGTTCAGTAAAACAGTATATTCAGTATTCAGTAAAACAATATCTCGATACGGTTCAGTCAGTAACAGTAAATGGTAGCTTTCAGTTTAGTAAAACAGTAATCAATGGCTACCATTTCAGTGCACAACGCAGTTCTGTAAACACAGTATTTTGGTACGATTTTTCATCAGTAAATAGTAACCAGTGATCAGTACAATAAACAGTATAGTAGATAGGATTCCGTAAATCCTTTCAGTAAACAGTAATCAGTGTGTGAGACTAGGCATCAAATAAATCATGCTCTCATTGTTCCGTTAGGAACACAAGTCGTCCGCTTTTGGGGTGCACCCATAGGCCATCGCCCCTCATGGCTATCTCAGCTAGATCTATGGCCATAATCTATAGGTGGTCCTCGAGTCCACTTGCCAAGTGACCTCGAGACCTCTGATGACTTGGCGGGTCCATCAGCCTTGTGACGCCCTGAGGTGCGCCCGTAGGTCCATCGACCCGAGCCACCGCCCCAGGTGGGTCACGCAATTACATGAATAATAATGCATGAACTCAGGGCCTATAGTCTCAAAACAGTATAAACCATACCATAGCCTTTATAAATTTTAAACACCGTAAATCAAATATCCATAAGGCTCACATGTAAACATAATCACCTTTATGAAATTTATAAAATAAAAAACATTTTTCAAATTATTTCATAAAGGTATATATCATGTTTTTCATACGATGAAGACAGTTTGCAAAATCATCACTGAAAGTATAGAAGGGCAAAACTATCTTTTTCCACAGTAAAACACATATGCACGCTTTTCCGTGCATTCAATAGAAAACATGGTTTTATAATTATCGAAATTTCAAACAAATCACTTTTATAATTTATGAAAATAAATTATTTATTTTCTAACTTTAAATTCCCATTACCATGTTTTCTTCTAAAAACACGTGTAGAGACCTCTAGTCTCGAAATCGTAGTTTTTCTTTATTTCTTAACCTTTATGGAATTTATATAATTATTTATCTCACAATTAAAACCATAAAGGTTTTATATTAAATCAAGTGAATATTTAAGAATATTTATAAAAATATTCACTTCGGTCTCTTTTTTTCATTTTCATCTCGTTTCACGTGAAATATTACCTACCGGTGAATTTTCGGTGATTTCCTTTTCACCATACTCGAAAACATGAATATTTTAAAATTAAATATCACTATATTCATGTTTTATGAAATTTACTTGATTTTTCTATTTTCGTACTTAAAAATCGTTTCACGTGAAATCAAATCATTTATTAGGATTTTTGATGATTTTCGGTAAATTTCAGTAATTTTTTTTTTTGATAATTTTTCGGCAGTATAATGGCTGCCGATTTGGCTAGCCTCCTGCACGAAAAATACAGTTTATATTTCTCAACCGGTATTTCACCACAATTTAAAACCGATAAATCACCACAAATTTCAAAACCAATCATTATAAATTGCATTTATAAATTAAATGCATAATTTAAAACATGTGGCCGAATATCCTTACAGGCGGCACATGTCTCCCTTACCTGTTTTGGGTCGACGACTGCCTCTCGAAGGTCGCGCCCGTGTTCACTTCACCCGATTCCATCGGCTCGGTCATCGAGGAAATTTTCTGGAAATTAAATTCTAAAATTTAGAATTTTTTCTTAATTATTTAAATAATTTAACACTTTTCGGGATTTCTTACCGATTCCCGTAATTCTCGAAATTTCACGTAATTTTCGAATTCTCGGGAATCTTCCAAATTCCCGGAATTCCTTTTTCCTCTTTTTCTTTCTTCCTTTTTCTTTTTTTCTTTCTTTTTCTTTTCTTTTCTTTTCCTTTTTCTTTTTCCTTTTCTTTTTTTTTTATTTTTCTTTTCCTTTTTCTTTTCTGGCCGGTTCAGACCAGTCAGACTGGCTCCACCCTCCTCACCGCCTGTTCTCCTCCGGTGGTCGGTTCTCCGGCGGTTCGGGGGCTCAACAGCTGGCCGACGTCGAGACGAAGCTGCCGGTGGCCTCAGCTCGGCCTGGATCGGCGGCACGGCGGCGAATCTACTCGGTTTTGCCTCGGTCACTTCTCCTCCTCCGTCGACCTTCCTCCGCCGTTCCCAGCCTCTCCGGTGGCCTCCATCCCATTCTTCTCCTTCCGCCGGTGCTTCGACTGTGGTGGCGACGGTCGATTTGGCCGGCAACCGCCAGATCTGGTTTTCTCCTCTTCTCGGCTTCCGTCGGTTTCCACCCCTGTTTCCGCTTCTGTTCCTCCCGTTTCCGTCACCGGTCGTCTTCTCCTCTCTGGCCGGCGCCGTCTTTTCCTTTTTCCCTCGCCGGCGGTGACAGCTCCACCACCGTCGGTTCTGGCTGGGGGGTCGGGTTTGCTTCCCCAATTCTTCCTTTCCTCTTTAGTTTCATTTTCCTCCTATTTTTAGTATATAATAAACTATATTATATACTACAATGTATATTTTATACATATAATATATACTATATATTATACCTATATTATTTCATATTTAATATAGTACAATACATAGTACATATATATGTATATTTATATATTTTTAATTTAAATAACCTTTACACATATATTTATATATTGTATTTGCAATATATAAATGTACACTTTTAATGTAAAGTTTATATTTTACATGTTCATATATGTATATATACTTTATATATACATAAAACATTATAATTGTACACATATGTATTTGTATAAAAATACATTTATATAATATATAATTATATAAACGTATTTCCTATTTTCTTTTCTCATTTCCTTATTTAATTTGGATTTTTCATTATCCAAATTAAATTTCCTCATTTTCTTATTTTTTCGAATTTCCAATTTAACTTTCTTCACTTGAATTTCTCGATTTATCACTTCTTCAATTCTCGGGATATTCCACAATATTCCGATCTCATATTATATTTATTTATTTATTCATTTCACTAAGTTTCCAATATTAATAATTTCACATAAATGGAAAATTTACGGTTATCACATTTTATCCGAAAAAGAATTCATGTATTCTAAAAATCAGATGTAAATCAAATCTATATAACAGATCGCTTAACAAAGTCATGCAATGCAAATATGTAAACAATCATCTTCAAAAACCATATCGTATTTCAAATCAATTCATAAAAATCCATACCAAATCATTTTCAAATTTTGGAGTCCAATCATATCAATCCATGTCATATCATTTTCAAATTTCAGAGTTCGAAAATCAGATATTCAGAAATTATTCAGAAATAAAAAAATAACAGAAAGTGGAAACATGGCAATAACTCGATATACATCAAGCAACAAAGATATCCCATAAGGATAATAACATATAGACGTATGGCCATAGTCCAAGTGGTCTACAGTGAACACTAATCAGGTGTCATCTATGACCGCTGTGGACTGGATCAAATCACACAGCAACATACATATCAGATACAGATACAAATACTGTTGGCCCCCAAGGTGTGAAAACCGAGAATTTCCAAATAAATATTAGGTATCCGGAGAAATTGATTAGGACAAATTAAAATCGAGATTTAATAAGAAAAAAAAGAATGGAGAAAATAAATTTGGATGTAAAGAAATCCAAATTTAATAAGAAATAAAGATATGTAATTTTATATATTTATATAAGGTTATTATATAAATATATTTTTAAATAAATATATACATTCATATATGAAATATATGTACATATTCATATATGAAATATATGTACATATCATATGTTGAAATACTATTTTATATCATATAATGAATACGTATGTATTTTGTTATACATTTATGTATATATGATATACATATATAAAATGTATATGTATAGTATTTTAAAATAAAGTATATATATATATAAATTGTTTATATGAAATATGTATTTATATATATATATATATATAATATATATATATGAAATATATGTATAGTATTTTAAATTAAAGTATATATATGGTTTATACAAATTATATATATATATTAATATATATATCAAATATAGTAATTATATATATAGTTATATGAATATAATTAATATATATAATAATAAATATATATTAATTAAGGAAAAAAAAGTGGCGGGAATCGAGCTATTCTCGATTCCCTGCTTGTTTCTCCTCTGTTAACAAAATATAGGAGAAACTTAAAGAAAACTAAAGAAAAAAGAAGAGGCCGGTCGACAACCGGCGAGAGAAGAAAAGAGGAGAAGGTAGCCGGCGAGCCGAAGAGAGGGAGAGAGGACTTGCCGGCGACGGAAAAGAAAAAAAGAGAAGGAAAACGATGCGAAACGAAGCGAAAAATCGAAAGGAAAAAGGAAAGGGAGATCGGCGGTGCCAGCCGATCCAGTCACCACCACTGCCACTCCTGCCACCGGTGAAGATCGACGAAGGAGAAGGAGGCCACAGACGGTGAAGGAAACGGCGGAGGAAGGAGAAAAGAGGAGGAGAAAGGTCGAAAGTTCCCGTTCCAGTTCTGGCGCCGTCGTCGGTGATGGGACGAAACTGAGGCCAGATCCGATGTCCCCGCAACCGTGGCCAACTGTGGGAGGTTCGAACCAGTGGTGATGCTGACGGGAAGAGGATGAACCGGCCAAACAGAGGTGAACCGGCTTGAATCGGTCCGAGCTGGTTCAGGCCAGAAAAAAAACAGAAAAAAAACAAAACAGAAAAATAGGAAGAAAAAGAAAGAAAGAAAGAAAAAGAAAAAAAAGAAGAAAAGAAAAGAAAAAGGAAAAGGAAAAAGAAAGAGAAGAAGAGGAAGAAAAGAAAGAAAAGGTAAGGGTGTTATTGAATAATTTTATTATCACATATTCACGTAAGTGCATTGGTGCTGTGAAAATTGTAGCGGAAGTGACAGGCGCGATTTGGTGTTCGACGATGCTAGGAGCTCGTCAAGGCGCTAAGCTTTAGCACCAGGTAAGATACTTTTATAAAGCATTAGTAGCTTTATATTGTATAAATTGGAATTGTAATTTTGATATGATGCATTGATGAAATAATGTTAAAAAACTCTAAGAGGATCCACAACTGATGGTGTGGGTCTTAGTATGAGATAAAGGAATTGTGGGAATCAACGGCTGCAATATGAATTGTGTTTTCTTGCAGGAGGTCTTGATAAATTTAAGCCGTTATGCTATCGAAATTCATATAAAAATGTTAATGAAAAATTTTAAGTTTTCTCGTATAAGTGGAACCTTGGATAGAATTATCGAAAGATAAATTTGAAAGGACTTTATCGTGCCGTAGAAAGATTGATTTTTTTGAAATAGTTGAGAAGGCAAATGGATGAGCACGATAACATGAGGAGTCATATTATGTAAGTCTTATAGAATCGATAAATCGAGTTATCTTAACATTACGAATTGACTATTAAGTCGAAAATGAGGCAGAAGATCGATTTGTTGGAGTAGTGATAAAAGTAATGATGGTTATATGATATAGCTTGGAAGAGATGATCGTAGTTAAAACTTTGATGGTCAAGTGATTGAATCATGAAATTATTAATGGAGTGATGATTCCAGAATTTAGTGAATTGGATCTCTTGATTTTTAAATAGTTCTGAACATGATAACATAGACAATTCAAGAGGTCAGCGTTGAGATGGTTTTATCATATTACATCGTATTATCGGATATACGAGAGGTAATAAGTGGACCTACACTAGTGATATGGGTCTTGGTATCAATGCTGTGGTTTACAATGGATAGTTATAATATTGAGTCATAACGAACACATGAATTGTGCATACATAATCTTATTGAAATTAAGGTTGAATTACGACACAATCCGATCATTTATAAATTCAAATAAATGAGTGATGAAAATATATGAATATATGGTTTTGCTTATAACCATAGAATAGGCCTTGAATAATAAGATTGACGATTTCATAAGTTTAATATTAAATTATACAGGCTATATGAAAAATTGATTTGAGGATTGTGATATGGTTTTGTGATAGTGAATGAAATTGAACCTCAAGTCGGAAATTATGAAAGTGTGCCAATGGGTCAAACCATAGATGAATTTGATAAGCGACTATCGATCTTGTGGTTCTGTTATCCTCGATGTTGACTTTGGAATAGGTCCTGAGTGATGATATCAGTAATTGCATAATTCCAGTATCTTAATAGTTATATAGAAATATGATATTTAAATATTCAGAGATACTAAGAGGACTCATACTGACAGTGGTGGTCCTAGTATTGAATGATAAAATGTACAAGTGATTTTTATAGTCGATAATTACTACGAAATGATACTGAATATCGAGGAACCACAATGAATATCGAAATTACCTATTAGGTATGATTTGATTGAAATCAGAAGGATGGAATTGATGAGTTGGATTATAGTTAACACTATAATTAAATGATATATTTTACGAAAATGATAGTTCATTGTTTGAAACTCATGATTGAATCTGCATCGCATTTAAGCATGCCTTCTTACAACTTGAAACATTATAATAATGTTTATATGAATACTGTAAAGTATAGATTTGTTTTGAAATGAAAGTATATGGTAGATATATATTTTGATATATGAAGCCTCATACAGAATTTTACCATATGCTTTACATGATATTGAAAAGAAAGCTAAATATTTAAATGTTTTATGAGACTGTAGGCACCCTAAAAGAATTAAATTCAATAAAGCATAGTGAAACTGCCTAATTGGAGCTTTGCTCATTAGGCAGAGATGCTTGTCCGACAATAGTCGTGGACAGGTCTCAGTCACACCTAATCAGTGGGGCTGAGAGAGATGAGGTCTATGGCCATAGATAGCGCCCTAGTTGGTTTTCAGGGGACGATGACATGATTTTCACTGCTAGCTACAGTGATTTAAGTCTTTATTGATAGAGTGATAGGGATCTAGCCTAGTCTCTAACCGATATGATATGAAGTCTAGAGTATGATTTTATTGATATGAACTCTAGATTTGACATGATTTATACAGTACATGATACATGTTTGAAATGAAATATATTTTGAAACAGTACATGTTTTAAACATGTTTTAAAGGTACACGTGATATGATTTCGACACTTATATGATTTATATATGATTTTGTGTCAAACTTGAAATGATATGCGGTCTAGAGTATAGATTGATTTGATATGAACTCTAGACCTGATATGACTTATAGTATATGAAAATGTTTTAAAATCGCACATGTTTTAGACATGCTCTGAAAACGAATACATGAATTGAAAATGAACATGTTTCTATCATGCCTTAAAGGTAAATTTGAAATGAATTGAAAATTCATATGTTGAGCATGTTCTAAAGTATATATGATACGATTTGAAATGATAGCGGTTTATACAGTAAAGTTACATAAATTGCATATTAAACCCTAACATGATAATATGCTTAGTACATGAGAATTCCATGAGGAACGTCATGACTCGACGTTAATTATATTTCATCTATACGATGATATGGTATGATATGATACATGAACATAAGATTGATATGAAGAGAATTATGATCTTACACTATCGTGATCATAAGTTCCCACACGATAAGTGATATGAATTGATGTAATACGGGAATATGATTGTTAAATGTAAAGTGACTCGATAGGATATCTCAATTAAATATGAAGAATATATAAGGAGTATCATGACTCGGTGGTAACGATATTTCATCTACATGATGTCATGATATGATATGAAACATGAATATAGAAATACACGAAGAGAATTATGACTTCGTACCACCGTGGTCATGATACACAATATGAGAAGTGATATGAGATGATAGAATACAGAAGTATGATTATGAAATGAAAAGTGACTTAATACGATATCTCAATTGGACAAGATGTACTATGAGATTGATGGGAATATGGACTAATAGTACATGATATTCAAATTGGACACGACATATTGTTGTGCGATGTACTATAGTATAATGATGAGAAAACCAAAAAGTGATTATGATGATTTATTTAGAAGTCTAAGTGATAGACAGATGACAAGAATTGAGATAATGATATGTTATCGATGAAAAAGGATTAACTGTAATTGCAAACTTGCAAGTTTTAAGCATTGCGGATTAAGACAGTATAATCCTACTCTTGTATTTTTACTGAGCCGTGGTTTTGCTCACCCCACTAAATTTCATATCTTTCAGACTATTGAAGTTAACATCTGCCATGCGAGCTGCTAAGTGGGCATCGGAGACGGTATCTAAGCTTGGTATTGGCCACCGTTCTTCGAATCCGCTTCATTGCCTCGAGGTATACGTTCTTTGTAAATCTCTTGTTTACATGTACAGACTTCAATTAATACACAGTACGTATTTTGTTCAACGAGTCGAGATGTAACTTAGAAGTGTGATGAATTATTATGTAGAGAATCAGTGAAATTAAAGTAGTAACTATACTGACACCGAATACAAACCTTAAAATGAAAAAGAAAAATTTAGTCCATAAATTTGTAGACTAAGAAAAAGTATGAGTATCAAGTGAATGTCGCGGCCTTCGGGTCGTGACACAATGTCACACTATAACCAGATACTATAGGCCCTGAAGGTCACACTATAGCCAGATACTACAGGCCTCGAAGGTCACACTGTAGCTAGATATTGCTGGATCCAAAATATACAACAGTCCAGTTACCGCAAGATGATGGTTAGCCAGTGTCTCAAAACAAAAGTTTCATAGTTCAGAGGTCAAATCCGTAAGTCAAATCATACAGATATATATAAAAGTAATAAAGCAGATTATTGCATAAAATCATAATTATTTTCCAAATATTTAAAAACTTAGTAATTTCCAAAATATATAAAGAAAATAGATTTTAGTACCATGATTTATAATAAATCCATAAAACAAAATTTAAGATATAAAAGTCACAAGTCTTTAAAATCATGCAATTTAATAAGCTTTCAACAAAAACTGAGTTCTTTAGAAAATTCATGCTAATGCAGAGTTTCATAAATCCAAATTCGAAAGAGCATTCTCAAAACTCACAGAGGTTCCAAAATCAATTAAAATGCAAGGAATTCCAAAAATCCGAAAACTTCATAACTTTTCATAAATATTTCTAAAACACTAAAGTTTGGTAATTTCCATAAAATAAAATTTAATTTAAAAATTCATGAATATGCTAAAATCATGCAATTTAATATTTTCACGACTGAATTCCTTAAGAAAGTTCTATTTTTAAAAAGTTTCTTAGCTTTTTAACTGAAATCGCAGAAATCAATATTCTTACGAAAATTCGATAGCATAACGGTATCAAATTTCTAAAGTCTCTTGCAAAGCATACGCAGTTCATAAAACACAATGCAATTAGTTTTAAAATCATTCCAGTATCTCCTACGTTCCTTATACATATCCCTTACCTTACGCACTTAGCCAGTATTTCCTTCAAGTTTTTGATTTGCGGCTTGAGCTCGTAATTGCTCCAAGTCACTACAAGCCAAAATCATCACCATCTCAAAACAAATTTTAATCACCTTATTCTTTAATAATAAAATTTAATCGTGTTACAAGGTAAAAGTAATTCTAATTCACCTCCATGCACATTGCTTACCTATTCCTTATTAAAATATTCTCAAATCCACAATTCTAATTATGACATTATTAACCTTCACAAAATTTTCATATATAAATCAATTAACACCAACAACATTTAAGTATAATACTTACCTTTAAATCCAAAGATATATAAAAATCTTAAGCCTTCCTCCTTTGAAGTTCTCCTACAATTCCAACCATAATCACACTTAATTTTCTCAATTACTTCCTCTAAGTTTAAATCAAATTAACACATCCTTACCTTGGAAGATCTTCAAAATCAAGCCTTTCTCAAGCTCTCTTTAAATCTCCACTTCTTTAATATCTCTATTAAAATCCTACAAAATATTTTGAATCCTAGTTACCATGACAAATATATATTTATGCAAATGTGTATGTACATATAGGCATATATCAATCCAAATATAACATTTTCTCTTCTTTTCTTTCTTCTTTTTTTTTTACCTGTCTCTCAATTGGTTCAATAGGGCAACAAGCAGCCCATTGTCAGCCCTAGTTCCTTATCTTCCTCTGCTTCAAGGCTTCACCCCAACAGCCCTTATACCAGTCTCGTATAGCAGTTCTTCAATGCCTCAAAACACCTTCCTTCAACCAATTTTCTAGGTCACTTACAGCTCCATTTTCACAACTTCAAAACCGGCCTTAATCCAACCTTGAAGACAGCAAAATCTAACCTTAAGCAGCCACTTAAAATGTGTTTAAAGATTAGCCAAAAAGAAACCACCAAAGCTATCCTACACAGTCACGTTTTCTAGTTGGGTCTCGAGGCTTACTTCCTCATGTGGAGTTGCTATTTTCAAGCACCAAATGTTGTCATTTCCAGTAGCCACCGAGACCTTGCTCCCTGCTGCTTCCTTCCTCCACGCTGGCCTTCTTTTCAACCACCGTTCCTTGCCTTAACAACCACCTATGCCAAGGCTACCGCTAACTCGTGAGCCCTCTGTTCGTAGCTCAGGTTCTAGCACATAACCGAGCCACTCACCAAGCTCCAAAGTGCCACTATCCAGCGCCTTAAGTCAACTTTTGAAACAGCCAAGCACCAGTCTCTGTTCGACCTAAAAACAACAGATAATTGCAGCACCGATCATTGTTTCAACGTCAGCCTTTCTTCCCCATTTCGCACACACATAGTTCAACCAAGCAATTTATGCTTGATCTACTTCGTCTGACTTGCTTGAACACACTCTTCTTCCGTTGCAATTTCTCTCTCTTGAGGCTTTCTTTCTCCTTCCTCAGGTCACCTTCATCACTTTCTTTCACTGCTGCTATTTCCTTTTTCGTTTCTCTGCTCTTAGTCTCGATCTCTTTCTCGATTATTTTAGCTGCAACTTCTTCCTCCTTTCAGTCGTAGCCTTCTCTCTTTCTCTTCCTCGCTTTACTCTCTTCTCTCCAGCTATCGTTTTTGCTCTCTCTTCTGTCCTTTTTTTTTTTGGGTTTTGTTTTGTTGAAAAAGGCAAAGCCTTTGACTGGTTTTCTTCAAATCTATGGATCCTAACGTGGGAGTAAGTCTGGGGAAGTCGGTGGCTTCCTAGGGAAGCCAAATCCGGGTTTCCCTCCCTTTTTATATATATATATATATATATATATATATATATATATTCATTTATATCTATATATATTTGAAATATATATTTTCCTTTATTTTTAATTTTTTTTAGTGTAAGTACAGGTATCCTCATCTGTTTTACGGTCTGAGATTAATCCTGTTCGGGCCGGGAGTGGTAAACGGTAAAACCCTCCCAACAGTGGGGACTCTAAGACTCGAACCCTGTCCAAGCACCTGGGGAAAAAGTCCACTTCCACTTCCACTTCTTCCAGCCACTTGTTGGTTCCTTTATTTTTAATTTGAAACCTATAAATATTACACTTAATACATATATATATAGATATTTATATAGTTATATTTTTTATTTGTAATACTCACATGTATATCACCTTTAATTTGATATACATGTGTCTTTTTATTTAATTAAATAAGTATATACACTTATATATATTTATTTATTCTTTTAATTATTTAATCACTCATATACACGTACATAGGTTTATAACTATACTTACCTAATCATTAACGTATTTCATTCGTACATAAAAGTATCATTTATCTTCTTTATTGAATTAATATATATATATATATATATATATATATATATCTTGAACCTATATATATAATCTAAAGTATATATATCTATCTATATATATATATATATTAATCATTTATAATCAAATGCACTCACATATTCGATTTCATTACTAAAATAATAATTTCGAAATACGTCTCGATAGTTAATTCATTTAAATTCCTTCTTTTATTTCACAAATTCGGTATGGAAATTAGCGGTCTTCACAGATAAGCACGTATATTTTGAATTATGTTCGAAATTCAATTATTTATGTTTTGGTTTAAATGAAATGTTGTCTGATGCATTGCATAAGCATGATTTGATTTTCAAATTGTATGAATTACGGTATTCAAGCTTTGATAAATATTTTAGAAACTTACATATAGAAATTCGGTATCTGTTTCTTATATATATTTTTTATTGGGCTTTCCAAAAAGCTCACCCCCGCTCTCCACCTTCCAGATTATTTACAGTAGGTGCTTTGTACGTGGGGTTTAAGCAAGTCCTTCGAGGCTTTTGTATCACCCTTAAAGGTATGTGATGTACAATATTCTCTTTTATATTCAAACTTGTATTTTCAGTACTTTTAGAGTATATGGATGTAATTAAAGGAAGTATAGGATATAGTTATGGTTTATAACAATGCATGCAACTTGGGTAGAAATATATTTAGTCAAGTAGAATGATTCGAAATTATAAATGCATGCTTAGTGAGAGAATTTGACTGGGACCTAAGGTAATTAAAAGACATTGACTTAGCTAATATAATATTAGCTTAAGAATTGATTAGTGACACTACGTACAGCCCAACTAAGTAAATGAGAAAAGAAAATTTTGGTTCATAATTTTGGTATCAAGGGTCATTACAAAAGTTGGTATCAGAGTAATGTTGGTTTGCTGTACGTAATATCGGTAGGTCAAGAGTTGGTTACATCCCTAAAATACTGTTCATGTATGAATATATACTGTACATTTTGATTTGAAATGGTACTGAATGTGTTTATTCTAGTAGACAGATTATAGCTTTTCCCTACCTAACTCGTATGTGATATGATTTGATAAGTAATGAAGTGGTAAATATTATTTGTTCGGTTTTGAACATATTAAAGTGATATTAGTAGAGGCACAACAGCCTATGTGAATTAAAGATTGAAATGGTGTGCTTATTAAGACTCATGAATGATGAATGAAGTTATGTTTGGTAGAGATGATGATGGTATAACCTAGCATAGTTGGCCTAAGATAGGTCATGCAATGATCTGAAATGATTGATTTGAATACATTTTGCTTTGAAAGAGATAGAATTATTGTATCTTATATGACTGATGTAGAAATAGGTAATGATTGAAAGATGCAAGGAGATGATTAATGAACAATATAGACATTGTGAGATTTTGGTAAGTATAATACTTTATGATATTTTACACTTAATAAGTATTGGGGAAAAACAACCTTGATCTTTAACAATATTAAGGCTAGAGATGAGGTATTCGATTAATAAAAATTTTGGAGTTTGTGATGGATGTTAAATGAACCTTTGATCATTGAACTAATTTTATTTTGTGAAAATAAGTAAGAAGTCTTGGAGTTGACTAGAATTGGTATTTGAAATTTTGTAGTACTGTTGATATCGATATTTGAGAATTTTATCTTAACTGATATTGTTCTTAGATTGTACTCATGGTTGAATTAAAATTATGATGCAAATGAAGATTTTGATAATACTAGTGTGGTTTGTATTTAAGTGAGTAGTACCTAACTTGAGGGTAAGAATGGTTATTCACGCATTTTTGGAAACATGGTTATTATAAGATTATGATATTAAGATTCGAGAATTGTCTTAAGGGGTTTTGACTTCAATATCGTAGTGATGGAAATAACAGAAGTGTAAATGAGGACATTCGCTCATCTTGTTGTATTTTATGAAATTGGAAAGTAATTACTTAATGATGCAAGTTAAAATTTTATGATATTAGTTTGAGGTGTGATCATTATGTTTTTATCTGGAGTGCAAAAAACTTTAATGGCCCTTATGATTAACTTGTGACTATAATGTTGATTGAGATAAAATATGAGTTTTGATGGGAGTTGCTAACAGAGAATGTCGCTTATTATGGTTGAAGAGACATATGTCGTAACCATTGTATAGAAAGTAAGGTTGCAAACACTGAAAGATTTATTAAAGTAGATAGTTATGATTTATAACAATGCATGCAACTTGGGTAGAGCTATATTTAGTCAAGTAGTATGATTCGAAATTATAAATGCATGCTTAGTGAGAGAATTTGACTAGGACCTAAGGTAATTAAAGGACATTGACTTAGCTAATATAATATTAGCTTAAGAATTGATTAGTGACATTACGTACAGCCCAACTAAGTAAGTGAGAAAAGAAAATTTTGGTTCATAATTTTGGTATAAGGGGTCATTACATTTTTGGGATTGAAAAATGGGCTAGATAAATAAGAGGAAGGCAAAATAAAAGAAAAGACAAGAAGGAAAGGAAAGGAAAGGAAAGAAAAAGAATTTCAGGTTAGTGCTCGTAAGTGGTAAGGAAATGTTGCGGCTTTATTGATTATTGTTAATAAATAATTTAGTAATTTAGTTGGTCAATCCTAATCCCTATTAATTTTGTTTAAACAAATAGCACGACAATAAGCGACAAATGCAAAATTTACTAAACACGGGGCACTCACCTAATGTCTCGGTTTAAGGAAGTTGGTAAGCAAGTGCTGTTTCATATTTATAAATATTTAGAAGTTGTATTAGACCGACGCTAAGCCTCTTGATAATATTTGAATATGTAGTTTGACGTTAAGACGATGACTCTAAACTCGGTAAAGCTCGGAGCGTAAACACCAAGGTCAATGGTGGTAAGAAGTTTATATAATTCAGATTTAAAATTATATTGTATAGGTATAGTTAGATTGTGTGATAATGATGATGACTAAAGGTTGAGACTTAGTGATATATAAGGAATAATATGCCTATGGTATGATGAAAACTTGAAGAAATGATTGAATAATTTACGGTGAATGAGTTCAATTATATTTGAATGATTGTAGTGTTATTATTAAAGTTGCTAGGGAAATATTTGGTTATACGTGAAATATTAAGAGGACCCACATTGGTGGTGGGAGGTTTAGTATTGATATTGAAAGTAAAGGTCATTGATTTAATTGGTAAATATTGTGAAATGGTAAATGAATATTGTGGAACGATAGAGGATATTGAAGTGATCTATTAAGTATAATTCAGTTGAAATCATATATTTCATGAGCATGATAGCAAATTGTTTTTAACTCAGGTTTTAAGTTACATTGCTTTAAGCATGCTTTGTTTATCACTTGAGATTTTGAAAGGATCTAATCATGTGATACTTATATGAATACCTTATATGTTTGAATTGTTTTAAAAGACTAAATATATAGTATAAGTGTATTATTTATATATGTAAATGATCTTAAATAAATGTATTACATACTTTACACTATTTTCATAAGAAAAATAAAATGTTTAAATGTTTTATGAGACAATAGGCACCCTAAAAGAATTAAATTCAATAAAGCATAGTGGAAACCGCTTAATTGGAGATTACTCATTAGGCAGAGATGTTTGTCTGATAATAGTCGTGGACAAGGCTAAGTCACACCTGATCAAAAGAGCTGAGAGACATGAGGTCTATGGCCATAGATAGCGCCCTAGTTGGTTTCCAGGGGACGATGACATGATTTTCACTTTTAGCTATAGTGATTTAAGTCTTTATTGATAGAGCATTAGGAATTTAGCCTAGTCTCAAACCGATATGATATGTAGTCTAGAGTATGATTTTATTTTGTATGAACTCTGGACTTGACATTATTTTTATAGTACATGAGATATGTTTTGAGATGGTACATGTTTTAGACATGATATAAAAGATGAGCATGAGATATATTTTGAAACTGTACATGTTTTAAACATGCTTTAAAAGTACACGTGATATGGTTTGCCAGTTGTACATGCTTTTTCATGTCTTAAAAATGAACATGAAGTGATTTGAAATTATACATATTTTGAACATGCTTTAAAAGTATAAATAATATGATTTCGAGACTATATATGCTTTATATATGACTATATGCCAAACGTAACATGATTTGAAAAGATAGTCATATTGCACAATAAAGCTTGCATGAGTTCACATGTTGGATTATGATAAAAAATCTGCTTTCTATGTGAAAGATGTCATGACCTTATACTGTACATGAACATGGAATTTATACGAAGAATGCTATAACTATATACTACCTGTGATCATGTCTTTCCACATGAAAAGTGAGATGATTTAATAGAGTGCATTAGCATAAATTGCAGATGATAAATGACTTGATTGATATTGTGTTTGATCATGGTTTTCATGCAATATGTGACATGCCATGAGATTATTATAAGCATGGTTTAGTACCATACAATGTTGGATTATCTAAGACACATTATGCATGATATTCCATGGAATGAGGACAAAAGGGTTGAAAAATAATTGAATTGATACGATCAGAGGTTTATGTGATAGACAGGTGCCAGAATGGGAGATGATAAGGTATCTTCAAGTATTCTTACATTGATACCTTAAGACTCTTGCCACTTATAGACTTTAGGGCATAATTTGAGATGTTTTGATAAACAATTACAAATGGAACATAACATGAAAATCTTTATTTAAAGGTTTCATGCATTTGCATTAGAACAGTATAAATCTAATTCTGCACTTATATAAATGACTTACTGAGCCCTCACCCATTAAACGAGAACTATTTTTAAGATTTATTCAAGGGGTACATTAGATAGTTCTGGTGATTTTATAGTATCTCAACTCTTGAAGTCCATGTTGTTGAATATTTTGGTATAGTAATATTTCTTCTCTATATGCTTTTATTTTCAAGCAATGTTTGTACAGTACTGTAGGATGGGATGTAAACTAGGATAATGAGTAGTTGAAGTAATATTCTGATATTATATTATGTGTATGTGGTGATTAGTTGTGAATACTAAGACTGTGAGATGATACATATTGGGTGAATATTGTGGACTGTGGGAAATATTGTTCTATTGTCTTGTGATGTATTGTAGGTAGTTAACTAAGGAAGTCTCAAAATATAAAGGGGGATATATTCAATTTGTTTCTAAGAAATGGTAAATTATGGGTTATAAATGATCTTTCTTTATCTTAGAGAGCAATCTTAATCATAATTGAATTAAAGAATGAATGAAAATGGTTAAGTGACTACACTGACACCGAATACAAACTATAAAATGAAAAAGAAAAAAAAATTTAGTTCATAAATTTGTTAACAGGACTAAAAGTATGAGTATTAAGTGCAAGTTACAGCCTTCGAGTCGTGACATTCTCCATCTTCTTCCTAATAGTGGGACAATCTTGCCTAATATGTCTCAATCTATTGCACTCGAGGCCAATAATAGCCTTTTCAGCCCTTGTGCTAGGTTCCTATTAGATATATCTTTCCTAGAAGATTTCTTCTCTAACCCTTTAGTTCTACTAGTTATAAATTTATTAAATCTCCTAGCAACATAGCTAGATCTAATTTATCTCCCCTAGAGCTATCCTGTTATATCTAAGGGTGATAATTGATCAAATCACATCGAATTTTTGGATTTTTTTTATCCGATCTGAACCTATTCAGATATTGAAATTCTGATCCATATTTGATCCGACCATTCTTAATATCCAAATATATTTTATCTGAGTTAAATCGGATCAGATTAGATCAGATTTTTGTTTTTTTATTAATAATGAATAATAAAATTTCAATTTTTCCTCAGTTTCTTTCAGCCTATTTTCTTCCTTATATCCTCTATCCAAACTATGTTTTTTAAATCATGTTTTAACAGAAAATCTTTGTATATGAATCAGGAAAGACTATGGTGTTTGTCAAATCCATGTCCCAAATGCTATCCAATTTAAGGCAGGCCCTCCTAGAAAGTACATATAGACTAAGAAGTGAGAATGAAGGCAGTACAGATATGTGGTGGTGTTCCAGGAAATTGGAGGGGGAAGGCTGGATCTAAAGTACAGGAGCGATGAGCGATGCCGCTGGTTGTGGCCTGTGACTGTGGAACGAGGCGCGGCATAAGTAAGTGTAATTAAAGTGTTTATACTTTACTGTTTAGCGTTCTAACAAGCAAAAAAGAAAGGTTGCGTGACTTGAGTCTGAGATGAGAGCCGAGAGAGAGCAAAATGTGTTTTCTAGTTGATTCTTTGCTCTTTGTTGAGTTGACTGTGGAGTCATGAGTGGTATGCTATAGGTCTATAGCCCAATATTAAAACGTCAAAATGAAACCCAGTAAATGGGTTTTAGTTTTACATTTTAGTTGGGCTTTTTGCTTTAATTGGGTTTAAAATATTTCTTTAGACTTTTTTCAATTTAAATTGATTCGAATTTTCAGAACTCATCCGAAATAATCTAATTTAATCCAAATTTATATGGTTATGATAACATCATTTATTTGAATCCAAGTCGAATTCTCAAAAAACCAAACTGATCCAAACTCTTTAATTCGAGTTGGTTTTTCTTTTTTTTTTTGTTTTTTTTTCTCAATCCTATTTCTATCATACTTTCCTAACTCGTTGAGGACACAAGTTCTACTCCTATGTTTTTACTTGAAGGCTCTTCACACCTCTTTAATTTTATTTCACAGGTGAGCATATTAAAATTATATTTTACTTAAGTTCTGAAGTCATGTCAAAATCCTATTATTTCAAGATTAACATAACTTTTCTAAGTCTTCATTTCTTCGTATCTATTGACTTAATAGAATCACCAAATATTGACTTAAACAAATGTAACAGTTCGTCATCACATTTTTCACGTATTTTTATACAACTTTACCGGTTGGACTGTCTGCGATGCCATTAACATTCAACAGTGACAGTAATAATTGATAAACATTTATTTAACAAATACGGAATATGAAATTCTTTTCGTTATTCATTACATCTGACATCCCCTATTGTCTTTATTTCAATAATGTAGTACTGTATACATATGTCTGAAACGTAAAAGAGAAGTGACTGTACCTGTCATATTTAACATAGTTTGCCCCAGCACTTTATATGTAACTATATCCATCTAGAAGCTAATTCTCTAACTCCGTGTCTTTTATCTGTGGAGTTAAAATAAAGGGGTGAGCGAACTATGCGCTCAGTAAAGGAAACGTATGCTGCTTTAAATAAAGCAAAACTATATACCACCAAGTATTTATTTTTCCTAAAATCATACCAAGTAGGAAAACCGTGGATATAGTAAACAACTCTCTTAATACACCATTCAAAATCATTAGTTGAATAGTAAACAGGATTCAATAGATCCTTTCAGTAAACAGAAATTAATAAGTTGAGACTAGGCAACAAACAAATCATGCTTTCATTGTTCTCCCAGGAACATAAGTCGTTCGCTTTTTGGGTGCACCCGTAGGCCATCGCCCCTCACGGCTATCTCAGCTAGATCTATGGCCATAATCTATAAGTGGTCCTCGGGTCCACTTGCCAAGTGACCTCGAGACCGCTGATGGCTTGGCGGGTCCATCAGCCCTGTGACTCCCTGAGGTGCACCCGTTGGTCCATCGACCCGAGCCACCGCCTCAGATGGGTCACGCAAATACAGGAATAATAATGCATGAACTCAGGGTCTAAAGTCTCAAAAAATCACTTTTATAACTCATGAAAAACCTTTTCGGAATTATTTCATCTATCATATCATTTCCTCCAATGATTTGATTTCAAAAAGGTTTATTAAGTAGTAAAAACAGCCCGCAATCTCACTATTTTTCGTGTGAGAAAGGCAAGGGTTGAGCTGGCTCGCCCATGGCTAGTTCACTCATAGTCAACTCGCCCATTGGTTAACTCGCCCAATGGTCAACTCACCCAAAAAGTTTGATATTTTCTATTTTCAAAAATAATAAAAGAGAGCTCGCCCACTTGGCTCGCCCGCCGTTTTACCAGTTCGCCCAAGCACACGATTTTTCATAATAATGCATGTAAAAAACAAAACAATTTCTCAATAATTTCATAAAATTTAACTCCACAGGACATGCATTCAGTTCATATACATCTCCCTTACCTGTCTTACGAAATCCAGCTCTTCGGTTGCGTTTACCGAAATTCATAATTCCTGGCTGCAAAATAATTTTATCAAAAATTATTAATATTATTTTTTTTCTTTAATTTTTAAGCTACTAACTTTCATAAAATGCAGCCACTAAAATTATAACATGTGTACAACCAGTATAAATTATACTGATGTTAAAACTAAACTTGCTCGTTTTAGCTTCTTTTTCGGTTCCGATTTCACCGATCTTCCTCTTTCAATTTCTATAGTCATTTTCTAACCTCAAACTATAAACTTCAGTATGGTATCATGGCCAATAGTGTTATGGCCGAAACCTCCATTTGGCTAATATCTTGACTTTGCTTCCATTTTTAAATCTAACTCTATTATCATTCATATCTCATCTTAAACTATTATTTCATATTATTTTCATGCAAGAAGTGCCTGTCTTCCATGAGCTCGCCTATTCCACCGAAACCCATAAAATGACCTATTTTTTTTTCAATATTTTACCAAAATTTATGGTTTCCAACTTTAAATCCTCGCTCACTTGATCATTTTCTATTATTTCTTTGTATGAAACCTAAAAAGCACTTCTACTTTCTCATGCCAACCGAACCTTTCTTCCATGGCTAAATTTTATCTAGCCAAAATTATAGCAACTAACTTAATAGCCTTCTGATACACCTTGGAGTAGACTAAAACATAGCTTTAGATTAAGTTAAAATACTAGAATTTAATATTTCCTTACCTTAATCGAACCACAAGTTTCAATTCTATGTGATTTTCCCTTCACGTCAGCCCCTTCCTTTCTTATTTCTTGGATAGCCTTAAGATGGAGGAAGTGTCTATGGAGAAAGACTAAGCATGAAGAGGACAGAAGGGTGTAATTTCGCTGAATATTCTTGGAAGAACGGACTCAAAACAGAACAAGAATGAACTGCAAAACAATAAATCGTGGAGCAGCAGAATAGCCTCGGGTAGAGGAGAAGAAATTGGCTGAAGTTTGGTTCCTTTAGTGTCCTTTTTATCCTTATTAACCCATAAAACGTTGACACCATTCACCTATCCATTTCCTCATGCTTTCCTTGTCTTTTTGTGTATTTAAAACTTGTAGAAAAACTGCAGTCAACACAGATGGCGTGGAGCTCATTTTCTCCACCCGACTTGACTTATTTTGCTGTCCTTGTTTTATTCTCCAACCAAGAAAGTTGATCACCTGATAAACATTAAATTCTTCTCTTCTCTTAAGTAATATATATTATATTTTATGAGACAAAAGTTTACATTTCACTTATCTTTACTGAATGGAACCGTGTGGCACCATCAGCAACCAACTAACGTGATATTCACTCTTCTTGGCTGATCAGTTTTTGTCATATATTCTACTCTTCTTTGATTGTATCTCAGCCAATAAAAATCCTCTTATTTAGCACCTTTGATACTCCATCTTTTAAGTCATCTTTTCTTATTTAGCATTAAATGGATGAAGAAAACTGCAGCAAGGAACGGCTGGAACTTGTTGCTTTTACACATTCCTTGCCTTACTTTACTTCCTTGGTTTCACACTTCAGCCATTACAATCTATCCCATGTAAAATATATTTAAAGGTTTTAAAGAGAATTGTTTTCTATAAAAATCATGTTTTATCAGCCCTTTAAATGACTGAACCAAAAGTGGTCCACTTTGCTGCACCTTTTGTGGACTTATTCCACTCTCTTATGCAGCCTTCATCCAATGAGAATTACACATGATAATATAATATCATTTATATTATATTCCCTACCTTAAATTTGTGGCTGATTGCCTTTAGAATTTCTCCAAATCTGAGCAACAAGAATCGGCAGCAAGGTTGACGTGGTGCTGTCCAATTTTCTGCCCATTTTTGTTGACTCTTCTTGCTTACTAATTAATTTATATCTCAGTCAATAATCAGCCATGTATCCACCAATAAAATCATCCTCATGTATTATTATTTATTCCATTTCTTTCACCTTAAAAATTTGCCTCAATTTAACCAAGTTCAACTGTGTATCAAGGCTGAAACAGAAGTGGCGTGCAGTCCACTTCCTTGTATAGTTTGGTTTGTATTTTCTCATCTTCTTTTAATGTATTCAATCCAATGAAAATAATTCATATACATACCAATATATTTTCTTTCTTTTATAATTCCATTTATTGGTATTTTATGCCATAAAATTAATTCTTCTACTCAAATTTTCAGATTTCTTTTCTTCCTTCAATCCATACTTTTAATCCATTATTCAATATTTGCTTCAACTCTTATACCCCATACTATAGTTCATAAATCCAATAATTACAAATTTATGGGTGGAATTTTATTCAATCTCCATTTAATTCCACTAAGTAATTTATTTATGCTATAAAGCATTTACGATATGGTGTACAGTGTTATAAAAATCGGGTCTCACAACAAATCTTTGCAATATAGATGATCTTCCATCATTAGCTTCTAAATTGAATAATTTGTTGCTATCAATCTTATCATGCGGCTCCTGTATCACCTTCCATGATCCCCAAAGCAATAACCTTGTTTTGATACCAATAAATATCACGATATGAATACCCATACCAATACACAACAATAACTCAAGCCAATACTAATAACCAAATCAATGAATATATACCAATCTACAAAGCCATAAGATAAATCAACAAATAATACGCATGCAATATTATGCAAAGTAAAACGACACCAAATATAACATGGAAAACACTTTGATGTGGAGAGAAAAAACCACAGGGTAAACTGCATAAAAATCCACTATAAAAAATAAGCAACTTACAAAGTTTAAATACTCTATCGCTTTTTACCCAAAGCTTAAAGTTCCAACAATTGACCTAAAACAACAAGCTCACTACCTTTGGATTCACAAAGATAATCTATCTAACAAATACCCCAATTATTATACAGATTATCTCACATCTTGCTGTCTTAGTGAAACAAGAAAAAAAAACACTTTTTGCACAAATAAAAGCCCTTCTTTTCTTTTTTCTCTCAAGAAGCCCTTTTTTTTCTAATTATTTTTTTTCTTTCTTTGGCTGCCTTTTATGGCTTTATACAGAGAACAAGAAATCATTTTCCTTGTTGATTTCAAGTTTTAATACTAGCCAATCACATGACTTTTAGAACAAAGCGAAGAAAGAATGATAAGCTAGACCCACATGAATCCCACGTTCAACACTACACTGCTGAAAAGCAGAGATCCAATCAATTGATGACGCCATAAAACAAACAGCTGAAAGAATGATAAGCACAGTCAAATATCAACCACCTATCATTGAAACAAAGAATTAATAAGAATTTAAACAAACAACTTATTTAAGGAAAGAAATAACTGGTGAAAAAAGTCATGTTTACCTGCTTAGCTAACAAGTTTCTTCTCATTTTTTCACTTCATTGTAACATTATCCTTGTTATTCCCAGATTCATATATGGAGGTACTTGACCTTCCACATCCGGGCGACGCCAAATTATCTCATTGCTGGTGAATTGATTATTAACTATTTCTTTCACTCTGTTAAAATCTTGTGTTGTACTGGTTTGCGCTTGTTGGGGTTCCTTGGCAACAAATTATCCAAAAAGAAAAGTGACAAAGTACTAAGTTTTCATTTTATTGTTATAAGGCTAGAAAAATAAAAATAAGAACAGCAATCTCTTTAACTAAAGTATGTCAGAAAATTTTAAATAATTAATTATATGCAAATGACTTGTGTGCATGTCAAAGGGTTTTCAATTCGTAATAATATACAGTTAAATGTTAATAATTCTTTTGTTTTCATCATGCGTTTTGTCATTAGAATCAATATGATCGTGAACAACAAATATTAATTAAGCATAATAATTAATTAAAAGAAAAAAAAGAGTTGGGTAGCTAGGTAAATTTGTTATGGCATGTGCAAGAAGTTTTGGCGAACCGAAATTTATAGTCACATTTGGTGTCTTTAAAATAACTCAAAGAAGGGAATTGGATATGATAACCTGTCGGAGCAAAGCTGTTTAGGCTTGGTAACTCTGAAAGTTTCAATTCTTTCAACGCAGGGAACACTATTCCCTTTTGATCATCTTCATCGTCTGGAAAACCTTTATACCCAAAAACTTGCTTTAGCCTAGGAGCCCCATAAATTTTGATGCTCTCGAGGTCTGGAAGAGCACGGGTGACATCAATAGGAATCAAGATTTTCAAATTGTTGCACCCATACATCCATATACGTTTAAGACTGCGGCCATGTGAGGGTTCGAGTTGAAACCAAGGCGATGGAAACATCTGATATAGGGACTCTCCAGGGATTAATTTTCTGAACTCCTCACAACACTTTGTGTGCCAAAAGTTCATATCATTGTGTTACATTGTCGTTGTTTCTCCGGCATGCAAAAATATATTCTCTTTCACATCCTTACGACACCAATATATATCTTTGAAGGTGGAGTTATTATCAACTATTTCTTCCATTGAGGTAAAACCTTCTGATGTCTTACTCTGAACTTGTTGAGATACCTTCACAACAAATTAACCAAAATGTAAGTGACATGTTGTTATGAGGCTAGACAAATAAAAAAGGTAATCCTCATTAAGTAAATTATGCCAGAAATATTTAACTAGTTAGTTTTGCGTATGACTTTAATGCTTTTATAAGAGTCCAATTCACAATAATATATATACTAATATAGCTTTTATTCCCATCATGCTCTTCACCATTAATATCAATGTGGTCAAGAAGATGCAAGCGAGAGCTTTTACGGAGGGACAGCAAGGAAAAGCAAGGGAAATGGCGCTCTTTCACCGTCGAAATGATTGGAGATCATCCCTCCATACGGTATTCGTTGGCAATCTAAGCAAAAGAGTGTCTAAACAAGCTCAATGGGAAGCTTTCGAAGCTTATGGAAAAGTCAGAGATGTCTTTGTTTCTTTCAAAAGAAGTTACCACAACCAAGTTACATATGCTTTTGTAAGATATAAAGAGGAATGGGAACTAATATGGGCGATTAATCAGGGAAATGGTAGGAAAATTGCTGGGCTCTTCATTATGGTTAAAAAAGCCTCATATGGTTGGGATCAAAGGCATTTTTCTCCTGAAGGACAGTTTAAGCTCCACAAAAATAGTGAGAAACCTGTCAAACCTTTGGCTTCTCCAGAGAGTAATGTTGTCAGACGTTCTTTCAAGGATGCGTTGATGGATGGTTTGCATACTCAAAACTTCAAACAAGATGAAGCTACAGGTTATAAATCACAGAATCCTTCGGTCAGCTTTGATATTGAGATTGACCAAGTTGATTTTGATTGGCTTCACAGAAGTGCAATTGGTTTTTTGCAAAATTACATTCATCACTCATCCTTGCAAAGTTCTTTTTTCAGAGAAGGTTTCTACTGTCGTGTTCGGCCTATAGGTGGAAATTGCTTCCTGTTAACGTTCATTGAAACAGAGGAAATGGATGCTTGTTTAAAAGAATTTAAAGATTGGCTAGATACTTGGTTTGAGAAAACTGGCCCATGGAAGGTTCATAATGTTAGCCGGGATCGCTTTGTATGGCTAAGGCTTGAAAATGTTCCATTTCATTTGTGGTCAGAAAAATTTTTCTTCGAAGTAGGAAAGTTATGGGGTTCATTTGTTACCACTGACGACAGCACACATAGGATGCTCAGGTTTGATATTGCAAGAATATTAGTTTTAGTTAAAGCAAACTCGATTATTCCCTTTTTGATCTTCTTCAAAGCCAACGGTGAGTTCTTTAGCATTTCAGTTATAGAGGAACCAATTTATAACTTTCCTAACTTGATTTTAGATCTGAAGTTGCACAAGGAGAATGAGTTATCTCCTTCTCCAATTGAATCAAGTTCTCCTGAATCAAACCGATCACCGGAGATGTCAAGATCACCAAGTCCCAAAGTCAATAATATTTGTAGCCCACAAACACAACGGTCAGATATGGAAAAAGAAAGAGTTGGTTTGGGAAATGAAATAGTCATTCATGAGCAGAATTTTGAAGAAGTTGTTGGGGAGAGAGATATAATGACATGGGTTGAAGAGGCTTACGAGGATATCGAGAATACAGATTACGAAGGTAATAGCGATACCATTAATTTAATTGAAAATGTGGACTCTTTACTAAATGAAGACAACCTGGATATCGAAGGTGACGGAAAGGTGGTGAGTGCGCATAATGTTTTGGTTAGTCCAATGTCATTAGATAATTCGAGACTTGTTGAGGGGCCTACCACTTTAAACCAGCCGTTGTTTGAAGAGGAAGTGCAAGACCCTTTATCTTCTTTAGAGCCTGAATTCGCTGAATTCTCTAAGAGTGATAAGCACTTTCCCATGGCCAAGCTAAAGTGTCGTAAAATAAGATCCTTGGAAGACATTGAAGAAGCTTTATTCAAAAATATTTCTCAAAAAGACGGGAAATGCATTAGGAGAGGGAAGAAGAAGAAGAAAACGAAATCGATTAAGAATAAGGAGCCAGATCAAGTGCAGATGAACCAAGAAGATCATATTGCTAATGAATCTCTATCTGACAATGACTTTCGAAATAGAAATAGAGATTTAAGGAAGGAAGCTCAAGACACATGGAAAATTGGTAAAATGTTGGGTCTTAGAGCAAATTGTGATGATGATATTATTGTTGACAGACTAATAGAGTTAGCAACCCGTGATTGATGAGCTTGTTTCTCAATTAATTAAATGTTTTACAAGAGGTTGGTGAAATCGTTTAGGTGTTAGGTATATGCGTTGGAATTGTTCATTAGCTAGTAATTAATTTTTTGATGGATCTGGGTTCTTTTGAAGATTGAGGAGTTGGTCTATGTTGCTTGTCGCCCCTGTTTTGTGAAGGTACCTCGATATTTTCATGTGCAACTTAGTTTCATCTGCTCACAACTTCCAAAGATGCTATTATTTTTCTTGTATTTGAGGTGTTTTATGATATGCTGGAGTGACAATGATTGTTATTTGGATCAATTGTTGTCTTTGATGGAAACTTGTTGTCTCTACATTGTCCATTGGGAGTTGTTTTCTATTTGTTCTGGTTTGCATTTCTGGTTCTGCATGGGCTGTGGTTTGTTTACAGGCATGGATCTTGATTGAAGGCAGTTATTGGTTTTTGCTGGACAAGGCAGATATTGGTCGTGCATGCTACTTATGCGTATTGTGATGCTGAGGATGGAGGCGTGATTAATGGCTGTGTGAAGCATGGTATAAGTTGCGGCTATCATACGTGGTTGGAAGGATGGTGCAAGGCATACTGTAGTTCGGTATTTGTTTGGTTTTGCAAGGGACATTACTACTTCAGTTGGTTGCCGGTTCTTCGTAGTTCCTTTTCATATTTGTACGTTGTTTTGTTGGGTCTTTGCGATGTGTATATTATTTGTTCTGGGTGAACAGAAGTGAAAGTCTAAAGCATGGGTGTTAGTTGTGTTTTCTTTTGGGTTTTTGGGATTTAGGAATGGCTTGTAAAATCGGGTCTTTTTAATATATATATATATATAAATTATGTGGATTAGCAAAAAAAAAAAATATGGTCAAGAACAACAAATTAATTAAGCATAATAGTTAGAAAAAAGAGATAGGTAGGTACCTCTGTCATGGCACGCACAAGATGTTTTGAATCAATTTTGAATTTTGTCATCAAGTTAGGACATCCAGTTACTTCAAAACAACCCAAAGAAGGAAATAAGAAATGATAACCCATTGGTACGAAGCTCTTCAAACTTGGTAGCTCAAAAAGCTTTAATCTTTCGAATACAGGAAACTCTATATCTTTCTGATCATCCTCATCTTCTAGTTCATGACCTTGATAAAAGACTTGCTCTAATTTGGGAACCCCACAAATTTTGATATCTTTGAGTTCTGAGAGAGAAGGGATGAAGCTCATAGGAAACAAGCTTTTCAAATTACTGCAGCCATGAATCGATATTCGTTCAAGACTAGGGAAGGATATAGGTTGGAGATGATCCTGAGATGATGATGCTATTGAAGTTTGATCCATTTTGATTATTTCTTCCAACTCCTCACAGCACTTTACATGCAAAAATTCCAATTGTGACAAATTTTGAGCAAGCATTGAAGAAAATAGAGATTTCAGCCCATTACATCTGGACACCGTTAACCTTCTAAGATATTGAAAGCTTGCACCTTGGATGGGACCTTGCAATTGATGTATAAGTTTTAGAGATAGAATCTCTATTCCTGAAGGGAAGTATCCAACTTGATTTTGAAATATCTTTTGACAAAAACTCATGTCCCATACATTGTCATGTCCTAATTTAAAGTACCGTAAGTTCTGTAAAGATACAAAAATATCATAATTTCATTAGAAATTGAATAAATTACATAGGTTAAAGAATAAATGACTTTAAATGTATTGCTTCTAGAACCGGACCACTAGGACGCCCCATCCTCCATTGGTTGGCAACAAAGAAAAAGGCACAATATATATATGTATATATATGTATATATACATACATATGTATTATATATATATATATACACGTATATATGTATGAAACAAATATCATTCTTATTCCTAAGGTTTAATTTTAAAGTACAAATTAAATATGTCTAATTGATTTTCAAATTCTATTTATTTTATAAGCAAGTAAAATGACATTTAATTTCTCCACGAGTGCCATGTCATGAAAGTTTGCCCACCATATGTATGCACAAATTTTTATTAATTGGATATCACTAGCATTTCCCATCCAAATTGGGTTTGATTAAACTAAAATAGTGGGATGGCTTAATTGCATACATTGACAACGTAAGGGCTTAAGTGAAAAATTATTGTATGAACACTTTTTCCCCATTCGTTTGCTTTAATTATTGTATGAATCTCCCATTCGTTTTCTTTCTTCTTTCTTCAAAATTCTGTTTATGGATTAATTATTGACTTCAATTTTTCTATCCAACAAATAAATTATTTTTTGAGCATACAAAGCAATAAAGGGAAAATATAACACAGTTGAAGGAAAAAGGTATAACACTACCTCTAGTTGAACCTGCTTGTTGTCTTCTTGCTGAATAGTGAAATTTGCCAATTGAGGACAGATCACAACAAATTTTTCCAAGGATGATAAAACGATGGGATAGTTTTCCGAGCAAAAGCAACGCAAATTTATCAAGTTTTCAAGACGTAGATATTGTAGGGAAGGGAGCACAATGGCATGATCAACTGCATTCTTTTCTTTTGCCACATTGAAGACTTGTTTTAACTGAGGAGCATGAGTTACCGAAAGAGATTTCAAATGTGGAAAACCATGAGAGGAGGAAATTTTAAAAACGTATTCCAGACTTGAACACCAATGTATTTCAAGAGAAGTCAATTTTGGGAAGAGCGGAGGATGGAGATATTCACCTTTTGACTCTGTGATAATGTGTTCCAATCCATTGCAGTCTTTTATTTTGAGTTGTTCTAGCTGCACCAAGCTTTGAGCAAGAGATGGTGAGAATAGATATTTCAATCTATGGCAGCCGAGAATTTTCACAACTTTCAGGCTTTTGAGGCTAAAACAATGGCTGGGACTTTTCCATATCCACTTCAATTCTGGTAATTCTTCTAGCTCCAAACTCGTCAGATGTGACAGTAGTGATGCTTCATTTTCTTGCCTATCATGAAAAAACTCCTCTGTTTGAAACACTTCTTGTGACTGGCCACAATTAATGACTCTCACTTCCTTGAGATTTTGTAGGGCTGGAGACAAAGAAACCAGTTCCATGCAATCCCTTATTTCCAACTTCTCTAAATTTTGTAGACATCTCTTTGGGAATAGACCGTTGCACAACATTTTGAAACCAGTCATATTTTCTATGACTAATGATTCCACCAAATCGAAGAAGACATCTGTTGAGACATGGCCTTGATCTGATGTATCAATCAAGTATTCCAGCTCCTTGCCATGTTTAAGTTTAAGATTTTTGGCACTGCATAACAATTCCTTGAAACCATGTAATGGAACATCCTGATAAATTCAAAATATAATGGAAACAGCAGCATTAGAAAACTATATAATATAACAAATACCAATTAAAAAATTATAGAAAAATTAAATATAACAAATCTTATATATTAAATAAATTAAATAAGTATAACCTTAATGAAAACAATTCTTACAACATTAGTTATTAATAGATTATCAGTTAATGTTTCATATTTGAAACTTATTTATTTTAAAATTTGAATTTAAATGAATCCAAATTAATCTCTTAAAATTAATTAGAGTTGAAAACTTTATTTTTAGGATTTTGAAAAAAAAATCTTTATTAAAAGGTAACTAAGTAATAATGTAAAAAAAAAAAAGCAATTTATTATTTAATTTTTTTAAAATTTAAACCAATTCAAAATAGTTAAATCTTTCGTTGTATTATTTTGGGCTTGTAGGGGTTCCTTCACAACAAATTGCCCAAAAAAAAGGGACAAAGTAATATCATTAATATCAACAGCTAAAGAAAAATAAATTAAATAAGCATGAATAGTTAATGAGAAAAGTTGGGTAGGTACTTCTGTTGTGGCGTGCACAGGATGTTTTAAATCCATGCTGGGATTTGTAATCAATTTGTGACATTTGGTTACTTCAAAATAATCCAAAGAAGGGAATTGGAAATGATAACCCGTTGAAGCGAAGCTGTTTAGGCTTGGTAACTTTGAAAGTTTCAAAAATTTCAATGCACGGAACACTATTTCTGTTTGATCATCTTCAGCATTTACTTCAACTTGATATCCAAATACTTGCTCTAGTTTGAAAGCCCCATCAACGCTGATTTCCTTGAGGTTTGAAAGAGAACGGGTGACACTAATAGAAAACAAGCTTTTCAAATTGTTGCACTCTTCAATCCCTATACATTTAAGACTAGGGAAGGATATGGGTTGCATACAAGCATTTGATGATGATGCTATTGAAGTTCGGTCCATTTCAATGATTTTTATATTATCATCATCATTTTCCAACTCTGTGATAACGTATTCCAATTCATTGCAGTCTCTTATCTTGAGTTCTTCTAGCAGCTCCAAGCTTTGAGCAAGAGATGGTGAGAAGAGATATTTCAATCTATGGCAGCTGAGAATTTTCACAACTTTTAGCCTTTTGAGGCTAAAACAATGGTTGGGACTTTTCCATATCCACTTCAATTCTGGTAATTCTTCTAGCTCCAAACTTGTCAGATGTGACAGTAGTGATGCTTCATTTTCTTGCCTATCATGAAGAAACTCCCCTGTTTGAAATACTTCTTGCGACTGGCCACAATTAATAACTCTCACTTCCTTGAGATTTTGTAGGGCTGGAGACAAAGAAACCAGTTCCATGCAATCCCTTATTTCCAACTTCTCTAATTTTTGTAGAAATCTCTTTGGGAATGGACTGTTGCACAACATTTTGAAACCAGTCATATTTTCTATGACTAATGATTCCACCAAATCGAAGAAGACATCTGTTGAGACATGGCCTTGATCTGATGTATCAATCAAGTATTCCAGCTCCTTGCCATGTTTAAGTTTAAGATTTTTGGCACTGCATAACAATTCCTTGAAACCATGCAATGGAACATCCTGATAAATTCAAAATATAATGGAAACAGCAGCATTAGAAAAGTATATAATAAAACAAATACCAATTAAAAAATTATAGAAAAATTAAATATTACAAATCTTAAATATTAAATAAATTAAATAAGTACAACCTTAATGAAGACAATTCTTACAACATTAGTTATTAATAGGTTACCGATTAATTTATCATATTTGAAACTTATTTATTTTAAAAATTGAATTTAAATGAATCCAAATTAATCTCTTAAAATTAATTAGAGTTGAAAACTTTATTTTTAAGATTTTGAAAAAAAAATTCTTTATTTATCTTAGTATCAAACATAAAAGGTAACTAAGTAATAATGTAAAAAAAAAAAAAAGCAATTTATTATTTAAATTTTTTAAAATTTAAACCAATTCAAAATAGTTAAATCTTTTGCTATATTATTTTGGGCTTGTTGGGGTTTCTTCACAACAAATTTCCCAAAAAAAGTGACAAAGTACTAAGTTTTTGCTTTCTTGTTACAAGACTAAAAAAGAAATGAAAAATCAATTATGTTAAGTAAATTATATCAAAAGTGCTTAGCAAAAAAGTATTTCAGAAGTACGTAATTACTAATTAATTAGTTATACACATATGACTTGTGTGCATATCAAAGAGTCTTCCAATTCATTATAAATATATAGTTAAATACTAATATAAGTGCTTCATCATTAATATCAATATGTTGAAGAACAATAAATTAAATAAGCATGAATAGTTAAAGAGAAAAAGTTGTGTAGGTACCTCTGTTGTGGCATGCACAGGATGTTTTAAATCCATGCTGAAATTTGTAATCAATTTGTGACATTTGGTTACTTCAAAATAATCCAAAGAAGGGAATTGGAAATGATAACCCGTTGAAGCGAAGCTGTTTAAGCTTGGTAACTCTGAAAGTTTCAAAAATTTCAATGCACGGAACACTATTTTTGTTTGATCATCTTCAGCATTTAGTTCAACTTGATATCCAAAGACTTGCTCTAGTTTGAAAGCCCTGTCAATGCTGATTTCCTTGAGGTTTGAAAGAGAACGGATGACACTAACAGAAAACAAGCTTTTCAAATTGTTGCACCCTTCAATCTCTATACATTTAAGACGAGGGAAGGATACGGGTTGGACACAAGCATGTGATGATGATGCTATTGAAGTTTGGTCCATTTCAATGATTTTTATATTATCATCATCATTTTCTGACACTGTGATAACGTATTCCAATTCATTGCAGTCTCTTATCTTGAGTTCTTCTAACAGCTCCAAGCTTTGAGCAAGAGATGGTGAGAAGAGATATTTCAATCTATGGCAGCCGAGAATTTTCACAACTTTCAGGCTTTTAAGGCTGAAATAATGGCTGGGCCCTTTCCATAGCCACTTCAATTTTGGTAATTCTTTTAGCTTCAAACTCATTAGCTTCACATAATAAAAAAATGACATTTTAGTTTTGAGACTTTTGAGTATGATTGTATTTAGTAAAAAGTTATTTTATGTATACAATAATAATTTTAATAAATATTTATATATAGAATGCTTAAACAAAATTAGTGAGCAAAATCTTATAAAATGTGCAAGTAATAATATAGAAAGGAGCATACACATACATAAAATAAAATAAAATAACATACATAAAATAAAATAAAATAAAAGAGATATATAACATATCAAGACACACTGGCTATAAATTCAAAGAAAACCCTGGTAAATCAATATTAATGTGATAATTTACTTAAACAATCAAGAAGAAAGTATGCTCTATGAAGAAACAAGAAATATGTTATATGGAAAAGAAAATAATAATTTAAAATTGATAGTCTTTCATAATCAATTTTTAGCTTATGAAATATACAAAACTCAAATATAATACCTCGTATCTTACGAGCTTTATTATAAGAATAGAAAAATAAAAAAAAATAAGAGATCAGTCGTTTAATTACAACAATAATGAAAACTTTGGTAGATGTTTAATTAATTTTCAATAGGCAAAACTGTCAAAGCCAAATCCCAATTTTAGATTTTTTTTTAAAAATTGAAATTTGTGTCTATTTTAAATACAAAATTTGACCTTTCTTTAATAACAATACTATTTATTGGCTTATTGGATGATACTTAGGGTGTATATATAAATTTTAAATCGATAAACATATATATTTTGAATTTAAAAATTAAATTAATTATAAGAATTTTCAAATTTAAATAATTTATGCTAGATTAAATTTATTAGAAATCTATAAAGATAAAAATTATATTTGAGATTTTTAAATTTAAATATATATATATATATATATATATATATCTAATCCATTTCAAATTAGATACATCTAAATTATTTTTTGAAATTTTTAAATTTAAAAAGAAATATATCTAAATTATAGGTTTTATCCATTACAAGGAAATGTCCGCATAAGTATCCTCATGAACAAATTTAATCAAGTACCGTCTTATATATCATCCATAAAACTGTCTACACTACATAGGTATTCACAGAAACAAATCCTATCAAGAAACTTTGTATCATGTAATACATATTGTATTGCAAAGTTTGAAGAGCTTTAGATAAAACATAATCTGTGGGATCAAATTTTTATGAAATCAAAATTGTTTAGCACGGTTGTGTAAAAAGTTCCATATATGTTTTGCCAAATGGGCGTTTTCTCTCTATTCGTCAACAATATTACACCCAAGGTTCACTGGCGATGGTTTCAAAGGATCTTCGAACACCATGGAAAAATTCTTGATATCTTTATCCCCCACAAGAGGAATGTTAGAGGCAAGAGATTTGGCTTTGTCCGGTTTTCAGAACTATGGGAAGCAAGAAGAGCAGTGGAGAAACTAAATGGTGCTTGGCTTTTAGAGCATAGAATCGGAGTAAACTTTGCCAGGTTTAATGTCAGGTCAGCCTATTGGAAAAGAGTTAAACCATCTGATAATCAAGATGCTGGTAAGGAAAATGGTAAAGAATCAACTCCCCAACTTCCAGGAAAAGTTGTGTCCAGGCTAGGGAGATAGGTGGCACAAGCAACTCTGGTTTGTCTTGTAGGGGATTGTAAGATCCAAATTTTATTATACTGTATACCCTATGTGTACATAATCGATAGTGGAAATAAATCTTTTTAGTGAAATTAAGGCATCATTGAATATGAATTTTCACTTTTCATTTTGTGTTATAATGTACGTATGGTGTATAAAGAATAGAAGGGATTTAATTATTTATTTAAGGTATGAAAACATTTAATGAAGAGGTATGAAAACATTTAATGAAGAGTAAAGGCTGTCAGACAAATGAAGAAAAGAGTGAAAGGAAAGCCAATAAACGTTGGCTGGAAGAGAAGTTGGCGAGAAGGAGAAAAATTTAGTCAAAAAGGAAGGAAGAAAATGGACTGCAACGGGAGGCTTACCACCATTCCTTTTGTCACCAATTTCTCTGGGTTTTAATTGCATGAAAGACGTGCAATGATGACAGAAAAACAGGATAAGAATAGGTGGCAAGTTCTAAGTGGATTTGAGGGGCTATATAAGAAGAATACTTGAGGAAAAGCCATCTATTGTTACTCGCCCATTCTGTTTGCTACAAATTTTACTTCGTTTCTTCCGTTCCTTTCATAACCATGGAGTTTTATCTTTCTATTAGTTAAACCTTTTCCTCACCGTTGAAGAGCTAAGGAACAAGTAAAAACAAAACTAAAAGAGGTAGAAAAGCACTCAGTTATTGGGAGAGGGTTAAGGTGAGTTTCATAAGCTCTATGGTTCTCTTGATATTCTATTCAATACTGGGTTTCTATGTGTTATAACGTAATAAACATAGATATAGCCTTGTTTTAGCTAAGTCATGTTAGAAAATATATAAGAACTAGAACAAGGTGTAATCTGAATCGAGAGTAGACAATGATAATACTGGAAATAATGATAATGGGCGAGCTAAAATCTGGAACGTAGAAGGAAGGGCGAGGACCAATGTTCGCCAATGAGGCGAGTAGGGAAATGAGAACTCACCAAGGTGTTGTTCAAGAGGGTGAGGGCGCCCAACACTAGCTTAATACATGGGCGAGCCCATCGCTGAGTAGAAAGCCGTGTGGCGAACTCTTAAATCTAAGAAAATATCAGTCTGGCGAGCTGAAGGTTGGGCGAGCTCCCAATCAGAGGAATAGGGAGTAATTCTGGGCGAGCTCATTTGGACGAGCTATTATCTCACCAAAGTAATTGGAAATAGTTTTAGGAAAAATTATTAGAAAAGAAGATATTAATAGTTTCATAAATTATTTGCAGCCGGAAATTGGGAATTTGCTATTGGCGAGCAGGAAGCGAAGCAAGACGAAGCAAGAGCTGCAAGACTTCGTGAGATCAGGTAAGGAAGAAGTATGTGAAGTGAATGCATGTCCTGTGGAGTTAAAATTTACGAAATTATTAAGAAATTGTTTTGTTTTTGACATGCATTGTTATGAATAATCGTATGCTTGGGCGAACGAATAATGGCGGGCGAGCCATTTGGCGAGCTCCTTTTATTGTATTTGATATCGTGGGCGAGTAGCCTTGTGTTCAATATAAATCCAGGCGAGCTAATTTGGCGAACCCCTTTTTATGTCATTTTGGGTCAGGCGATCCCCATTTTTATGATATGGGCGAGTTGGCCATGCAATGCCATAATGGGCGAGCCACTGGGCGAGCCAGTTTTACGTTTTGTGTTAAAAGCAAGGCGGGCGGGCGAACACTAGTTCACCGTACCTGGTGAACTGCTCATGGGTGAAATGTTTTATGAGTATTTTCTGAACGCAAATTAAATAAATAAACTTTGAATTAATATTTTAGAAAAATAGAAAATGTGAAACCTTTTGGGCGAGTAGACCCTTGGGCGAGTTGACCATTGGGAAAGTTGACCATTGGGCGAGTTAACCATTAGGCGAGTTGACCATTGGGCGAGTTGATTATTGGCGAGCTGACTATGGCGAACTAGCCATGGGCGAGCCCGCTTAACCCGTGCCTTTCTCACACAGAATAGTTGAGATTGAGGGCTGTTTTACTATTTTATAAAACCTTTTGGAAATCAAATCATTTTGTGGAGATGATAACATGAGTGAAATAATCTCATAAAGTTTGTTCATAAGTTGTAAAAGTGATTTTTGAGACTTTAGGCCATGAGTTCATGCATTATTATTCCTGTATTTGCGTGACCCACCTGGGGCGGTGGCTCGGTCAATGGACCAACGAGTGCACCTCAGGACGTCACAGGGCTGATGGACCCGCCAAGTCATCAACGGTCTCGAGGTCACTTGGCAAGTGGACCCGAGAACCACCTATAGATTATGGCCATAGATCTAGCTGAGATAGCCGTGAGGGGCGATGGCCTACGGGTGCACCCCAAAAGCGGACGACTTCTGTTCCTGAAGGAACAGAGCATGATTTATTTATTGCCTAGTCTCAACTTCTTGTCTTTTTATGGGTTTATGGTTAAGATAATTGATTTGTTTTTGGGAAGAGAGTTGTTATTTTATAAAGCAACATACACCTTCCTTACTGAGCACGTTATCGCTCACTCCTTATTTTTCCACTCCACAGATAATTGATTTGGACTAAAAGACTTACCTTCCTGAGATTCGATATTGAAGGTATGTTGTATTCGTTTATATATTCAGTAAAGTTGTACAGTACTACTTTAAATTGAAAGGAATGTATATACATCTTAAGGAAAAGACTTTACATATTAGTACGTGAAGTAAAAGTACCAATTTTTAATAAGGTAGTAGAAGTTGTTAAGCATCACAGACAGCCCAACCGGTAATTAAGTGTAAGTTATGAGTAAGTATCGGGATATACAGTGGCTTTGGGATGTTACAGATTTAATTGTATCAGAGCAGGGTTGGTCAGATGTTTAGTGATACTTAAAGTAAATGGTATACATTCCCTATAGTACTGTACAATCTGAATATATAATTGATGTATTGATAAATGATCTCTATGGTACAGATATGAGTGGAAGAAGGAGAATGCGCTCAGTGAGAGGCATAGGCCGAGGTAGGGCGGCACAGACTCCGGAACCACAGACACCGGAACCTGCCCCAAGACCTCCACCTCCTATACAGCCAGAGAACATTGATACCCGTGTGAGCCGAGTGGAGAGGCTAATAGCTGATTTTATGGCTATGTATCAGGCTGACAGAGCCGCGGATAAGGCAGAGAGAGAGAGAGCTGCAGCTCCCGCAGCTCCGGTAGAGGTGCCAGTACCACCACAGTCGGCACCAGATATACCTAAGCCTCAGCCTATTCCACCACCAGCACCTCAGCCACAAGTAGCTCCACCACAGCCATTGATTCAGCCGCCTCGAAATGCGGAGTCTTATTGTAATGTGATATTGGTGAAATCATTTAAGAAGCTGGATCCACCTAAGTTTAAAGGTACTAGAGATCCATTGGTGGCGGAGCAGTGGGTCATTAAGATCGATAGATTACTTCAGATCATGAGATGTTCAGAGACGGAGAAGGTAGGCCTAGCAGTATTCCAGTTGGCAGATGATGCGAGACATTGGTGGAAGGCCACTCAGACCATATTATTTGCTCAGCATCAGGATCTGTCTTGAGATATTTTTGTTGATGCCTTTCGGAGACAGTATATTCCTGACACTGCTCAAGAAAAATTACAGCAGGAATTTATGGATTTAGTGCAGAGTAGCATGTCAGTGGCCGAGTATGAGGCCAAATTTACTACCTTGAGCCGTTTTGATCCACAAACTAGTGCGAATACCCGGTACAAGATTTCAAGGTTTAGAGCTGGTTTGAGGCCATCTATCAGAGTGAAGCTAGCCCCATTTGATATACAGACTTATGATGAGATAGTTAAACGGGCGCAGCTATGTGAGAGAGATTATGAGCAGTTCTAACTTGATTTCAGTAATAAGAGTAAAGTAAAAGCAAAGGGAAAGGCTAAGAGGTTTATGGAGGACAGACCAGGTAGAGAGCAGTCTAAGAGGACTAGATCTACGGGCATACAGATTTCAGAGGGCAGATTTGATAGACCTGCAGTTTCTACTCCTGCCAGTGGCCCCACCACTACTCAGAGAAGTGTTGTGCCCTTATGTAGACATTGTGGAAGGTCGCATGGATCGCGCCCTTGTCCTTTAATGTCTGGGGTATGTTTTAGATGTGGACAGACGGGGCACTTTATCAAGAATTGCCCAATGCTCAGAGAGTCAACTGCTTCTACTAGACCTCCTGCATTACCTCAGATAGCGGCCCCGGTAGCTCAGAGCGAACCAGAGAAAGCGACACCCTCACAGCCTAGGCAGGCGACAGCCGCAGAGAAGGGTAAAAAGGTTGTGACTCAGGGTCGAGTGTATGCCTTGGATCAGGAAACTGCCGACGCCTCTATAGACGTGATCAAAGGTAAGGTTTATCTTTTTGATATTCCCGTAATTGCCTTAATTGATCCGGGTTCTACCCATTCATTCTTATCGCCTGCATATGCCAACAGGACCCCAGTAGAGCCGGAGTTGTTAGAGTATACTTTGCAAGTGAAAACTCCTTTTAATGATTTCCAGAGGACGAATATTATATATAGGAATTGTAAATTGACTATAGGAGAGAAGGTTGTGACAGCTAACCTAATTTTGTTGGATACATATGATTTTGATATCATTCTAGGTATGGATTGGTTAGCTGCAAACCATGTTAGTTTGGATTGTAATACTAAGTTTATTACCTTCTCTCATCCCGAAAAGTATATTGTAAAGTTATTATAAATTAATAAAAAGTATGTTTGTGAAATGTTATGTGTACTGAAATTGTGGTTGTATGAATGTTTATGAAAGATATATTGCTAGTGTGGAGGATGTAGAGAGGAAACATCCAGAGATCCAAGAGATTCCTGTGGTTAGGGACTTCTCGGATGTATTTCCAGAAGATTTACCAGGGTTACCACCGGATCGAGAAACAGAGTTTATGATCGAGTTGGTACCCGATACGGAGCCAATTTCTAGACCTCCATATCGGATGGCACTGACAAAGTTAAATGAGCTCAAGAAGCAGCTCCAAGAGTTACTAGATAAGGGATTTATACATCCCAGTGTGTCACCATGGGGAGCTCCAGTATTATTTGTTCGGAAGAAGGATGGTAGTCTCCGGTTGTGTATAGATTATCGGATGTTGAATCGGGCTACCGTTAAGAATAAGTATCCACTACCTCGGATTGATGATTTGTTTGATCAGCTCAGGGGTGCACAGGTGTTTTCCAAGATAGACCTCCGATCAGGCTATCACCAGTTGAAAATCAAGGAGTCGGATGTACATAAGACAGCCTTTCAGACTCGCTACGGCCACTATAAGTTCTTAGTGATGCCTTTTGGGTTGACAAATGCCCCTGCAGCTTTTATGAGTTTGATGAATGAGGTATTTCATCCATTTTTGGATAAGTTTGTCATAGTATTTATTGATGACATACTGATTTACTCTAAGACTCCAGAGGAGCACGAGCAGCATTTGCAGATTGTTCTACAGATCCTCAGAGAGCGAAAGTTGTATGCTAAGCTTAGTAAATGTGAGTTCTGGCTTGACCATATTATATTTCTCGGACATGTAGTGTCGAGGGACGGGGTGTCAGTTGATCCGTCCAAGATAGAGGCCACCGTTCAGTGGGAGAGGCCTAACACAGTTACTGAGATACAGAGTTTCTTGGGTCTTGCCGGATATTATCGCAAGTTTGTGGAGGGATTTTCTAGACTTGCTGCTCCATTGACACGACTCACATGTAAGGATGTAAAGTTCGAGTGGAATGATGCGTGTGAGCGCAGTTTTCTCGAGCTTAAGAAGAGATTGACTAGTGCCCCCGTATTAGCCCTTCCTAGCGGATCAGGAGGATTTATGGTGTATACCGATGCATCCACTCAAGGTTTGGGGTGTGTGCTTATGCAGCATGGTCGGGTTATAGCCTATGGTTCTCGACAGTTGAAGGATCATGAGAGGAATTATCCGACACATGATTTGGAGTTAGCCGCCGTAGTGTTTGCATTGAAGATATGGCGACATTACTTGTATGAGGAGAAATTTCAGATATATACAGATTCAGTTAGTGCCTTGTCCGAATTGTATGTCAGGGAGATAGTGAGGTTACATGGTGTTCCAGTGAGTATTACCTCTAATAAGGACTCCCGCTTCACATCTCATTTCTGGGAGAGATTTCAGGAGGCTATGGGATCCCAACTGAGTTTTAGCACCGCTTTTCATCCACAGACTGATGGGCAGTCCGAGCGTACGATACAGATGCTCGAGGATATGTTGAGAGCGTGTGCATTGGATTTTAGAGGCTCATGGGACGACCACTTACCCCTGGCAGAGTTTGCTTATAATAATAGTTTTCATACGAGTATCGGCATGGCACCGTATGAGGCCTTGTATGGCAGACGATGCAGATCCCCGATAGCATGGGAAGAAGTTGGAGACCGTAAACTGTTAACTCCCAATTTGGTCGAGCAGGCTTCTCGTGATGTACGGATGATCTGTGAGAGGCTCAGAACGGCTCAGAGTCGGCAAAAGAGTTATGCAGATACTAGACGCCGACCATTGGAATTTGTAGCGGGTGATTATGTGTTTTTAAAGGTTTCACCGTCCAAGGGTATAATGAGATTCGGAAAGAGAGGAAAGTTGAGTCCTCGATACATTGGGCCGTATGAGATCTTAGATCGCGTAGGAGATGTGGCATATCGGTTAGCACTACCACCAGAGTTGTCAGGAGTGCATAACGTGTTCCATATCTCGATGTTGAGAAAGTACCATCCAGATCCTTCTCATGTGATTCGACACGAGCCACTAGAGATCAGAGAAGATATGAGTTACGTTGAGAAACCGATACAGATCCTGGATAGGAAAGATAAGGTATTGCGATCTAAGACGATTTCTTTGGTTAAAGTGCTCTGGCAGTATCATAACGAGGAAGAGGCTACTTGGGAGTTAGAGAGTCTTATGCATGAGAGGTATCCAGAGCTCTTCCAGTGACAGGTCCTAGTTAAATTTGGAGGACCAAATTTCTTAAGGTGGGAAGAAATGTAAGATCCAAATTTTATTATACTGTATACCCTATGTGTACATAATCGATAGTGGAAATAAATCTTTTTAGTGAAATTAAGGCATCATTGAATATGAATTTTCACTTTTCATTTTATGTTATAATGTACGTATGGTGTATAAAGAATAGAAGGGATTTAATTATTTATTTAAGGTATGAAAACATTTAATGAAGAGGTATGAAAACATTTAATGAAGAGTAATTGCTGTCAGACAAATGAAGAAAAGAGTGAAAGGAAAGCCAATAAACGTTGGCTGGAAGAGAAGTTGGCGAGAAGGAGAAAAATTTAGTCAAAAAGGAAGGAAGAAAATGGACTGCAACGGGAGGCTTACCACCGTTCCTTTTGTCACCAATTTCTCTGGGTTTTAATTGCATGAAAGACGTGCAATGATGACAGAAAAACAGGATAAGAATAGGTGGCAAGTTCTAAGTGGATTTGAGGGGCTATATAAGAAGAATACCTGAGGAAAAGCCATCTATTGTTACTCGCCCATTCTGTTTGCTACAAATTTTACTTCGTTTCTTCCGTTCCTTTCATAACCATGGAGTTTTATCTTTTTGTTAGTTAAACCTTTTCCTCACCGTTGAAGAGCTAAGGAACAAGTAAAAACAAAACTAAAAGAGGTAGAAAAGCACTCGGTTATTGGGAGAGGGTTAAGGTGAGTTTCATAAGCTCTATGGTTCTCTTGATATTCTATTCAATACTGGGTTTCTATGTGTTATAATGTAATAAACATAGATATAGCCTTGTTTTAGCTAAGTCATGTTAGAAAATATATAAGAACTAGAACAAGGTGTAATCTGAATCGAGAGTAGACAATGATAATACTGGAAATAATGATAATGGGTGAGCTAAAATCTGGAACGTAGAAGGAAGGGCGAGGACCAATGTTTGCCAATGAGGCGAGTAGGGAAATGAGAACTCGCCAAGGTGTTGTTCAAGAGGGTGAGGTCGCCCAACACTAGCTTAATACATGGGCGAGCCCATCGCTGAGTAGAAAGCCGTGTGGCGAACTCTTAAATCTAAGAAAATATCAGTCTGGCGAGCTGAAGGTTGGGCGAGCTCCCAATCAAAGGAATAGGGAGTAATTCTGGGCGAGCTCATTTGGACGAGCTATTATCTCACCAAAGTAATTGGAAATAGTTTTAGGAAAAATTATTAGAAAAGAAGATATTAATAGTTTCATAAATTATTTGCAACCGGAAATTGGGAATTTGCTATTGGCGAGCAGGAAGCAAAGCAAGACGAAGCAAGAGCTGCAAGACTTCGTGAGATCAGGTAAGGAAGAAGTATGTGAAGTGAATGCATGTCCTGTGGAGTTAAAATTTACGAAATTATTAAGAAATTGTTTTGTTTTTGACATGCATTGTTATGAATAATCGTATGCTTGGGCGAACGAATAATGGCGGGCGAGCCATTTGGCGAGCTCCTTTTATTGTATTTGATATCGTGGGCGAGTAGCCTTGTGTTCAATATAAGTCCGGGCGAGCTAATTTGGCGAACCCCTTTTTATGTCGTTTTAGGTCAGGCGATCCCCATTTTTATGATATGGGCGAGTTGGCCATGCAATGCCATAATGGGCGAGCCACTGGGCGAGCCAGTTTTACGTTTTGTGTTAAAAGCAAGGCGGGCGGGCGAACACTAGTTCACCGTACCTGGCGAACTGCTCATGGGTGAAATGTTTTATGAGTATTTTCTGAACACAAATTAAATAAATAAACTTTGAATTAATATTTTAGAAAAATAGAAAATGTGAAACCTTTTGTGCGAGTAGACCCTTGGGCGAGTTGACCATTGGGAAAGTTGACCATTGGGCGAGTTGACCATTGGGCGAGTTGACTATTGGCAAGCTGACTATGGCGAACTAGCCATGGGCGAGCCAGCTTAACCCGTGCCTTTCTCACACAGAATAGTTGAGATTGCGGGCTGTTTTACTATTTTATAAAACCTTTTGGAAATCAAATCATTTTGTGGAGATGATAACATGAGTGAAATAATCTCATAAAGTTTGTTCATAAGTTGTAAAAGTGATTTTTGAAACTTTAGGCCATGAGTTCATGCATTATTATTCCTGTATTTGCGTGACCCACCTGGGGCGGTGGCTCGGTCAATGGACCAACGAGTGCACCTCAGGGCGTCACAGGGCTGATGGACCCGCCAAGTCATCAGCGGTCTCGAGGTCACTTGGCAAGTGGACCCGAGAACCACCTATAGATTATGGCCATAGATCTAGCTGAGATAGCCGTGAGGGGTGATGGCCTACGGGTGCACCCCAAAAGCGGACGACTTCTGTTCCTGAAGGAACAGAGCATGATTTATTTATTGCCTAGTCTCAACTTCTTGTCTTTTTATGGGTTTATGGTTAAGATAATTGATTTGTTTTTGGGAAGAGAGTTGTTATTTTATAAAGCAACATACACCTTCCTTACTGAGCACGTTATCGCTCACTCCTTATTTTTTCACTCCACAGATAATTGATTTGGACTAAGAGACTTACCTTCCTGAGATTCGATATTGAAGGTATGTTGTATTCGTTTATATATTCAGTAAAGTTGTACAGTACTACTTTAAATTGAAAGGAATGTATATACATCTTAAGGAAAAGACTTTACATATTAGTACGTGAAGTAAAAGTACCAATTTTTAATAAGGTAGTAGAAGTTGTTAAGCATCACAGACAGCCCAACCGGTAATTAAGTGTAAGTTATGAGTAAGTATCGGGATATACAGTGGCTTTGGGATGTTACAGGGATGTTCTGATGAAGGATGGTAACAGAAGCTCTCCAAAAGAAATTTTAATGGAGGATCAGGATCTGGAAAATAGGAGTCAAGTTCAGTTTGCTGAGGGTAGTCAGACTATTTGCAAAGCTGAGGTGGACGTTGAGGCCTTGCATGAACTTGAGAATTACGCGATTGGTACGGCAAGATGCTATTATGAAGCTAGTATATAACAGGAAAATTTCAGAATCTAAGGAGTCTTTGATATCCATGTCAAGAAGATCTCTGAAAAACAATTCCTAATTGAATTCGATGACAAAGGTACTATGAAAACTATGCAGCTTGATGGATGGACGTGGCTCAGGCGATGATTTATTGAGGTGGAGCCTTGGTCAGCCAATGTTGAATTCAAACATAGGGCTACTTGGATAACCGGCTTTGGTGTTCCCCTGCAGGCCTGGTGTTATGCTACTTTCAAAAACATAGCAGAAATTTGGGGTGAACTCAAATCAATGGATGGGAAAACGCTCAACTTCAAAGACTTTAGTAGGGTTGTTAAGTTTATTACGACAAATCACATTAAGAAGATTGACGATGTTATCCTGGTGGATTGTGGTGGCAAATCATATCCAGTCAGAGTTACGGAGATAGGTTCTGATCTGGCCTCATTATTCCGCTATTCTTGAGATTCTTATAAAAAAGATATAGCTGCGATCAAAAATCAGTCCCAGGTTGATTCTAGTTCAAGTGATTCTCAGGGCATGCATGGAGATGGAGTCACTCAAGAGTCGGACTTCTCTCATAAAGGTGCAGCCGACATCAAAATGGGAATAAAAAATATGACAGAGTCGTTGCATGCATGTAAAGATGCTGATATTGGTATCTCTGTTGGCTTGCAAAATGAAGTAAATATGGGAGAGAAAATTTCGGTTAGTCCCAATGAGGACAGTGAGGAGGTTGGGAACATTTCTGTTAGGTAATAAGCCCAAAGGGAGAGCTTAACCCAAAAAATCAATCTATTAAGTAGGAGAACTCCTCAATTTTAAATACCTCTCCACAATTGCTCGTGGAGTCGACGTGAGATCTTAACAATTTCTTATAACCTTCCTAATTCCCTACCAGTTGATTCCCCTAATCCTAGGCTTTCTCAAGCCAACTCATCCTTAATGAAGGGAAAGGAAAAGGTTTGTCAGATAAAGCCGAAACCTTCGGATGCCGAAACAGAATGTGGATCAGTTCACTCTGATGATACTGTAGGTATTGCAACACGTGGGAAATTTAGCCAGAAGCAAACTATCTTGTCTTCCATCAAGGCATGGAAATTCCGAATGTTAGAAGAAGTGGAGGATGCCATTTGCGAGAAAGTGGAAAAGAAGAAAAATGAGAAGACAGCCAAGAAATTTGCCAGGAAAAAACAAAATAGTTCTTATAAGCATATCGGGGTGTTTGCAAATGAATTGCTGTCCGATGGTGACCTTAAAAATAGATTCAAGATGATTACAAAAGAAGCGAAGGAGATTTGGGAGGTGGGGAAGCTACTGGGTATATCGGCTTATCGTGAAGACGATGTAGTTATTGAAAAGTTGAAGGAGATGCAAAACAAAGCATAACGAGAAAGATTGAGATCTTAAGTTGGAATTTCAGGGGATGAATAACATTTGCAAATGAAAGACTAACATTTAAGGGCAGATTAGTTCACTCTGTTGGTGCTAACATGGTGTGATTAAAGGAAACTTAATTGAAGGTATTAAGGACTCTCAAGTCTTGATTAAAAGTTTAGTGGAACTGGAAGCAAGAGAATGAGGGCATGGAGAGAAAGGTTGGTTAGTTCCATTTAAAAAACAAATTTGAGTGGTCTGTTAGGTATGTATGAGAATTTTTTTCTGAACTATGAGGGGCATAGGTGGTCCCATTTAAGATAGCTGAAGAAAAAGCTGACAGTTACAGGATCCAAATGCTTTTTGTACGAGAGACAAAAACGGAAGAGATATAGACAGAGTAAGCACTAAGCACAACTCATATGGGGAAGAGAAGAGGTAGGGTGGCTGTGTTCACAATCATCAAGTAAATGTGATTGTTTTAACATGGGTGTGAAACAATCTGGGTTCAATTGGGAAGTTGTAAGGTGGGCTGAAGGTATATAGTGGTCAAATGTGTACGGAATAAAGTTAGTATTCGAGTGTATGAGGTGTTCTATTTTTTGCCCCTTGCGAGGCTAATGAAGGAAGAGTAATCGTGAGAGGAGCTTTTAGGTTTGTAGAGGAAATATAAAGGAATTGATGTGTGATAGGGAAAAGAGTGTGGAATTTATTAAGTCTTTTGTGTTCATTGTAGGTGGAGAGTTCTCGGCTCTTCCATTATGGGGAAGATATTTTCTTGGTTCAGAAAAGGTTCAAGAAGAGCAGGTCTAAGCGTATGGCATGTTGATTGTTCCTCTGCTCCAAATGTTTTATGATGCATTTCGGGTTCCTCCTTGCTTTTAAGGTGTTTTATGAGATGTCATGATTGTGGCCCTCGAAATGTTGGGGCTCATCATTCTTGAGAACTCCTTTGAGATGTTACTTAGGAGTTTTAGGCGTTAGCTCCCTAAAAAAGGAAATTTCTTTATTGAAGAAAAGTTATGAGAGAAATATTTTTATATTGCTGTTCAATATTGGAATCGGATTAGAATGTTGATTGAAGTTATGAATTCAATAGTTCTGTTACTTAAGAGAGATGTTATGGATAGTTAGAGTCTCTGTTCTCTGTGGGCTGTCCTTTTGGTGGTTAGGGAGTGGTGCTGTTAGCTTTTGGGTGATTGTATATTTTGTAAGGGCTTTTGATTGGGGTGGCTCAGAGCTTGTCTGTTGCTAGCTCATGCTAGTTTTGTTCTCTTGATGGATTAACAAAATTTTTGACTTACCTATATATATATATATATATATATTAATTTTTCCAACGAAAACATCGAAGATAACGTTTAATTGTTTTACGAGCATACAAAAGAAATGGGCCAAAGGCAGAATCTTGAATCACAATTGAAGGAAAAGTGTATAAACATACCTTTAGTGGAATCTCTTTGTTGACTTCTTGTTGAATATTGAAAAATTCCAATTGAGGACAGCTCCAAACCAGTAAATCTTCCAAGGATGGTGACACGATGGGATAGTTTTCTGAGCAAAAGCAACTCAAATTCTTCAGTTGTACAAGATATAGACGTTCTAGACGAGGGAATGCGATGGCATGATCAATTCCATTCCTTTCTTTTGCAACATTGAAGACATGTTTTAACTGAGGAGCTTCAGTTATCTCAAGGGATTGCAAATGTGGAAGACCTTGAGTCAAAGGAATTTGACAAACATATTCCAGTCTTTCACACGCACATATATTAAGAATTGTCAAACTTGGCAAGAGTGGATGATCGAGATGGCCACTGTCTGAATCTATATCATCATCATTTACAGACTCTGTGATGATGTTTTTTAGTCCATGGCAGTATGCTATCTCGAGTTGTTGTAGCAGCACCAACCTTTGAGCGAGAGATGGTGAGAAGAGATATTTTAGTCTATGGCAGCGGAAAAGTTTCAAAACTTTCAAGCTTTGGAGATTAAAATAATGGTTGGGTCCTTTCCATATCCACTTCAATTTTGGTAATTCTTTTAGCTCCAAACACGTTAAATTTGAAAGCGGTGGCACCTGATATTCCTTATACAAAAAAATATATAAAATTTATAGATTAATAAATACTGACATATTTGCTAAAAAATGTATAGAAAGTGTTGGAAAGCAATAATATTGAAGAACCATGTATAGTAGTTGCTCAATAGTATTTTATTAGACATACTAAGAAAAAAGAAAAATATATGTACAAAATGTGTTAATATAATTTAATTGAACTTTTTTCCCTTCAAAGGTGTAAAAATATGATCAATTTATATATAAATTTACTAATTTGTCATTAAATATATTTTTTTCTTTCCTCCTTCCATGCGTAAGTAACTAGGAATAATATATTTCTGTAGCAATAATATATTTTAAAACATATATATAATTTTAAAAATGGTTCAATTAACAAGTTTTATAGACTACAGATATTGGCTTAGAATAATATATTTTATCTAAAAAAATATCTTTCACTTAAACGCGTTATTTTCATCAAATTCAAGAATGAAAAATGTGTTGATTTCATTTTTTTTTTTCATAAATATCATCCCAACCACTGCCAATGTATTTCTTATAAAAAATTGCAAAAGAAAGCCTTTTTAACTACTATGGGATTTAAAAGTGTACCCGATTGCTTTTCCAACAGGGCAACATGCTTAATTAAACAATTAAAATTGTTCAACAACTACCAACTAAAGCAACAGAGCATGCAATAAAGGATAAATGGAGAGAGAAGAGGTACCTTAAGCTCCACTATTTCTTTCTTCTCAGGAATCTCATCCATTTGAATATTGAAAAATTTCAATCGAGGACAGCTCCGAACCCATAACTGTTCCAAGGATGGTGACACGATGGGATGGTTTTCTGAGCAAAAGCAACTCAAATTCCTCAGTTGTCCAAGATATAGACGTTCTAGACGAGGGAATGCAATGGCATGATCAATTCCATTCCTTTCTTTTGCAACATTGAAGACATGTTTTAACTGAGGAGCATCAGTTATCTCAAGGGATTGCAAATGTGGAAGACCTTGAGTCAAAGGAATTTGACAAACATATTCCAGTCTTTCACACCTAATTATATCAAGAATTGTCAAATTTGGCAAGAGTGGATGATCGAGATGGCCACTGTCTGATTCTATATTATCGTCATTTTCGGACTCTGTGATAATGTTTTTTAGTCCATGGCAGTATTCTATCTCGAGTTTTTGTAGCAGCACCAAGCTTTGAGCAAGAGAGGGTGTGAAGAGATATTCCAATCCATGGCAATCAAACATTTTCACAACTTTCAAGCTTTGGAGATTAAAATAATGGTTGGGTCCTTTCCATATCCACTTCAATTTTGGTAATTCTTTTAGCTCCAAACACGTTAAATTTGAAAGTGGTGGCACCTGATATTCCTTATACAAAGAAATATATAAAATTTATAGATTAATAAATACTGACATATTTGCTAAAAAATGTATAGAAAGTGTTGGAAAGCAATAATATTGAAGAACCATGTATAGTAGTTGCTCAATAGTATTTTATTAGACATACTAAGAAAAAAGAAAAATATATGTACAAAATGTGTTAATATAATTTAATTGAACTTTTTTCCCTTTAAAGGAGTAAAAATATGATCAATTTATACATAAATTTACTAATTTGTCATTAAATATATTTTTTCTTTCCTCCTACCGTGCGTAAGTAACTAGGAATAATATATTTCTGTAGCAATAATATATTTTAAAACATATATATAATTTTAAAAATGGTTCAATTAACAAGTTTTATAGACTATAGATATTGGCTTAGAATAGTATATTTTATCTAAAAAAATATCTTTCACATAAACGCATTATTTTCATCAAATTCAAGAATGAAAAATGTATTGATTTCTTTTTTTTTTTTATAAATATCATCATAACCGCTGCCCATGTATTTCTTATAAAAACTTCCAAAAGATTTTTTAACTAGTATAGGATTTAAAAGTGTACCCGATTGCTTTTCCAACAGGGCAACATGCTTAATTAAAGGTTTAAAATTGTTCAATAAGTCAATAATCAACTACCAACTAAAGCAACAGAGCATGCAATAAAGGAGAAATGGAGAGAGAAGAGGTACCTTAAGCTCAACTATTTCTTTCTTCTCAGGAATCTCATCCATTTGAAATACCACTTTCATATCGTCGCAACATACAAGCCGAAGAGAAGTTAATTCATTTAGGCCCTTTTGATCTAGGCTTGGGACAATATTTTTGAGTTCCATGACTTCAATCAAAGCCAACTTTTCCACGTCGCAAAACAGCTTCTTAAATGTACTCAATGAAGATGAGAATTCATTAATTCTCAAGGTTCTAAACTTTAGCCCCTGCATATATCCAAGCCAATCTTCATTTACAGCTATCATGTACCTTTGTAGCTTAGCAGAGAACACAAAGTTTTCTTGAAAACACTGAGCAGTAGAAACTCTCAGTGATAGTGCAGTCAAACGAGGCAATGAAGTTAGCTCAGATAAGTTGACATTGTTTGGACATGTCACGTGCAGCTCTTGGAGTGACGTCAACCTATTACACACAAATACAAAATATTATTATTAACACAATATTAATAACACTTTTTTTTTTTCGTAAACTATAAGTGTTCTCTTCCGTTTTAATTATTTGAGACTAATCATATTCGAGGTTTAGTTACAATTAAGTCTTTTCACCCCTCCCCAAAGATGTGTTTAGTGGGAGTTGAACTCAAGAGCTCTTCTCACAAACTCAGTCTGCGTTGCCAACTGAGCCACAACTCATGAATTAATATTAATAACACTTCAACCCAATGATAAAAATAGCTAGATAATTAATGATTACTGTAAACATAAATTGGTTTTAATTATCTCAACATATATAACATTTTTTTAAACTATTTTGCAATTCATGTGACTATCATGCTATATACTAGCAGGTTTTTAAAATGGAAGAGCTACAGGTTTGAACGCTTCATAATAATAATAATGGGAGTGAACAAAAGCTTAAGGTGGATATGTTTGCCAAAGTATAAGATCAATTACCTAATATAGTAAATAATAGAAATATAAATAACATAAAAATAAGTACTTAATTTTGGGCAATATGTTAAAAAAATTAACTGACATCTACTACATCGTACCTTGATAGCAAACTCGGAGGAAAATTGACCTGTTGGCTTCCAGAGTAATAAAAATGTAGTAATTTTAGTCTACGCAATACCACGAACTCTTCTGGTAGCTCATGAATATTAGTTTTAAGCAATGCAAGCATCTCAAGGTTTTCCAAATTGCTCAATGATGAGATGTTCTCAAGCTCACAATTTACAAAGCATAGAGTTCGAAGATTTCTTACTATTTTAAATACTTCCAGTGAGAAAGAAACATTCCCGAGATATAAACTTCGAAGAGCTTTCATCATTTCAAAGAACACACTCGGAATTTTCACTAAATTCTTTCCTCTATAAGCCAAAATTTTGAGTTTTGGAAATTCCAATTTGTCTGGAAAATTATTTATGTCACTATCCCAAAAAGAGATTAATGTATAACATTCAGAACTTTCACTTATAGGCCATTCGATCAATCCTTCCTTTACCATGAATGTATTTTTCTCTCTCAATATTATCCAATAAGCAAAATCACGAATCACATCATGCATGCTTACATATATTTCATTCTCCTCCTCGTCCTCATCATTACTATCACCAGTTTTTAATAACAAACTCGACTGTAGGAGCTTATTTATTGCTTCACAAATTTCCAGCCGTATGTCCTCCAAAAAGTAAACATCAGAAAATAATCCATATCCAATTCCAGCCATAATCAACATCTCAATGCCAATGTAAGAATCTTCTGGGAAAAGGGAACACAATAAGAAACACGATTGAATATTCTCTCTCTTCAAATAATCATAGCTAAGCTTGAGGCGATTGTACAAACCTTCACAGACATCTTCATTGTCTAAAAGTCTTGAGTCCTTGAATCGTTGATTTGCTGCTTTCCATCCATTTAGATCTTCACCTTTTAAAGCTTTTCCGATCGTTACAATCGCGAGAGGCAAACCCTTACATTCAGAAGCAACCTCCTTGGCTACATCATTCAATTTCCAAGTGGCATCACTTAGACCAGCACTGTCTTTGAATAAAGCCCATGCTTCATCTTCAGATAAGATGTGGAGTTGAAATGTCTCTTGACAATTCATTTTAAGACATACCTGTTGACCACGTGTAGTCAGCAAAATTTTGCAACCCTCGTGTTCATCATTGAATGGAATGCCTATAGTTTGCAAACTAAATTGATCCCAAACATCATCAACAATTATGAGGATCTTTTTCACAAGTTTCAATCCCCTCCATAACTCTTCTGTTTTTCCTTCTTCTGTAGTTGCTTCAAATTTTAAACCTGACAACTCTGCTATTCTATCTCGAATGTAGCTGAAGTTTGGATTTTTGGACATTGTAACCATCGCATATTTATCAAAAAGCTTTTGCTCAGCAGCTTGCTTCCCAACTTCTTTCGCCAAAGTTGTTTTACCCACCCCTGGCATTCCATACAATCCGATCATGTTTACACCATTAGTGTTTAGAGCCCTCATGATCCCATCAAAAGCAGAAATTGAAGACTTAGAAGACTTGAAATCCTTGGATGGAAGGAATTCTATTCCTTTGAGAGGAGGACGAATGCCCACTCGTTGAAAGTCACTTCTTTGAAGAAGTTGAGTAATATAAGACGTCTTCTTTTCTACTTTCTTACTTAAGCAGTATCGCCAACCCCAAGTAGGACACCAAGTGAAACACTTCTGACGTTCTATTTCAGCTTCCAATCCTTGAGCATCTTCCAGTTGTTCGTCTGCCTCTTTTAACCACTCCTGGACGTGCTCCTCAATTACTTCAGTTTGAATTATAGCCTCCTTGACACGTTTTTTTAGCTTATTATTTTCCAATTCAAGAACTTTTAGTTGATTCTTGAATTCTCCAACAATTTTGCCATAACTAAAAAAGTAACGAACATAAGGTGATAAACATTCTGTTACGAGGTTTCCTACAACATTAGCACAAGCAGAGGCAATAAGTTCAATTGCCATTCTTTGACGACCTGAGGTTGAAAGACAACTTTAATGATTAGTAAACATATTAATTAAAGTTAGCTACAGAGATAAAAGCGATCGAGAATGTTTGCAAAGTGCCTTAATTACTTTCGGAACAATATATATTTCAATGAAAATGTGAAGTGCAAGAGAACAAATTGTAGATGGATCAACTTGGAAATTGAAAATTCTGCTGAACATAGAAATTCTTCAGTGTTCATGCGTATATTATGAATTTATCTTACATGTAAAGGCATATGTAGTATATACTTTAACCATTCTATCAAATATTTCTCAGTTTTTAAATAAATATATTTATTTCATTATTTTCGTTATAAATGAGCCAAAAGAGAAATGAACAGGTTAGAATATATATAACAAAAGTCATGGAGAGTAACAATATATATATATATATATATATATATATATATATATATATATACACACACACATACATATATATGGTCTATTGAAGCGTACCTCAATTGGGGTCGATCTTCTAAAGCTGTATGGAATTGTTACTTCACCAACTCTGTAGATAAGGACCAGCCATTGAATTTTTAGATTTTGAATCAAGGAAAAAACACAAGTTTGGATCCAAGCAAAGAAGCAAAAATGCTAGAGCAGCTTTGATTTTGTTATTATTTTTTGGCCTTCGGTGGAGTTAAGGAAAAGGAAAAGTAGGGATCAAAGAAAACAGATTCAACAGAACAATTTTTTTTTAGAGGAAAATCAGGGGAAATGTAAAGGAAATTGAGTACCCAATATTTGTTCAGTTGCAAAATGAAGAACAAGGCGGAAACTCTGGAGAGCTTGGATAGTCTAGGTTGCTGCTGGAAGATGTGCAGATGATAGAAGACGATGCTTGATTGTAAACTGTGTGACGCGAAAGTAGTGAATAAGTTTTCACAAATATTGGGAATCAACTTTACTTCAAGTATCCACAAATATGGGCAATCAACTTTCCTTGAAATGAACAAAAAGCTTCAAGTATCCACAAATATGGGGAACTTCTGCTTGAAATCCCAGTGACCAATTGAAACTACAAAGAACAGTTTGATCAAAAAAATATAATAAAATATAAAATATTAATATACATAATAATTAACAAGTATAACACAATAAGTTTAAATAAATTCTTACAAAAAGACAAAATGAAAAATGAAAATTTAAAAATAAAGTCTAAAAAAATGTAAACTCAAATTAAATTAGACAAAAAATTTAAAGTCAGTAAAAATATATTAATATAAAAAATAGTAAAAAAATTTATAATTATTAAGTCGGGTCGAGTCCGGTTTAAACTTTAAAAGATGAACCTAAGTTTGATCTTTTTTTTTTTAATCGGATCTCAAATTTTAAGCTCAAGCTCATTTAATGAGCTTAATATTTTATCAAGACCCACTTGAAAATTGAAAAGATATTCAGACTTGGACGGGTAGCTCAATCTTTTGGACAAGTCTAAACTAAATATAAATATTATTAATTAAGTTATTTATATCATGCTTTTTATTTTTATTTTTTTGAAAAAAATCAATCACTTGAAAATCAAATTATTTAAGTATATTCTTTTCTTTGAAAAAACAATAGTTTTATTTTTAATAAGATTTAATTATGCATTTTTATCAAAATTTGTAAATATTTAGAAAATAAAATTTGATAAAATAAAAATAAAAAAGAACATAATCAGAGAATGGATCAAAAATTATTATTTTTTGTTATCATACGAAAATCTATTTATTAGAAAGGAAATAAAAATTTTTAATTTTTAGAAAAAATAATAAAGTACATTTTTTATTTAATTATAAGTTGAATTTTTAAAATTATAAACAAAAATATAATTTCATTTCCTCATAAAAAATTTTAAAAATGTTTTTTTTCTAATAAATAAATTTTGGTATAATAGAAATGAATAATAAATTTGAATTTATTATGTTAAACTGTATTTCTCTCTTATTTTTAATTAAAAATTGAGGATAGGACTATATTGACACATTTTTTAAAGATTTAAGACTATTATTTAAAAGTTAGGGATCAAAATAAAACTTATATAAAATGTTTGGGACTACAAATACATTTTAATCTACATATATATAACTTTTTTTTTTATTTTTTTTAAAAAATAATAACCTTTCATATAACGATCATTGTCATCAAGACGAGAAAGAATTAAAGTAAAAATTAATTTTATTTGTGAACTGAAGAAATGACGAAGAAGTAATTAAAATGCATAAGTTAAAAGAGAAATGAAGAAGTTGAGCATAGAAAATATTATATGGAGAGTAAAATCTATATATGGTCTATTGAAACATACCTCTTCTTCTAAATTAAGAAGTATGGATTTCTTTTACTTCACCAACTCCGTGGATCACACCCAAGCCAAGAAACAAAAATACCAGAGCAGACAAAACCAAAATACTAGAGAAGTGTTTTTTTTTTTTTTTAAGGAAAGCAAATCAAGGAGAACAAAAAGAGCAAGGCAGAAATCAAACACAGTCTTGGGTAGTTTAGCTAGCTGGAAGATGTGGAAATGATGGAAGACAATGCCCAATGCTCGAATGGAACACCGTGTGTCGAGAAAGAAGCAATAGCAAGACAAGGAGTATAAAAAGGAGATGTGAACTTTCAGGACCCAAGATGGAGCTTTTATTGCAATTTATTCTATTACCAAATGGTTAATTTGGATGAGTGTGAAATTGACTCTAATTAAATTCAAAAAGATAAAAATGACCATTAAAAGAAATAATTTTAATAAAATAATGACAAAATACTTAAAAGGATGGTGAAAGGGTAATTCTGTCCTTTCAATCCTTTATCTTTTCCCGGGGGTTCCACTGCATCGGAATCCAAAGTTGGTGAACAGTTTCTACTTGGCTAAAATATTAAAAAAGCCCTTAAACTTTGTCACTTTATTTAAATAAATCTTTATACTCTTATTGCATCTAGATATGCCCTTAACCTTTTATTTGAATCTGAATAAGCCATTAAACTTTAATTTGTACTCAGATAAACCCTTAACTTTTAATTTATACCTAAATGAGCCATTAACATAAATTAATTTTTTATAGAAGTGAAAATTATTTTTTTCAGTTGGGTTTAAAACCTAACTTCCTACATAAAAAATGTTGGTTAGATAAAATATATTATATAATAATTTTTTCATGAAAATATATTATGTAATATTGAATTATGTTATATTTTAAAAAATATCAATTAATTTAGTCAGTTTAATTTGTAATTTAGACATCGACTTAATAGAATAAACTGGCTTATAAAAATTAATTTAAACTCAAAAGTGACTTAATCGAATCAAATTAGTTGAATTTTGATTGGTTAAATTAGTTTGAATAAATTTTTATTCATATATAATCTTTTTATTTGAAATAAGAGCTTATTTGAGTATAACTCAAAGTATAAGGGCTTATTTGGATACAATAATAATATAAGGGCTTATTTAAATAAAGTAATAAAGTTCAAGGGCTTTTTTAATATTTTAGCCTTTCTACTTCTTGGTAATTACCGCCTCTTTTGACTAAACCTACTCAAGCGCTAGACTATTTGCCTATACCTTGAAGATCCACTCGATATTTGGTCGGATTTGAACAAAAATATCTGATGCAATAATCAAGTTTGGATAAAATTTTTAGGCCCATTTAAAAATCGAGCAGGGCCTCGGCTTTCAAAGCCCGAGCTCGGCATGACCTGGCCCGAATTTATATTTTTTTATATTTATTTTTTAATATTAATTAAACCTTTTTATAGATTTAATAAGTATAATATAATTATATGTATATAAAACATTATTGATTAATAAACATAAGTATAAATATTTAATATAGAAATTGATATACAAATTTTGATAAATTAAATTAAATTTTAAAGGGTATAAAATAATAAAAAAATAAATATAAAAAATTATTTTCGGGCATGACAGGGCCGAGCTCAAGCTTGTAGTATAAAAATGAAAACGGACTTGGACAAAAAATCAGGTCCGAATTTTTTGACCAAGTTGGGTTTAGGCACACAGATTTTATACTAATATTGTCATTGGCTCGATTGAGCCTGACCCAGCCCATGACCAAGTTTACTTTTGACCCCACTTTGGACATAAAGCCTGTGGTTGATTATTATTAATTTTTTCATTAAAAGATACAATGAGAGCAAAGAAATTGGAATCTTGAGTCTAATCTTTTTTAAAGTGAGAAAACAATCTTTAGTTCAAACTTTTAATTGTTATTCATGTACGATTATTATGTAGCGACAATGAAAGCCAAGAGGACAATTTTTAACATTTATTATATTATTAACTCAAATGAAGTAGAATTTTATAGTAAGATCAAAATTCTGTAAGGTTTAATAACAATGTCTACAACAATTAACAGCAAAATAATAATAATAATAATAATAATAATAATAATAATAATAAATCAAGCTACAAGCTACAAATGATACGCAAATAAAAATGATAAATTTTAACATGGAAAACTCTTCAGTGTAGAGAGAAAAACCATGGGACAAACCAAAATTTACTATAAGAACTAAGCAAATTACAAAGTTTCAATATCTAAACTTTTTGCTTAAGGCTCAGGATTTCAATAATTGGTTTAAAAACAATGAAGTTTACCTTTTTGATTAAGATAATCTTCTCACTTGTTATACAAGCTTATCTCTTCCCTTGCTTTCTTAATGGAACAAGAAAAATACCCAAAGCTCAAAGCTTTCTTTTTCTCCCTTGGATGTCACTCCTCACAAGCTCTCAAAAGCTTTTCTCACAATTCTACAAATTGTTTATACAATACCTTACATAGAGAAAACTAAAGAAACGTTCTCCTTGTTGGCTTTGGTTTCTTTAAACCTTAACCTACTCCAAGTCTTTAATAACTAATGTGAGCTGGACCTCACGCAAAACCCACATGTCTAACAATCCCCCTCTCCTGCCCTATTAGGACAAGATCCATCACCACAACCTGTCACTTGGAGTTCACCTTGGCTAAAGTGTTTATCCCAGCCAAGTCACTGTGACGTCCTTGTCACTATCCAAATAACAACAAACTTCTACTTCAAATAACAAATAAATTGACTAGTTTATCAATTTCAATAATAAGAAAGTAGATTGTGAGATTTATATGTATTTGATGTGAATTGAAATTTTTGCAACAACATGGATAGTCGCAAGGTGACTTAAACGATTAAAATATTGTTGATAGTGGAAATTGGCAAATTCGTTTAAGTGAGTAAATTGCCAACCAAAAATTGAAAAGAATGATGTCTTATAGATAATCCTAGCATGCTATTACGTTCTATAGGCCATATGAAAAGTGAATTGAGGATTGTGATCTGATTTTATGATAGTGAAAGAAATTGAACCTCAAGTCAAAAATTTTGAAAGTGTGCCAATAGGTCAAACCATAAATGGATTTGATAAGTGACTATTGATCTGTGGTTCTGTGATCCTCGATGTCGACTCTGGAATAGATATCGAATGAGGATATTAGTATTGCATAATTTCAGTATCATGATGGCTACATAGAAACATGGTATTTAAATACTCATAGATACTAAGAGGATTCATACTAATGATGTGATACTAGTGTCAATAATGAAATATACAAATGATTGTTATAGTCAATAGTTATCGAAAAATGATATTGAATACCGAATGGCTTGAATACCAAGTGATTTGATTATTGAATAATTGGAGTACTGAGCAATTTGAATACCAAATGAAATGAATATTGAATGACTTGAATATTGATTTACTGATTTGACAGAGAGAAAGTTTGAAAAAGAATAATTGATGGTGATAAATTTAGACGAATTGCTTCACCGTCTTAGACGAAATTATTGCTTATATCGATATTTGAAAATAATATCGAATTTACCTATTAGGTATGATCTGATTGAAATCAAAAGGATGGAAATGAGAGAATTGAATTATAGCGAACGTTATAATTAAATGACATGTTTGATGAAAATGATAGTTCACCGTTGAACTCGTGATTTAAATTGCATTGCATTTAAATATGCCTTGTTACAACTTGAAACATTTTAATAATGTTTATATGAATACTATAAAGTATTGATTAGTTTTGAAAGGAAAGTATATGGTAGATATATGTTATATATAAAATTCCTTAAATGATGATACCATATGCTTTACATGATTTTGACATGAAAAGATAAAGATTTAAATGTTTTATGAGATTGTAGGCACCCTAGAAGAATTAAATTCAATAAAGCATAGTGGAAACCGCCTAATTGGAGCTTTGCTCATTAGGCAGAGATGCTTGTCCGATAATAGTCGTGGACAGGTCTCAGTCACGCCTGATTAGTGGGGCTGAGAGAGATGAGGTCTATGGCCATAGATAGCGCCCTAGTTGGTTTCCAGGGGACGATGACATGATTTCACTGCTAGCTACAGTGATTTAAGCCTTTATTGATAGAGTACTAGGGATCTAGCCTAGTCTCAACCGATATGAAATGCAGTTTAGAGTATGCTTTTAAATTGATATGAACTCTAAACTGATATGATTTCATAATATATGAAATGTGTTTTCGATATTGTACTTGATTACACATGATATGAAAAGAGAAATGATATGAAAAGATATGTTTTGATTTGACATGATATGAAAAGAGAAATATGTACGTTTTGATTTGAAATGATATGAAAAGAGAACTGTGCACGTTTTGATTTGAAATGATATGAAAAGACATGTTTTGATTTGACATGATATGAAAATAGAAATGTATACGTTTTGATTTGAAATGATATGAAAAGAGAACTGTACACGTTTTGATTTGAAATGATATGAAAAGACATGTTTTAACATAACATGATATGATATGCGGTCTAGAGCATAGTTTTATCTAATGTGAACTCTAGACCTGATATGACTTTACAGTATATGAAAAATGTTTTGAAACCGCACATGTTTTAGACATGCTCTAAAAGTGAATATATGATTTGCAAATTGTACATGCTTTGACCATGTTTTAAATGTAAATATGAAATGAATTGGATATTTACATGTTTGAGCATGCTCTAAAAGTATATATGATATGATTTGAAATGATAGCGGTTTATACAATAAAGTTACATAATTTGCATACTAAATCATGACATAACAATATGTTTTTTACAAGAGATGTCATGATTTTATATTGTACACAAACATGAAAATTATATGAGGAGTGTCATGACTCGGTATTAACGATATTCCGTCTACATGATGTCATGATATGATATGATACATGAATATAGAATTTATATGAAGAGAATTATGATTTTGTACCACTGTGATCATGATTTCTCTATATGGAAAGTGATATGAGATGATAGAATACAGAAGTATGATTATGAAACGAAAAGTGATTGATACAATATCTCAATTGGAATGATGTGCTATGAGATTGATGAGAATATGGACTAATAGTATATGATATTCAAATTGGACACGACATATTGTTGTGCGATGACTTGATAGGATATCTCAATTAAATATGATACACGATGCATTGTTTTGCGATGCATCGTGGTATAAGGATAAGAAGATTGAAAATGATTATTGATTTATTTAGAAGTCTAAGTGATAGACAGATGACAGAAATTGAGATAATGAGATGTTACCGATGAAAAAGGTGAACTGTAATTGCAAACTTGCAAGTTCTAAGCATTGCGGTTTAAGACAGTATAATCCTACTCTTGCATTTATATTAGTATCTTACTGAGCCGTGGTTTTGCTCACCCCACTAAATTTCATCTCTTTTCAGATTACTGAAATTACAATCTGCTATGAGAGCTTTTAAGTGGGCTTTTGGAGACGGTATACAGGTTTGGCACTGGCTATTATCCTGCGAATCCACTTCGTTACTTTTGAGGTATACATTTTTGTAAATCTCTTGTTTACATGTACAGACTTTAATTAATACACAGTACGTATATTGTTCAGTGAGTCGGGATGTAACTGAGAGATATGATAAAGCATTGTATAGAGGATCAGTGAAATTAGAGTAGTAACTACACTGACACCGAATACAAACCTTAAAATGAAAATGAAAAATTTAGTCCATAAATTTGTAGACTAAGAAAAGTATAAGTATTAAGTGAAAGTCGCGGCCTTCGGGTCGTGACAGATTTAATGGTATCAGAGCACAGTTTGTCTAGTACGTGTCGGTGTAGTTGAGACCATAACAGTGTTACATCCCATACACTGTGTAGTGTCTACATGTAAACTTGTTGATTTTCGATCTATACCAAGATCAGTCAGCTATCGGTATGGGTGATACCAGTTGACGACCTATTGAAACAGGTCGAGCTTTGACATAAAGATGCTAATCGATGGCCTATCGAAACGGATTGGAAATATTTATGGATGGTATTGATAAGATATAGGAGAATAGTACCCCATCTTGATGGAATAAGATATTGAACGATCGAGAATAGTTGATTGTGGCAATTTATATGGAAGATAATGGAATGATTGTATAGAATATGATCGATATGTGAACTGAAAAGAATTGAAAGAGGTGATGAAATTGCCAATGAAAATGATAGAACAAAAGTATATAGCTTGATTGAAAGTACAATCCTACGTTAATTATGAGGACTATTGGAAACTGAAAATTATGAGAGAACGCTTGTTGCAAAGAGTGAAATGACAAAACACATTAGAAGTATAAAGGGGCTGATTTAGATTGTGGATAGAAAGGAGGAAGCTTTGAGGTCAAGCCCCATCCCCTAGTGAAGGTTCTTTAGTAGCATCTCCATATAAAGAGATTACATGGAAACTTGAGAGCTTACTGAAAGAGAAAGGTCTTCATCTTTTCCAATTGAACAAAAGAAATATGATGTTATGGAAGTGATGATAGACTAGGTAACCAAATTGAATCACTTTTCCATTATCTGACTCCTAAATTTCTCTAGTGCCATAGTCAAAATATGATTATGAAACAGCGAGAATGTATGTGAAGTTCCAGTGAGCGTTATATGTGATGGAATCTCGAATTGCCATATGTTTATGGAAAATAGCAAGAGGCTTTGGGATTCCAAATTTACAGACAGCACCGCTGAATACTGATAGAAATATATGAGCGTAATATGTAAACGCTCCATGATATTGAGAGAGCGTGTGCACAAGACTTGAAGGCTACTGGGACAATTACATACTACTGATTAAATCAGTAAACGATGGTTACCAAACCATATCGACTTGGCACCAAATGAGAGAAACAGATGATAAGTGGTGTAAAACAGCTATTATGCGAAGAGAGATGAAAGTGATAACTCTCAAAGTGATAAGAAATTTTAGGGAGTATGAATATATGGTGAAAAATGATATGTAATGGTTTAAAGGGTGATTCCGATGTTGAAAGTATATTGGTCGTAATACTTAAAAGATGATTGAGAGGACAAGAACTATGAGCATACATACCACCTTTTAATTAAGTTAAATTTGGAGGACCGAATTTCTTAAAGTGGGGAGAATGTGATAACCGCAAATTTTTCACTGTTTGATAGTGGAAATTAATATTAAAGAAAATAGACAAGCGAAAATAAATAAAAATAATTATGAAAACGGAATATTTGTGAAAATCCCGAGAATTGAGGAAGTGACAAATTGAGAAATTTGAGTAAAAGAAAATTAAATTGGAAATAAAAATAAGATTGAAATTATGAAATGATGAAATAGAGGGAATTTAATTTAGATAAATGGAAATCCAAATTAAATAATAAATGGAAATGGGAAATTAATTGGATATTGAGAAAATCCAAAATGTAAGGAATAAAAATGCAAGTATTTATATATTTATATAATTTTATTATATAAATATATTTTTAAATATATTTTATATGTTTTTATAAATACATATGTATATATATGAAATATGGTATATATTATAAAAAGAATATAAACTATATTATATTAAACGAATACATGTGTACATTATAAAAATATATTTATGTATGTATAAATAAATATATAAGTGTGTGTGTATATATATATATATATATATATATATATATATATATGAAATATATATTATTATTTCAAATAAAAGTATATAAATATATATGTACTAGAAACAAACCCGCGCGATGCTGCGGGTCTATTTTTATTTTGCAATTTTTAAAGTTAATAAAATTGATTATTAGATAAAAGTTATTGGTCATAAAAATATTTATTTCCTTCATATTGTTTAGTACAAAAGAAAAACATGTTTACTAAGGATAGAGTTTATATATCAAACAAAATGTCAAAAAATAATTTTTTGAGAAAATTGGATTAGCTTGAATTAAAAAAAAATGCACAATACTTAAGTTAAATAGTACGACAAACAGATAATCTGTTCTAGAAACAAACAAATTAAGATAATTATGCTGTAACAATAAAAAGTAAAAGCACTAAAATATATATATAGGGCATAGTAGTTCAGACAATTTAACGAATAAGTAAAAAAAATTAGCTAAGAATGCTTTGTTCATAGAAAAATTAGCTAAGAATGTTTTGTTCATATTATTAATCAAGTGTAAAGTTTTAAACCCATCTGTAAGCATTTTTATTTTAAGAATAGCTAATTGAATTATTTATATTTACTACAAAGTACAATATGCAAAGTAAAAGTATTTTTTTTTGAAAAAGTTAGAAGTAAAAACCCTTTCATATAATAATTTTCATTCGAAAGCAAAATACATGCAAGTAGAAGAAGCAAATAGATAAAAATATAAAGTAATACCATAAAACAATAATAGAGGACTGGATTAAAAAGAGTTAAAAAAGCCATATAAAAAACATGTTAAGGATTTAACTAAAAAAATTGTTGAGAAAACAAAATAAAAGGATTTAAGTAAAAAAAAAAATTGTTGAGGGCAAAAAAAAAAAATAAATGGACAAGTGTATAGATATGTATATATTATAGAGATATATATATATATATATATATGTATAGATATATATGAGATATATATATATGTATAGATATATATCTGAGATATATGTATAGATATATACATGAGATATATGTATAGATATATATGAGATATATATATATATATATATATATATATATATTATTGTAAATTAAAGTATATGGATATATGTATAAATGAGTTAAATATTATATATATAAAAAAAGGAAAGAAAACAGAAATGGGAATCGGGTATTCTCGATTCCCTTCCAAACAGAGAAGCCGACGGCAGCAATAACCGCTGCCGTTGGCGAGACGAGAGAGAAGAGGAGAGGGGAACGATGCCGGTGACGTGAGGAAGAGGCGACCGGCGACGGAAAGGAGAGAAGAATCGAGGAAAATAGAAGCGAAACGAGAGAAGCGGGGCGAAGTCGAAGAGAAAAAGAAAAGGGGAAACGGCGGTGCCGGCCGATCCAAGCACGGCCACCGCAATCCCGACGTCAGCAAGAGTGAGGGGAAAGGAAAGCTGGCAGCCAGCGAAGAGGAAAGCGGCTGAGGAAGGAGGAAAGAGGAGGAGAAAGGCCGAAAGTTCCCATTCCAGATTCGATGCCGTCGCTGGCGATGGGGACGAACGGAGGCCAGATCCTGCTTCGTGGCGACCCGAGGATGCTGTGGAGAGGCTGAACCACCGGAATAGGTGGCCACCAGTGGCTGAACCGGCCAAGCAAAGCTGAACCGGCTGAACCGGCCAACCCGGCCCGACCCGGTCTGACCTGACTCGACCCGGTTTAGGCCAAAAAAAAATAACAGAAAAATAGGAAGAAAAAGAAAGAAAGAAAAAGAAAAAAAAGAAGGAAAGGAAAAAGAAAGAGAAGAAAAAGAAAGAAAAGAAAAGGAAAGAAAAAGAAAAGAGAAGAATAAAAGAAAGAAAAAGATAGAAAGAAGGAAAGGAAGAAGAAAGAGAAGAAGAAGAAGAAGAAATGAAAGAAAAGGTAAGGAAAATTGAGGAAAAATAAATTATTGATGTTATTGAATAATTTTATTGTCACATATTCACGTAAGTGCATTGGTGTTGTGAACATTGTAGCGGAAGTGACAGGCGCGATTTGGTGTTCGACGATGCTAGGAGCTCGTCAAGACGCTAAGCTTCAGCACCAAGTAAGATACTTTTATAACGTAGTGGTAGTGTTATATTGCATGTTTTGGAATTTGTGATCTTAATGATGCATGATTATTGAAATAATTATTAAATGCTAAGAAGACCTACAATTGGTGGTAGGGGTCTTAGTAAGAGATAAAGAAATTGTGAGAATCAACGGCTGTAGTTATAGATTGTGTTTTCCTTGCAGGAGGTTTAGTAAAAATTAAGTCGTTATGCTGCCGAAATTTTAGGAAAATGTTTGAGGAAAAAGATTAAGTTTCTCACATAAATGGAATCTTGGAAATAATTATTGAAAATAAACATATAAAGGACTTTATTGTATTACCGAAAAAAGTTGATATCGAAATCGAGGAGAAGATAGATCATTGAGTACGATAACATGATGGATTATATGGTTTAAGTCTTATAGAATCGACAAATCAAGTTATCTCAATATTACAAAGTGGCTATCAAGCCGAGATTGAAGTGGAATATTGATTAGGCGGATCATTGATAAAAGTACAATAATTATATGATATAACTTAAGAGAGAAAATCGAAGTTGTAATTTAGATGGTTGAATGACTGAATTGCGAGATTATCAATCGAGAAATGATCTTAGAATTGATAAATTCAAATAAATGGGTATCATACATGAGACTATACAAAATTCAGTTATAATCTTAGAATGGGTATCGAAAAATATTCTCTCACAATTGAGTGACTTGGAGAAAGTTAGAGGACATGATGAATGGTCTGTCTTAGTGGTATGATTGAGACGATGATAATAAGAAAGTAGATTGTGAGATTTATATGCATTTGATGTGAATTGAAATTTTTGCAACAACATGGATAGTCGCAAAGTGACTTAAACGATTAAAATATTGTTGATAGTGGAAATTGGCAAATTCGTACCACTGTGATCATGATTTCTCTATATGGAAAGTGATATGAGATGATAGAATACAGAAGTATGATTATGAAACGAAAAGTGATTGATACGATATCTCAATTGGACATGATGTGCTATGAGATTGATGAGAATATGGACTAATAGTATATGATATTCAAATTGGACATGACATATTGTTGTGCGATGACTTGATAGGATATCTCAATTAAATATGATACACGATGCATTGTTGTGCGATGCATCGTGGTATAAGGATAAGAAGATTGAAAATGACTATTGATTTATTTAGAAGTTTGAGTGATAGACAGATGACAGAAATTGAGATAATGAGATGTTATCGATGAAAAAGGTGAACTGTAATTGCAAACTTGCAAGTTCTAAGCATTGCGGTTTAAGACAGTATAATCCTACTCTTGCATTTATATTAGTATCTTACTGAGCCGTGGTTTTGCTCACCCCACTAAATTTCATCTCTTTTCAGATTACTGAAGTTACAATCTGCTATGAGAGCTTTTAAGTGGGCTTTTGGAGACAGTATACAAGTTTTGCACTGGTCATTATCCTGCGAATCCACTTTGTTACTTTTGAGGTATACATTTTTGTAAATCTCTTGTTTACATGTACAGACTTTAATTAATACACAGTACGTATGTTGTTCAGTGAGTCGGGATGTAACTGAGAGATATGATAAAGCATTGTATAGAGGATCAGTGAAATTAGAGTAGTAACTACACTGACACCGAATACAAACCTTAAAATGAAAATAAAAAATTTAGTCCATAAATTTGTAGACTAAGAAAAGTATAAGTATTAAGTGAAAGTCGCGGCCTTCGAGTCGTGACACTTTAGTTCAGACTTTTAATTGTTATTCATGTACGATTATTATGTAACGACAATGAAAGCCAAGAGGACAATTTTTAACAGTTATTATATAATTAACTCAAATGAAGTAGAATTTTAGAGTAAGATCAAAATTCTGTAAGGTTTAATAACAATGTCTACAACAATTAACAGCAAAATAATAATAATAATAATAATAATAATAATAATAATAATAATAATAATAATAATAAAAAAAAAAAAAATCAACCTACAAGCTACAAATGATACGCAAAAAAAAATGATAAAATTTAACATGAAAAACTCTTCAGTGTAGAGAGAAAAACCATGGGACAAACCAAATAAAAATTTACTATAAGAACTAATCAAATTACAAAGTTTCAATATCTAAGCTTTTTGCTTAAGGCTCAGGATTTCAATAATTGGTTTAAAAACAATGAAGTTTACCTTTTTGATTAAGATAATCTTCTCACTTGTTATACAAGCTTATCTCTTCCCTTGCTTTCTTAATGGAACAAGAAAAATACCCAAAGCTCAAAGCTTTCTTTTTCTCCCTTGGATGTCACTCCTCACAAGCTCTCAAAAGCTTTTCTCACAATTCTACAAATTGTTTATACAATACCTTACATAGAGAAAACTAAAGAAACGTTCTCCTTGTTGGCTTTGGTTTCTTTAAACCTTAACCTACTCCAAGTCTTTAATAACTAATGTGAGCTGGACCCCACGTAAAACCCACATGTCTAACAATCCCCCTCTCCTGCCCTATTAGGACGAGATCCATCACCACAGCCTGTCACCTGGAGTTCACCTTGGCCAAAGTGTTTATCCCAGCCAAGTCACTGTGACGTCCTCGTCACTATCCAAATAACAACTAACTTCTACTTCAAATAACAAATAAATTGACTAGTTTATCAATGTCAATCTTCCTTCTTCTTCAATGCCTTAGGCATTATTATCAAAGTATAATATATATTTTCACATGAATATAATTTTTATATACAAACATGTGTCACATACATCAGGATCTCAAATATTTACATAACCTATTCCTCGAATATACACTAATGTGATATTGTACTGTACAATAGCCGAAGTACACGGCCAACTAAGTATACCTTCAAGGGACAAGTAAGAAGCGGGTCTCGAAGGTATCTAAAAAGAATCTCACAAGGTGCTCCTCTATGTGGAGCGGGATTTACTTCAAATAATCTGTATGAAAAATGTTTGTAAAGGAGTGAGTTTACGCTCAGTAAGAAACTTATGTAAAAGAGCGTACTATATCACTATATAAAGCATATGCCATATATATATCTTTCGCAAATATCAAATACATGTAATTCATCTCTTTCAAATATTTCCACGGATCTCAAATCACGTGAAATCATATATGCAAATACAAATAACTTCAGATACTTTCAAATAGATGGGATACAATTCATTTCCAATAGAATTCATGCACCAAGTAATTCTCATAATGGATACAGCAAATATATCCCGTAAGGGATAATCCATAAGAGATCTCATAAGTATGCCACAAATATATCCCGTAAGGTATATTCCTGAGAGATATCAAATAAGTGGCGTATCCACGTATGGGCCAGGGATCCTCCCCAAAGCCGAACAAGTAAAAGACGTATGGCCATTGTCTATAGCCCACAGTGCTCACTAGTCGCTGCCTTACTGCGGGTCTGAGGGCTGGACTAGAGCTCCTCAGTCAAGTACAAGTACAAAAAATGTGCATGTCTTTAAAGAGACTCAAAGTCTCCAAAACATTATTCATATAACCTTTAACAAATACAATTATCCTTTCTTGAAATAGGTTTTCAAAACCTTCTTTTCAAATAGGCAGTCGACTAGTCTTTAGGGCAGTCAGCTGCTATCACATATTTTGCTTTATTGAATTTCTTTTTCCTTTTTGAAATTCAATTAATTTATTTTTCGAAATACTCATAGGGCAGTCGACTGGTCCCAAATAGCAGTCGGCTGGTTTTGAAACAAAATGTTTCCCAAGAAAAGGCAGTCGACTGGCCCCCTGGGCAGTCGGCTAGTTTTGAAACAGAATGTTTTGAAAGCGTAGCAGTCGACTGGCCCCTTGGGCAGTCGGCTGGTTTTGAAACAGAATGCTTTTTAAATAAAAGCAGTCGACTGTCCAATATAGCAGTCGGCTGGTTTGAAATAAAATACATTCTGGGAAAATGGCAGTCGACTGGCTTACATAGCAGTCAACTGGTTTGTCTCGGTTTTCGAAAAACTTCACTTTGGCTGTCTCTAGGCAGTCGGCTGCTCCTAGCCTAATTGGTACTAGGAGAAGGACCCAAAATGTCAACCTTTCCTGCACTTAAACAGCTTGTACTTCATCTCAAGACATTTAAAACATATTAAAACATGCAAACATAGCCACCCTACGTTCGTTACATAAATTCCTTACCTCGATTGCAATTAATCCACAAGCTTGGTTGCACCAACACTTGTCCTTTTTCACTTCTTCAAAATTGCATAATTTCATACAATTCAAACCTTAATAATTATACTATACCAACTCTATACAACTCCAAACCATTAATAAAATCAACTAAAACCATCTAACTCTCTTACCTTTGCAATACACCAAAATTTCAGAAATTTAGATCTCCTCAATCACTTTGTTCCAGCCTTTTATATTAAAGGTTTAGCTTGAGCTAGCGACAAGGATCGTTTTTCTTTTAAGGAACTTAACGAATCGATGACGTGAGATGGTGGTTTGTCAAGGTGAGAAAATGGAAACTTGAGGGATTTTGGAGTGAAACGTGTGAGAGAAGGGATGGAGGCTGTCAGCCTTAGCTGATGAGGATGATGATGACTCATGGCATTCATTTAATGCATGCTAATCCTTCCCATCAATGCAGCCCTTGACCCTTTTGACCTCTTGACCCTTTTGACCATCAATTGCTTTAATTCCTCATATGTCCCATACATCATTTATATATAAGAAATTTCATATTTATTTACTTCATTTAAGCTGAAATGCTTTACAATTATGAGAAAATTACAGGAATTTGGGGATTTCACATTCTCCTCACCTTAGAGAATTTGGTCCTCCAAATTCAAAAAAGGTTAAGTCTCAAATAATTTCGGATACTTCTCTTTCATCAAGCTCTCTAGGTCCCATGTAGCTTCTTCCGTAGTATGGTATTGCCAAAGAACTTTAACCAATGGGATCATCTCAGACCTCAACACCTTATCTTTTCTATCCAAAATCCTAATCGGTTTCTCCACATAACTCATGTCTTCCCGAATCTCCAAAGGTTCATATTCAATTATATGAGACGGATCAGGATTATACTTCCGAAGCATCGACACATGAAAGACATTGTGTACTCCTGATAACTCCGAAGGTAGTGCCAACCTATAGGCCACATCTCCAACACGATCTAGGATCTCAAATGGTCCGATGTAGTGAGGACTCAGCTTACCTCGTCGGCCAAATCTCATGATCCCTTTGGATGGAGAGACTTTCAAAAACACATAGTCTCCAACCAAAAACTCAAGTGGCCTCCGTCAAGCATCCGCATAACTCTTTTGTCTACTCTGAGCTGTCTTAAGTCTTTGACAAATCATCTTAACATCCTCAAAGGCTTGCTCAACCAAATCTGGAGTCAATAACCTATGGTCGCCCACTTCTTCCCACCCAATTGGGGATCGACACCTTCTACCATATAAAGTCTCATATGGTGCCATCCCGATGCTTGCATGGTAGCTATTATTATATGCAAACTCAGCCAATGGCAGATGGTCATCCCATGAGCCTTTAAAATCCAAAACACAAGCTCTCAACATATCCTCTAGCGTCCGAATAGTGCGCTCGGACTGCCCATCAGTCTGCGAATGAAAAGCTGTGCTAAAATTCAACTGAGATCCCATGGCTTCCTGAAAATGTTCCCAAAAATGAGAAGTAAGCCTGGAATCTTTATCCGATGTGATGCTCACTAGAACACCTGTAGTCTGACGACTTTTCTCACATACAAGTCTGCCAAAGCGCTAAGTGTATCCGTTGACTTCATAGGTAGGAAGTGAGCTGACTTGGTTAACCAATCCACAACTACCCAGACACCATCATGATTCCTTTTGGTCCGCGGTAGTCCCATAATGAAATCCATCGTAATGTGTTTCCATTTCCACATAGGTATAGGCAGAGGGTGTAGCAAACCTGCTGGTCTTTGGTGCTCTACCTTAACCTGTTGGCATGTGAGACATTTCACCACAAACTCAGCTATGTCTCTCTTTATGCCAGTCCACCAATATACCTTGCGAAGATTGATGAACAAAAAAGTTATATTCTCGCAAGTGCACGAATCAAAGTAGTATAGCGTGCAAATACAAGAGTCGATCCCACAGAGATTTGCTAAATTTATTCAATTAAAATTCAACTACTTATGCTTTAAAAATTATAAAGCCAATAAAAAGAATTATCTAAGTATCTAATTAACTAATGGAATTAATTAACCTAATAAAACAAATAAATTCACCAATAGAGAAAAGCCTAGGAACTTGATTTCACCAATACATTGCAATTTCATGTCTTCAATCCTAAAAATCTCAATTCAATTCTAGGGTTCATTCTTCCTAATATATGATTACTCTGTTTGATGGCAGCTATAATCAAGTATTTTTAATCATTAATTACCTATGATGTGTAGCATAATCAATGACTAAAAACCCATTAAGAATAGAAGAACATATAACAAGAACCAAATAAATATTCTAGCTTGATGTATGCATCAAATATTTATTCAATCATTCAAGAGAGCTATACATGGCTTAGCATATGATGTGTACCTTTACCATGTCTCAAACAATCAATTAATTTATATTAAAGGTGGCCAATCAATAACACAAATCAAAAGATTGAATTAATCACAATGAATGATACTAGAATTTAAGAATTGATCAATTAATTATAAAGACATAAAATATGCAAGTAGGCTCAATCAAATTCCTAGTAAAAAAAATTAGTTCATGTTTAATTTAGCAAAACAAAATATTAAATTAATAAATGTCATGCTTTAATTAAACAACTAACTAATTCACAAATGAATAAAATAAATAAGTAAATAAATAATATAATATAAAGTATTTAATGAAAGGTTGAGATTGTAGCCCATAAACTCATGAATTCCTGACAGTTTGCATCAAACAATTGCAAGAGGCGTGACTTGGAATTTCTCGGGTTGCTTCAATTGTTCAGTCAACAGCTTGTATATCGAGCCTTTAATACAGAATCAATTCTTGTTGTTGCAGCGCCACTTTTTTTAAACGAAAGTCGAGCTCCTTCCAGCCACAAACTAATACTTCACGTCACAACTAAATAGCAGTTATGCTACTGCTCTTTCTTCCTCGTTGAAAATGCGGCAAACACAAAGAAACCAGCAGCTCTGTTTCCTTTAAGCTCTGTTCTGCCCAGCAAACTCTCGGCAAAGTGGTTCTTCCTCTTCAAACAGCAACGGTTCGGCAGCTGATCCAATCCAGCAATAGCACACCACGTCGGTCAGCTTCTTCAACGACACAACCTGCAATTAAGAAGAACCACAAGGCAAGGAAATATCCAAAGAACGAAATAGATATCCTCTCCACTAAATCCTTCGATTGTCTCCTTTCTTTTCTTTTCTTTTCTAAATTGCTCTCTATGCTTTCTCCCTCGTCCTACAATTGCTCCCTCCTCTCCTTTTATAATTTGTTTTCTATCATTAAAAATTTCTAGGGTTTCTTTTTAATCAAGCAATAAATCTCAACCCTTTATTTTATTTTAATCCTATGGTCCAAAAGTCTTTAAAACAAATCAGAATTTAATATAACTTCAAACAATATATTTTCCAAAATTTATTCAAATTACATAAATTATTGTTTGATTTCACTCAATAACTTCCAAAATTAATTCCAAATCACTTTCTCTAAATTAATTCACAAGATACATTAAACAATTAATTTTACACAAGAATATAGCAATAAATGTGGTAATAAATAAGAAAATAATATAACAAATATATTATTATCAAAGATTGTGATACATCTTCGTATTCCCCAGGTGTAATGTGTACTTAGTGGAGTGTGCTTCTGTCAAAATTAACTTTCTCAACTCATTATCATTAGGAACATATATACGATTCCTAAACCTCAAAATTCCATCACTACCAATATCAAACTCCGAGAGCATACCTGATTGGATCTCATCCATAGCCTCAATACACTAATCATCTTCCCTCTAAGCAACCCGAATTCTATCCATCAGCTCTGGCTCAATCCTCAAACTAGCCATCATTCCAAATTGCTCATAAGGCATAACATTAAGGTTGAGGCTTGCAAACTGCTCAATTAGTTCATACTCTTTCACCATCATATAAGCTACCATTCCTACATGCTTCCGGCTCAGAGCATCTGCCACCACATTGGCTTTCCCTGGGTGGTACAAGATCTCACAATCATAATCCTTCAGAAGCTCGAGCCATCTTCTTTGTCTCATATTCAACTCCTTCTGAGAGAACAAGTATTTCAGACTTTTATGATCTGAAAAAATCTGAAATCTCTCACCTTACAAGTAATGCCTCCATATTTTCAGAGCAAACACTACTGCAGCTAGCTCTAAGTCATGAGTAGGTTAATTCTTCTCATGGTCCTTTAATTGACGAGAACCATATGCAACTACCTTACCATGCTGCATTTGTACACATCCCAAACCTTGCCCTGAGGCATCACTATACACCAAAAATCCTCCTGAACCACTAGAAATGGTGAGGATAGGTGCAGTCGTCAGCCTACACTTCAACTCTTGAAAGCATCGCTCACATGCCTCATTCCATTCATACTTCACTTCCTTGCGCATTAAGCACGTCAATGGAGCAGCTAACTTCAAGAAACCCTCCCCAAATCTTCGATAGTAGCCAGCTAGACCCAAGAAACTCCTAATCTCCGTCACCGTCTTCGGTCTCTCCCATTGAACCACAGCTTCAGTCTTCGATGGATCGACCGAAACTCCATCTTTACTGATTAGATGACCCAAAAAGGAGATATGATTTAGCCAGAAATTGCACTTACTTAGCTTGTCATACAATCCTCGATCTCTAAGGGTTTCCAAAACTGTCCTTAAGTGCTGCTCCTGCTTTTCCCGAGACCTCGAATACACCAATATGTCATCGATAAAGACAATGACAAACTAGTCCAAGTATGACTTGAACACATCATTCATCAAGTTCATAAAAGCTGCGGGCGCATTGGTCAAACCAAACGGCATCACTAGGAATTCATAGTGACCATACCATGTCCTGAATGCTATCTTAGGGATATCTTCACTCCGAATCTTCAATTGATGATATCCCGACCTCAAGTCTATCTTGGAAAAGACTTGTGCACCCTTAAGCTGATCAAACAGGTCATCAATCCTGGGAAGAGAATACTTGTTCTTGATTGTCACCTTATTCAATCATCGGTAGTCTATGCACAACCTCATGCTACCATCTTTCTTCTGGACAAAAAGTACAGGAGCACCCCAAGGGGATACGTTGGGTCGTATGAATCCCTTGTCTAGTAACACCTGAAGCTACTTCTTCAATTCTTCCAATTCTACTAACACCATCCGATAGGGAGATCTCGAAATGGGCTCAGTCCCCGGCACCAAATCGATAGTGAACTCCACTTCCCTATCCGGAGAAAGTCTTGGAAGGTCATCCAGAAACACCTCGAAAAATTCCTTGACTACCGAAATTTCATGAAGTTCAAGACGTTTCTGATCTACGTCCACCACATATGCTATAAACCCTTCACATCACAAGTATATTCCATTACTTCAATTTCAAATAATTAAATTGGTAAACATACTTTTGTATTAAGTATTTGCCAAATTTACAACATAGCTAACGGGAGAAGAGAAAATCACACTGTTAGCATGACAATCTAGCATCACGTGATTCTTAGCTAACCAATCCATTCCCAAAATAACATCAAACCCATACATATTCAATAGGATTAGGTCAGCTATTGATTCTCTTTCTCCTACCCGTAGCTTACAATTTCGATACACTATGTCCGTCATTTGAGATTTCCTGAAGGGAGTACTTATTTGCAGTAATTGTCCTCAATACTCAGGCTCAACAAGTAATCTCATAGCAACCATAGGAGAAATAAAAGAGTGCGTAGAGCCTGGATCAAATAAAGCAAGGAAATATGTATCATTAAGGTAAATCTTACCCTGAATCATCTTAGATGAAGCATCAACAGACTCCTTATCAATGGCAAACACTCGACCCTGAGTCACGATTGCCTTTCCCTTTTCTGCCGCTGTGGCCTTATGCTGAGGCTGGGTGGTCTTAGGCTATGCTTGAGGGTCTTCTCTGATCCTTCGGGCGCCTTCTGATTTATCTTGGGACAATCCTTAATATGATGTCCCTGTTCACCACACCAATAGCAAGCCCCACTCGCAAACCGGCAAGGCTGTGCTCCATGAAATTTCCCGCAATGCTCGCACCTCGGTATTGTACTCCTCGGTGAGCCAGCGGTACTACCAGCTGGATACCGGGATCTTTCATCACTTATCTTGATCTCGGTGGATCTAAGAGTTCCTGTACCATAATCATCATAACTCCCAATTTAGCATAATTCCATATAACCATTTAATGAAGACAAAGATCATTTTCTTATAATTTATTTGCTTACCTATTGAGGCTCTGTCATAGGGCCTACTTCTCCTAGATGGATATCTATCACTCGAGGCTCTCTCATCTGACTTTCGCTTCTTCGGTTCTTTACCTTTATGCCTAGCTCGGAAGTCGGCCTGATGAAACTCATAGTCCTGCTCCCACAGTTGAGCCTTACGGACTGCCTCTCCATAGGTAGTAATATCTAAGGGATATAACTTAGACCTAATGGAAGGTCTCAATCCCTCCATAAACCTGTAGGTCTTATGTTCCTCTCTTCTCAATACTTCCGGATCAAATCTGCTCAAAGTAATGAACTTCGACTCGTATTGGCTAACCGTCATGTTCCCCTGAGTCAAGTTCAAGAATTCTACTTACAATCTACTCTAAGCAGTACGTGGGATGTATTGTTCATTGAATGCTTCCACAAATATATCCCACGTTACCTCTGAATGTCGAGCCTCTAACACTGTCTGAGTGGCCCGTCACCATGGCGATGCCTCATCTACTAGCAAATAGGCAGCCAATCCCACCTTCTCTTTCTCGGTACATGTCATGTACCCAAATGATTTAGTGACCGCTTTCATCCAATTCTCCGCGGCCAACGGATCACTGTTTGTAAAATCCCCAATTTCATGTAATTCCCTTATGTTTGCAAAGTGTTTCAGCTGAAAGGAATTAAATAAATATGAAGTTTGATGTGTAAATGATGTATGAATGATATATGAATGATGTATGGAACATGTAAGAAATAAAGAGAATTGAAAGTCAATTAGTCAAAGAATTTATGTGATATCAGGAAAATAATTAAAGTATGAAGAAATTTAATTTGACAATTAAATGGACAAGTGGCTGATATGAGAAGGAGGAGAAGAAGAATTAAATGGGTCAAATGGTCTTGGGTCAAAGGCTGTGATGGATGATGAGATAAAGCATGCAATTAATGAAGCCATGACTCATCATCTCTTCCATCACCCCACGGCAACAACTTCCCTAGCTCTCTCTCTTACGTTTTCTCCAAGTTTCCATAAGTTTCCTCCATAATTACCTTGACAAACCACCTCATTCCTCCATCGATTCGTTAAGCTTGTCGAACGAAAATCGATCCTTGTCGCTAGACTAGGTTATATTTGAAGTTTGGTAGATTGAATCCAAGTATTTGAGGAGATCTCAAATCTTGAAATTTTAGTCACTAGCAAAGGTAAGAGAAGAAGATGATTCTTTCAATTATGTTTATGGTATAGAGTCATAGGAGGATAGTAGAGTATGTGTATGGTAATTGTTTAAAGGTTTGGTTTGTGATGATGTTACAGCTTTGAAGAAGTGAAAGGCTAGGGTTGGCGCACCAAGTGATTTCGTGTGCTCAGAGTAATCGAGGTAAGGAATTTATGTAACGGACGTAAGGCGGCTATGTCCGTATGTTTTAATATGTTTTTATGTGGTTTGGAGAGAAGCACCAGTTGGTTTTATGCAGGAAAAGTTGCATTTTCGGACCTTACTCCTAGGGCCAATTAGGCTAGGAGCAGCTGACTGCCTTAAGTAGCAGCCGACTACCTAGAGACAACCAAAGCGTTGTTTTTCGAAAATCGGGACAAACTAGTTGACTGCTATGTAAGCCAGTCGACTGCTATTTACTCAGTAAGCATGCTGTTTCAAACCAGTCGATGCTATAAGGGACAGTCGACTGCTGTTACAAGAAAAGCATTCTGTTTCAAAACCAGCCGACTGCCTATAAGGCCAGTCGACTGCCATTTTTCCAGAAGCATTCTATTTCAAAACAGTCGATTGCTATATGACCAGTCGACTGCCATTTCTTAAGAAGCATTCTGTTTGAAAACCAGTCGACTGCTATATAGACCAGTCGACTGCCCCATCTGTTTTCAGAAATGAAAAATATTGAAATTTAAAAAGAAATAATTTCGATAAATGAAGTTATGAAGCAGTAGCCGACTGCCGTATGAGGCCAGTCGACTACCCAGTATGAAAAGAGATATCAAGCCTATTTGGTTTAAACACAAAAGTGTTTTCTAAAGAAGTATATGATAAATGTTTTGAGACTATGGACTATGTTATAATCATGCATCCCTGTTCATGGCTGAGAGACTCTGATCAAGTCCTCGGTATTATTTATGTTTGAGCGAGGAACACTAGTCCGGTCCTCAATACCACAGATGACACCTGACTAGTGTTCACTGTGGATTTCTAAAGGCAGGAGAGAATCCCTGACCATTACATGGTGCACCTTGTTCTAATGCATGATTGGAATCATATAAATGGGTATAAATGATTTATATGATGATGCAATCCCTTGAATAATTGTACATAGTCTCCACCTGATTTAAAGTATATGATGCATGTTTGAAGAAGTATACGATGTATGTTTTCAAGAAGTATATGATGTATGTTTTAAATTGAAACATATGACGTATGTTTTAAAGAAGCATGTAAAGTATGCTTGCTTATACCATTTGAAAGAAGTATGCATGTTTGCAAATGATGTTTGAAAGAAGTACATGAAGCATGCTTTATAATGATTTACATGACATTATAGAGCCAAGCAGGAAAAATGCATATAGAGGCATAGTACGCTTTTTTACATATTTTTCTTACTGAGCGTAAACTCACCCTTTTACGAACATTTTTCCTACAGATTATCTGAAGTGAACCTCGCTCCTATTAGAGGAGCTTGCTTTTGAGAGATTGAAGTGTACCTTCGTGATACGCTTCTCAATTAGCATAGAAGGTATATTTATGTACTTATGTAAAGATAAATTGTAATTCAGCTATGGTACAGTACAAGTAGCAATTATGTATATAAGATGTCGGAGATTTAAGTTAAGAATGATGTGTGAGATCCTGTGGAATGGAATGATATTTATATATATCATTAGTCTGTTTTATTGGAACTGAATTACTCATATTGAGCTGTTAGATATTAAGCTTAAGAAGGAAAAGAATGAATGACATTGATGAATCAAATCGAATCAAGTCGTATAAGATAATAAGAAATAAGGAAAAAGTTAGATGGTAAGATGTAGTGACGGGGACGTCACACTGTCCCCTTCAAACTTGGACGGATCTAGCTTCTTAAACTCTTTGATCAAAGTTACACTGCAGTAAGCTATGGGATCCTGCCTCTTATTAACTGGGGCTGGTAGGGGTTATACCATAGGTGTAAGAGGTACAGTAGGTGGAGTTGTTGGTACACTCGTGGCCATGTTCGGGAAGTTAGACATAAACTGCGTGATCATCGCGGCAATTTTCTCCATGTGTTTATCCATTTTCGCTAGCCTGGTATTCGGGCTATGCGGTAGAGATGGAGGATAAGACTGTGTTTGGGGCGGTTCCTCACGACCCTGTCCTCGTCCTCGTCTAGTACCCCTCCTTCGAGTACTCATTCTTAGGGGTGAAAAACGAGCGGGCCAGTGCAAGCCGGTGCGGGTCAAAGCGGTGGGGGTATAAACAGGTCAAGCCCGTTTAAGCTCGTATTTAAATGGGCCAAAAAATGCTAAACCGGCCCAGCTTCAATGTGGGCCGGATCAGTTCGCGGGCTTCCTCCTTAGAAAAGCAAAGCTTAAGGCCTAAGGCCCAAAATAAAATTATTGGGCTGCCTCAATTTCATAATAGTAAAAGTAAATCTCTTAAGCCCACCATCCATAATCTAATAGCTTTTAGCTTTATGATTTTATCTATGAAATTAAATTTTTTTCATTTAATTAAACCTGAATTTAATTTTTTAAAGGAGATTTCAGTTGAAAATTAAACAAAATCATATAAAAAAATCATATGAAGTATGAACTTTTGATTAAAAATTTAACATACAAATTTTAATATATGAAGTATGAAGTATGAATTTGTGTTATAACAAAAAAAAAAGTATGAATTTGTGTTGCATTGCAATTTGCAAAAGCCGAGAGCCATATAGAAATATAGAATTAGAGAGCACCGTTTAGAAAAGAAACCAAGGGTTGTGATTGGCATCAAGAGTTCAAGACCGAAGACTCCATCCACGGACCACAGTGAGCGCACTCGATTGGATTTGGAAGGCCAAGTGAACTAATGGATGGAGCTCTGCCAGTTTGCATCCAACATAAACTAGAGCCAGTGAGCCACACACATAATCTGAGTTTTTTTTTTCGTATTGGGATTTAATTAAAATCCTTGTTTTTTGACACTACAATAACTTAAACTGCTTAGAATTAGTGAGCATTAATATGAACTGCTTATAAGAAATGTATATCCTTAATCTTTCAAAAAACCATAATTAAATTAAAAGATAAACAACTATAATTAAGTAGTTACCAGCAGTAGTAAAATAAAAAGACTTGTATTCATGAAAAGTTATATCGTATTCATGAAAAATTAATACAAAAGTAAAAAACAGTTGCTAGCCTAAAACCCAAACCACCCAAACGAGACTTGCTATGAAATTCATGAAAAATTATATCATATTCATGAAAAATTAATACAAAAACAGCAGCTAAGGCTAAAACCCAAACCACCCAAACCAAGCTTGCTAATGCTATCAATTTATCAAATTCATGAAAAATTAATACAAAAACAGCAGCTAAGCCTAAAACCCAAACCACCTAAACCAAGCTTGCTAATGCTATCAATTTATCAAATTCATGAAAAATTATATCATATACAAAAAAGATAGATAACTTGCACAATCCTTAATTCACACAAACAATACAATCCACATAACATTCATTAAAATTATGATCTAAATAAAGAGTATTAGATAAGTCTAAAAGTCATAAAATCCACAAACATCCATTAAAATCCACACATAAAAAAAAAATCAAACATTCAAACTTGTCATTTTATCTCAATTCTCAACATTCAAATGATTAGAATCATTTGATTCTTCCACCAAATCATCTTTATTTTCTTCATCCTTTTCCCAACCTATAAAATAAAATTTGAAATTATTAAATTTTTGAAATAACATTAATTATTATCACTTGTAAAATTTATTTATTCAATGAAATAAAATTACCACTTGATATGAAACCATGTAGCCAACTACGTGTGCAAATGAGAGCCTGAACCTTCTTAGGAAGAAGACGACTCCTATACTTGTTTAGCACACGTCCCCCAATGCTAAAGGCTGATTCTGAAGCCGCAGTAGTTATGGGTATACTCATCAAATCACAAGCCATGTTAGCCAAAATGGGGAATCTAAAACTATGATCTTTCCACCATTTCAAAACATCCAAATCTTTATTAGTGGAAAAATCAAGTTTTGGCATATCTAAATATACTTCCAGTTGAGACTTGGAACTTGAGATATCATCTTCCTCATCAGCTGCCAAATCCATCCATATCTATATTGATGCATTTCATGCATAATAAAAAGTTACTATTGATAAACTAAAGTTCACAATGAGATAAATATAATAGTTAAGGTATAAATGTTTATTATTTATTTATACTTACATCTAAATTACAGACAGAATCTGTTGGAATAGAAGAGTTGAGAGAAATCTCATTTTGTTCGCCTTGGTCTTGACCATGTGATGAGATAGAAGCATTCTTTTTATATTCTTCATAAAGCATAAATAGCTTCATTTTCACCACATCCAACCTCTCTTGAAAACCTTGAGGATCAATTTTCAAGAAGCATCACTTCAACATCACGAACTTTACACGAGGATCAAGAACCACCGCCATTGCAAGTAGAACATTATACTCACTCCAATACTTGTCAAATTTTTTCTTCATATTAGATGCCATGCTTTGTAACATCTTATCGTCTCCATCCAAGTACTCCGTTAAAAGCATCTCAATTTTCCAAACTTGAGCAAAATACAAATTGGCGGTTGGGTAACTAGTTCCCGAAATCAAATTTGTGATTTCATAAAATGGTTTTAAAATTTCACAAATTTTCTCTCCCCTTTTCCACTCTTCACTTGATGGACAATGCTTATAATTTCTATCATTTAATGCAAGCATATAAAATGCACGCTTATATTTCAAAGCACTCTCAAGCATCAAGTAAGTAAAGTTCCATCTAGTTGGGACATCCAAAACCAAATATGAACTTGAAGAAATTGAGACCTTTTTTACACATTCTTCAAAACTCCTCATTCTAGCCTCCGACCCCTTCACATACTTAATACTTTCTCTAATTTTCTCATTAGCAGTGGAAACTACTTTCCAACCTTCTTGAACAATCAGATTTAAAATGTGGGCACAACATCTAATATGAAAAAATTGACCATCACATAATAAACTCTCTTGCAAACAAAGCACATCTTTTAAATTAAGTTGCATGTTATCATTAGCGGAAGCATTATCCAAAGTAATGGAAAAGATTTTCTTGTCTATCCCCCAATCATTTAAAATTTCCATTACTTTTTTAGACAATTCATATCCTGAATGTGGAGGTTGCATATCACAAAAGGCAAGAATCTTAGTACTTAGCTTCCAATCTAAATCAACATAATAAGCAGATAAACAAAGATACCCCTCATTAGTGCAAGCAGTCCACAGATCACAAGTAAGACATATTCTACCATGAATTTGAGCCAAGCATTCTTTCAATTTCTCTTTATATTCCAAATAAAGTTTCCAAACATCAGAACTAGCAGTGGTCCTAGAAATAAATTTCACCTCAGGATTTAAATACTTTAACACATTCCTAACTCCATCATATTCAACAAATGAGAAAGGGAGGTCATGCCTTACAATTGCCTTAGCTACTAATTCTCTAAAAACTTTTTGATCAATTTTTCTACTTCTCAACTTTCCTTGATGATCAATTATCATTTTAGAGATATCTTTTTGCTTTAAAACTGCTATCCCCTTACATGAACTCGCATGACGCCTTAGGGATGAAGTTCCATATTTAGAAAGACCCGCCTTATATATTATCCCACATCCCATACATTTAGTACGTGGTTTACCATCATCAGCACCAATAACAGGTTTTTCAAAATAATTCCACATTTCTGAAGTATTCCTCCTAGCTTTTTTTGATTGTTTTTCAATTGTTTCAGTTTCAACCTCACATTCCTCACCTTGAATTTCAACTTCATTAACATCATCCTCATTATCAGAATCACTAACAACAACATCAATATTATTACTATGCAAAGTCTGAGGTTGAGAACAAGATGCCATATTATCACTGTAAATAACACATACCAAAAAGAAAAAGCTCAATTAACATACATAACATATAAGTATAACATACAACAAAGAAAAATTTCAAAGAATATATGAATTATTCAACCAAAAACAAACAGAGCAAATGCATAACAGCCCTAAACCACCCAGAGCCCATATTTCTTTACAATTGGCTCAAACTTAAAGGTTCAATTTTCTTTCTTTGAAAAAAATGAGAATAAAGAATGAGTCAAAGATTTTTTTAAAAAGGGTAAAATTTTAGATTTTACAAATAAAATTAACAACATAAAAATTTATGAAATGATTAAGTATTACTTTTTTATATATATCTCAAAAGGTTTCAAGGCCAAATACATCTTCAAAGTTCAAACAATCAAACTCCAACAATAAGTGCAAATTCATCATTCCAGAAAACCACACTTGAATACATTTAAGTGGCAGTTAGAATTGAAATTGAAATTTTTGTTTTTAAACAAAATTATTAAATATTACAATGGAGGGATTTATTAATTTTTTTTTATAATGGCCCAAGGTTAAACCATAAATTTTATTAATTTAGAGAGAATATTAATTTAGAAAGATTTGTAATAAACAAAATTTAGATATGAGATTATTCACAAGTATAGTAGATTTAAAGATTAATTGTGATTTGTAAACATGAAATTTTACAACCTTGGTGAGAGATATTTTTTATTAAATTGGAGTATTTCTGAAAAAAAAAACCGTGCTAAAAAAAAGTCTTCTTGAGAATGGGTTTTTCTGGTCCAAGTGTGCATCTTGTCTTTACCACAAATTATTTTCCTTCGTTAGTTACAATAATTGTAGTTTAACAATATTTAATTTTCTTTCTTCCTCAGAGGAAATAAGCTAGCTAATTTAAGTGGTATACCATGTGTATAAATTATATGCAGAGCTACAGAGGAAGAAAAATAATGCAAAAAAAATGAAAACATAAACATCTAGAGTTGACGACTGAAGAAGAACAGGCGGATCTATCTAACCTGCTGCACGCGGTTGCTAGCTGTGAGTGTTTGGTAATGTGTACGTGTGTCAGCGTCAGTGCATGCCTAAGGAGGAGGCTGTGGCTGTGTGTCGGCGTCGTGCGGCGCAGTGGCCAGTGGCAAGATCAGATTTAGCCTTTAGGTTTTGGAACTGTTGGAGAGATCAGATTTGTGTTGTAACTTTGTGAATATGTGTCGGTTTGGGTTGGGTGGGTCGATGGTGGTGAGTACTGACTACTGAGTGGAGACAACTGACATACTGTTATGAGCATCAAAATCAAAGTGTGAGTGTGTGACTGACACTGACTGTGTCGGGGTGGGGTGGTGTTGGTGGGAAGGCCGACTGGGTTTGGGCGTCTGTGTCGAGGTGGGGTGGTGTTGGCGGGAAGGCCGACTGGGTTTGGGCCTGGTAATGGCAAATTGGCAACTAAACTTGATTGGGCTTTAAGCCCTCAATAAGATTTGGTTTGGACTTGGAACTTGGGTTTGGTTTCGTTTTTAATTGATTTTTTTTTTATTTTTTGGGTTGAACCCGCGGGCTTGCCCGTATCCGTGCGGTCCAACCCGTGCGGATTGCCTAGCCCGCCGGGCTCAACCGTTTAGGCCCGTTTTTAAACGGGCCGAAAATTAAAAACCCAATTTTATTAAAGCCCGCGATTTAAATGGGCCAGCCCGCAGATCTTGACCCGTTTTACACCCCTACTCATTCTGTTAGTATTACCATCAAATAACAAGATTTAGTATAACCTTAAACCGTTATACTACACATAATTATGTAGACTAGTACAGTACATTGGGAAAATACTCTAATTCTAGCTTATTGACATCGACAAACTTTAGTCAAATCAGCTCTGATACCAATCTATGATGTCCTCGTCACTATCCAAATAACAACTAACTTCTACTTCAAAGAACAAATAAATTGACTAATTTATCAATGTCAATCTTCCTTATTCTTCAATGCTTTAGGCATTATTATCAAAGTATAATATATATTTTCACATGAATATAATTTTTATATACAAACATGTGTCACATACATCAGGATCTCAAATATTTACAGAACCTATTCCCCGAATATACACTAATGTGATATTGTACTGTACAATAGCCGAAGTACACGACCAACTAAGTATACCTTCAAGAAACAAGTAGGAAGCGGGTCTTGAAGGTATCTAAAAAGAATCTCACAAGGTGCTCCTCTATCCGGAGCGGGATTTACTTCAAATAATCTGTATGAAAAATGTTTGTAAAGGAGTGAGTTTACGCTCAGTAAGAAACTTATGTAAAAGAGCATACTATATCACTATATGCAGTTTTTCCTGCTTGGCTCTATAATGTCAAGTAAAATCATTATAAAGCATATGTCATATATATCTTTCGCAAATATCAAATACAAGTAATTCATCTCTTTCAAATATTTCCACAGATCTCAAATCACGTGAAATCATATATGCAAATACAAATAACTTCAAATACTTTCAAATAGATAGGAGACAATTCATTTCCAATAGAATTCATGCACCAAGTAATACTCGTAATGGATACAGCAAATACATCCCGTAAGGGATAATCCATAAGAGATCTCATAAGGATGCCACAAATATATCCCGTAAGAGATAATCCTGAGAGATATCAAATAAGTGACATACCCACGTATGGACCAGGGATCCTCCCCAAAGCCGAACAAGTAAAAGACGTATGGCCATTGTCTATAGCCCACAGTGCTCACTAGTCAGGTGTCTTACTGCGGGTCTGAGGGCTGGACTAGAGCTCCTCAGTCAAGTATAAGTACAAAAAATATGCATGCTCTTTAAAGAGATTCAAAGTCTCCAAAACATTATTCATATAACCTTTAACAAATACAATTAGCCTTTCTTGAAATAGGTTTTCAAAACCTTCTTTTCAAATAGGCAGTTGACTGGACTTTAGGGCAATCGGCTGCTATCACATATTTTGCTTTATTGAATTTCTTTTTCCTTTTTGCAATTCAATTAATTTATTTTTTGAAATACTCATAAGGCAGTTGACTGGTCCTAAATAGCAGTCAGCTGGTTTTGAAAGAGAATGTTTCCTGAGAAAAAGCAGTCAACTGGCCCCCTGGGGAGTCGGCTGGTTTTGAAACAGAATGCTTTTGAAAGCGTAGCAGTCGACTGGCCCCTTGGACAGTCGGTTGGTTTTGAAATAGAATGTTTTTAAAATAAAAGCAGTCGATTGTCCAATATAGCAGTCGACTGGTTTGAAACAGAATACATTCTGGGAAAATGGCAGTCGACTGGCTTACATAGCAGTCGACTGGTTTGTCTCGATTTTCAAAAAACTCCGCTTTGGCTGTCTCTAGGCAATCGGCTGCTACTTAAGGCAGTCGGCTGCTCCTAGCCTAATTGGTACTAGGAGAAGGACCCAAAATGTCAACCTTTCCTGCACTTAAACAGCTTGTACTTCATCTCAAGACATTTAAAACATATTAAAACATGCGGACATAGCCACCCTTCGTCTGTTACATAAATTCCTTACCTCGATTGCAATTAATCCACAAGCTTGGTTGCACCAACACTTGTCCTTTTTCACTTCTTCAAAACTGCATAATTTCATACAATTCAAACCTTAATAATTATACTATACCAACTCTATACAACTCCAAACCATCAATAAAATCAACTAAAACCATTTAACTCTTTTACCTTTGCAATTCACCAAAATTTCATAAATTTAGATCTCCTCGATCACTTTGTTCCAGCCTTTTATATTAATGGTTTAGCTTGAGCTAGCGACAAGGATTGTTTTTCGTTTAAAGAACTTAATGAATCAATGACGTGAGATGGTGGTTTGTCAAGGTGAGAAAATGGAAACTTGAGGGATTTTGGAGTGAAACGTGAGGGAAAAGGGATGGAGGCTGTCAACCTTGGCTGATGAGGATGATGATGACTCATGGCATTCATTTAATGCATGCTAATCCTTCCCATCAATGCAACCCTTGACCCTTTTGACCTCTTGACCCTTTTGACCATCAATTGCTTTAGTTACTCATATGTCCCATACATCATTTATATATCAGAAATTTTATATTTATTTACTTCATTTAAGCTGAAATGCTTTACAATTATGGGAAAATTACAGGAATTTGGGGATTTTACAGTCACTGCATAACTCAAGTTTATCTATGGGAAGTGTCTTTGTCAACATATCAGCTATATTCTTATTTATGTGAATCTTTTTCAACTGCATCTGTTACTCGTCAATCACTAAGCACAACCAATGGTACCGAACATCAATGTGCTTCGTTCTAGCCTTGTGCTTAGTGTTCCTACTCAAATGCAAAGCACTTTAACTATCACAAAACACCACATACTCTTTCTGACACAACCCCAATTCAAGAAGAAATATTTACATCCAAAGCATTTCTTTGCCTGCTTTGCCTACTGCATCATACTCAGCCTTTGTAGTCGACAAGGCAACACACTTTTGTAGCTTGGGCTGCCAAGATATAGGCCCCTGCAAAAGTAAATATGTACCCTGAAGTAGATTTCCTACCATCAAGATCACCCACCATGTCTGCATCAGTAAACCCTTCAAGAACTGGCTTTGTAGTCTCAAAACTCAAATACATCTTAGAAGTACCACTTAAATAGCTGAAGATCCACTTTACTGCTTCCCAGTGGACCTTTTCCCATATTGGAAAGAAATCTGCTCACTACAGAAGCTACATGAGCAATATTAGTCCGTGTACAAACCATAAGATACATCAAAGAACTAACTGCAGAGGAATAAAGAATAGTAGACACAATATCTTTTTCTTTCTCAGTCACCGGATAAGATTTCTTACTCAAGTGAAAATGGTTAACAAGAGGCGTGCTAACTGACTTAGCAGTTGAATCTCGCTAGTACCCGTTCAAAATACTTTTCCTACAACAACCATAACCATCCTGCTTTTCTATCACGAATGATATCTATACCAAGAATCTATTTTGTTGGACCTAAATCCTTCATGTCAAAAGCTTAGACAATGCTTCTTTCAACCTACAAATCATACGAGCATCTTGTCCTACAATCAGTGTCACGTCCGAAAACGTAAAATTTTAAGCCAACTTTTTCTTTCGATACTATCTTTCTCATTCAAATATTCATTACCATTCAGTTTGTATACAGTGTCAATTTAAGTTCATTCTATAACTTTCATTACAAATTAATTTTTATACTATTAGATCATTCAATCCATAAATAATAAACAGGAATTCAGCATATAAGCTATAATATCAAAATTTATAAATTTATTTATTTAAGCTTAATTTATGTACATCCCACTAGTTCTTGGACATTCTTTAACCTTACACCATACAATTTACATCTCGAGCTATAAATACATTTGTTGTGCGTGCACTTGTTTGAATATAAAAGCATAACACTTAATATATATCTATTTACTCGATAACTTAGACTTCTAGAAATTTTCTTTCTTCGACCTTGCAACAACGGTTATCATGTGTACCAATAAGCTATCTGAGATGATGAGTAAAAGAGGGGTAAGTTATGAAGACCAGAGAATAAGTTGTTGATGATGTAGTGAGTAAACAATATAAAAAACATTGAAATAATTTAGTACAGATTTTCAGTCTATAAACAATGTATAAAACAATTTAATAAAATAATTCAGTAAAGCAATTCAATATGAAAGTCCAGGAAGTAGTACAGCAAACAATTTATACCACAGTGCAGTCAATACTTTTAATACTTTCGCTCAATAACAGTATAAAACCCAATTTAGTAAAAACAGTATAGCAGAGACCAAGCAACATCCAATAGATATCATGCCACAGGAATATCCCAAGAAAGGAGAAATAGTAACAGTAAGACATATGGCCATTGTCGTAACGGCTTCGCGCTCGACGATTTTGAAAAAGGCGTTTAAAAACAAAAAATGGGAGTCGCCACCAATCTTTTTTGTCTAGGTGTGATTGGTCACCTAAAATATTTATCTTTTTAACAAAATCTCAAAATTAATTAAGTTTTATCAAAAAGACAAATTTTTTGTCTGCGAAAACAAAGTTTGGGTTCGGGGGTACAGTTACGCGTGGGGAAGGATTAGCACCCCCACGACGCCCGTTAAAAAACGGTACCATAATAATCATGTGTTATCCTTTAATTTTAATAAAGTGGTCTTAACTTAATATTTAAAAATAATCCTTATTTTATTGCAATCTTTTTATTCTTTTTATTCAAAGTTATTTTTTATTTGTGAAAATCATTTTATTTTATTTTAAAAAAGTTAAATTTTACTTTTCAAAAGTGAATGTGAACCTTTTTGTATTGAAAAAATTAAATCAAATATCCCAATACTCTGGTAACATTTGAAATAATTTTCCTCACCTAGAGATTTCTTAAGAATCACTACTTGTGAGTTCTATAGAATCTCATCATCGGAAGATTCACACTCACTTCAAAAATTATTATAAGTGCATATGATGCAAACAGATAGTACATGATGCACATGGAACTTAAAAGAAATTTATTTATTTTGATTTTATTAATAAAACTCTTGATATTGAGAAATTTGGCTAAATATCCCAATACTCTGGTAACATTTAGCTAACTCCTCTCACCTAGGGATCAGTCAAGAAATCACTACTTGTGAGTTTCATGACATCCCATCATCGGAAGGATTTCATTTAATTATTTAAATTTTAAATTTATGTTTATTTGTTTTTTTTATATAAAAAAAATAAATTATTTAATTTTTAATAAAAATTTAGATTATTGAAAAATCATACTAAATATCCCAATACTCTGGTAACATTTAGTACGACTCTTCTCACCTAGGGATCAGTCAAGAAATCACTACTTGTGAGTCTCATGACATCCCATCATCGGACTTTATTATTAATTTCCCTTTTTCTATTTTCTTTTAAAAACTTATTTATTTTTATTTTTAATAAAAATTTAAATTATTGAAAAATCATACTAAATATCCCAATACTCTGGTAACATCTAGTACGACTCTTCTCACCTAGGGATCAGTCAAGAAATCACTACTTGTGAGTTTCATGACATCCCATCATCGGAATTTATTTAATTTAATTTAAATCTTATTATTAATTTCTTTAAAAAAAGAACTTATTTTATTTTCATTTTAATAAAAATAAAAATTATTGAAAAATCATACTAAATATTCCAATACTTTTGGCAACAATTAGTATGACTCTTCTCACCTAGGGATCAGCTAGGAATCACTACTTGTGACTTCCGTAACACCCCATCATCGGACTTTTATTTTAATTTAAATTTTATTATTTATTTTCTTTTTAGAAAAAATTATTTATTTTTATGTTTATCAAAAAATTAAATTATTGAAAAATCATACTAAATATTCCAATACTTTTGGCAACATTTAGTACGACTCTTCTCACCTAGGGATCAGCTAGGAATCACTACTTGTGACTTCCGTAACATCCCATCATCGGATAACTATTTAATTTTAACATTGTTAAATAATATAATAAATGAAAAATATATAGTTTTCATATTTCTTTTATTTATTTGTAAATATATATATATATATATATATTTATATAACATATCTATTAACCATGTGTCTTTCAAAATTTATTATTCAACATATATATAATTCACATATTTTCCTAAGATACTAGTAATAATAATAATAATAATAATAATAATAATAATAATAATAATAATAATAAACACAATAATAATAATAATAACTAAACAAAATAATAATAATAACAATAAAACATAATCATTAAATATTAAGACAAGAAAAACTGCTAAAATTTAAGGAAATGTACCCAAATGATGTGGGTTTAGAACCCAAGGAATGCTTGGAAAAGGCCCAGCCCGAACGGCCCAATGGATGCCTCAAGGATTGGGCTTGGTTGGGTCAGGTTGTTGGTTGGGTCGGGTCGGATCTAGCTCCTCTTGCAAGCGGGTCGGGCGCGCGGACCCGGGTCGGATCCAGGTCCACGCGCGGATCTTTCTTTACCTTTTTTTTTTTTTGCTATAAAACATATCTCTTTTTTTTTTCTATTTCATTTTTCTTCTCTTTCACCCAAAAAACTCAGAGCCCTCAAAGCTCCCGGCCCAGGCGATTTCCGGCCGCCGCTTGGGTCGCCGTCCGCCACCGCCGGCCGCCGCTCACCGACGGCTAATCCCAAAAAGTTTCCCACTTTCCGATGCTCCTCAACCTCCTCTTTCCGTTTCCAGCCCTCTTTTCCTTCGAAAACGCCTCTAACCCCTCAGATCTGAGGTCGAAACCTTCGGCCTCTGTTGTTATTTTGATTTTTTTGATTTTGTTTTCTTTTCAGATCTGGTTTTGGATGCGTTTGGGTTTGTGTTTTTGTTGTTGTTTTCGTGTTTTTTTTTCAGGTGGGGGTTCTAGGGTTTGAGTGGGTCTCGGTTTTGGGATGGTGGTCAGCTGGGTTTTCGGGTAGTGGTGAAGATGAGGGAAAAAGGGGTTCGGGTCCCGTTGGTGAAGATGATGCCCTCTGATGGTGAGCCGAGGATGGGGGGTTGTTTCTTAGAGAGGGTAGTGAGGATGATGTTAGGGGTTTCGGTGATGATGGTGATGGTGAGGGTGTTTGAGGGAAAGGCTAGGGGGCTGCTGGTTTGGGAGGTTCTCGGGTAGTGGTGGAGGATGATGAGGGAGTCAGAGTGCTGGGGTGAGTGGGGGCTCTCGACAGAGGCAGAGGTGGTGAGTGGCTTCGGTGATGGTGGGTCAAATCCCCCCCGGCAGTGACCAAAATGGTCGATTTTTGTAGCAGGGATTGGGGGTTCTGTTGGTAATGGGTGGAGTAGGCAGGGGATGGGATGACTGGTTTTGGGAATGACCGGGTTGATGGACTGATTAGACCAAAAATAATAATAATAATAATAATAATAATAATAATAATAATATGAATAATAATAATAATAAAAGTAATAAAAATAAAAATAAAAATAATAATAATAATAATAATAGTAATAATAAGGATAATAATAAAGAAAATAATAATAATAATAATAATAATAATAATAAAGAAAATAATAATGATAATAATAATAATAATAACAAAATGTGACAAAATTAGGTGTCAACAGCTGCCCCTCTTTGCTCATTGCTGAGGATCAGGAATAGAGCAAAGACAATTGACAGTAATTTTGTCCGGCTTATGACTCATTTCTCTCTTTTTCTTCTTTTTCTTCTCTTTTCTTTTCTCTTTTTTCTTTTTTCCTTTTTCTTCTTTTTTTTCTTTCTTTTCCATTCTTTTCCCTTTCTTTTTTCTTTTTCTTCTTTTTTGTATGCACTCCTCTTGCAGCAGAGGCAATGAAACTTTAAAGTTTTTCTCTTTTCTTCTTTTTCTTCTTTTTTTTTTCTCTTTTTTTTTTTGAAATGCACTCCTCTTGCAACAGAGGCGATGAAACTTTACAGTTTTTCTCTTTTCTTCTTTTTCTTCTCTTTTTTTCTTTCTTTTTTTTTGAAATGCGCTCCTCTTGCAACAAAGGCGATGAAACTTTAAATTTCTTTTTTGTTTTTGTTTTTTTTCTTTTTTCTTCTTTTTTTTTTCAAGAAAGCTCCTCTTGCAGCAGAGGCAGTGAAACTTTAAATTCTTTTCCTAGAAATGTGCTCCTCTTGCAGCAGAGGCAATGAAACTTTAAATTTCCTTTTGTTTTTTTTTTTCGAGAAAGCTCCTCTTGCAGCAGAGGCAATGAAACTTTAAAGTTTTTTCCTAGAAATGGGCTCCTCTTGCAGCAGAGGCGATGAAACTTCAAAAAAAAAATTTTCTTTTGAAATGTGCTCCTCTTACAGCAGAGGCAATCAGACTTTAAAATTCTTTTTGAGAAAGCTCCTCTTGCAGCAAAGGCGATGAAACTTTAAAAATCTTCATGAAAATGTGCTCCTCTTGCAGCAGAGGCGATGAAACTTTAAAATTCTTCCTGGGAAAGCTCCTCTTGCAGCAGAGGCGATGAAACTTTAAAATTCTTCCTGGGAAAGCTCCTCTTGTAACAGAGGCAATGAAACTTTAAATTCTTCCTGAAATGTGCTCCTCTTGCAGCAAAGGCGATGAAACTTTAGATTCCTTTCTGAAAATGTGCTCCTCTTGCAGCAGAGGCGATGAAACTTTAGATTCTTTTTCCTGAAAAGTGCTCCTCTTGCAGCAGAGGCATTGAAACTTTAAAAATGAAAGACTTCACATTTAAAGATCTAGGAATTCACATCTAGAAATTTTGTCTCAGGAATTCACATCCGAGTGTTTGTTTCGGGAATTCACATCCGAAAAATTTGACTTAGGGATTCACACCCAAAAATTTGACTTGGGGATTCACACCCAAATGTCCAGGAATTCTCATCTGGATAATTTATATCAGGAATTTCTCATCCGATTGCTGGTTTCGGGAATTCACATCCGAAAAATTTGAGTTGGGGATTCACACCCAACGTCCAGGAATTCTCATCTGGATAATTTATATCGGGAATTTCTCGTCTGGATAATTTATATCAGGAATTTCTCGTCCGATTGTTGGTTTCGGGAATTCACATCCGAAAAATTTGACTTGGGGATTCACACCCAAAGGTTTGACTTGGGGATTCACACCCAAATGTCCAGGAATTCTCATCTGGATAATTTATATCGGGAATTTCTCGTCCGATTGTTGGTTTCGGGAATTCACATCCGAAAAATTTGACTTGGGGATTCACACCCAAAGGTTTGACTTGGGGATTCACACCCAAATGTCCAAGAATTCTCATCTGGATAATTTATATCGGGAATTTCTCATCCGATTGTTGGTTTCGGGAATTCACATCCGAAAAATTTGAGTTGGGGATTCACACCCAACGTCCAGGAATTCTCATCTGGATAATTTATATCGGGAATTTCTCGTCCGATTGTTGGTTTCGGGAATTCACATCCGATTGTTGGTTTCGGGAATTCACATCCGAAAAATTTGACTTGGGGATTCACACCCAAAGGTTTGACTTGGGGATTCACACCCAAATGTCCAGGAATTCTCATCTGGATAATTTATATCGGGAATTTCTCATCCGATTGTTGGTTTCGAGAATTCACATCCGAAAAATTTGACTTGGGGATTCACACCCAAAGGTTTGACTTTTGTTTGAAAATTTTCATCACATAATGTGCCGATTTTGTTGGGCTTAATACCGTACAATGATGCCAACTACATCGGGCTTAACCTCATCTAAGTGCCAGCTACGTTGGGCTTAAGTTTTCACTTTGGGTGCCAACTTTACTGGACTTAACAATTTCATCTCATAATGTGCCGATTTCGCTGGGCTTAATACCACACAACGGTGCCAACTACATCGGGTTTAAATTTTCATCTCATGCTCACAAAAACTCTTTTTTTCTTTTTTAAGAATATTGCTCCTTTGTATTTGATATTTTCTTTTCCTCAAAACTCAAACTCAAGAATCATTGACTTGTTCATTCATCTCAAAGGCTCTCGATTTATGGTATTTTTCAAATGTTCCAAATGTGGAAACTCTCTCAATTATTTTTTATCTTCTCAAACATTCTACTTATCTTTTCTCATTTCATTTTTTTCTTTATTTGACTTTCTCACTTTCCAAAAGCTCTCTTTTTTTTTTTGCTTTCTCTTTTATGTGTTTAAAATAAATCTCTCATCTTCTTATCAAACCACATCTTCATCACCTTATTATTTTCAACAAGAAATTTCCTTTTATCTCTTCCATCCTTCTTTTTTTTTTTTAAACTTTTTCTCATTTTTCTTTTTTTTTTTTTATAATTCTCCTTTTCAATTCACAAAACTCCTATCTTCACTCTTTTTTGTTTGGCAAATGCAATGATCACTGATGCAAATGCAATATCAACAATGCTAATGCAAATTTCTTTATCAATGATGTTAATGATCTTTTTCCTCTTTCTTTTTTCTTTTTTCTTTTTTTTCTCTTTTTTTTTTAAAAATTAATTTTCTCAATCCAAAACTCCTATATTCACATTTTTTTTATATTTGGCAGATGCAATGATCATTGATACAAATGCAATGTCAACAATGTTAATGCAAATGTTTCATGCAAATGTACATTGTAAAGATGCAAATGCAATTATCCAAAATTTTCTTTCGATTTTCACTTCTTGTTGACCAAAACCTTTTCATTTCCACTTTTTCATCTATCTCACCTTAGAATATTCGTCTCATCACTTGAAGCCGTTGTTTACTTGTGCAACAAAGGTTGGCCTAAGACAATTATCACATTTTCTTTTGCTATCACGTTTTGAAACACCATAAGAATTCATTTTACAACCAACATTTTCCTTAATAAAAATTGCCTCAAAATGACACAAGAAATTCTTTGCCCACAATAATGATCAAATCCCTATTTAATCAACAATAAAAATAAATTAGAACAAAATTGCCCCAAAATTGCATAAGAAAAATCTTGCCCCACAATAATTGTCTCTCTCTCATTCTTGCTTAAAACACTATCAACTTTTGATTGGCAATATTTTCAAGCAAAATTGCCCCAAGCATCCTTCCCATTTTCATATTTAAAAACAAACAATTTTCATTTTTGAAAAAGATCTGGCCAAAATTTTTTTTATTTTACAAGATTACCCCACACAACAATGATCAAAGAAAGTTAAACACAAATGCAACAAAGAATTATCATTTGAGTTTCTTGAAGATTGGTGATCACTATTTAGGTGGGTGTGGGGGGAAGGTAATTTGTTCTCATCAAATGGATCAGGTGGTTTTCGCACATCAATGGCAAGTAAGACCTACAACCCGATAGAAAATGAGATGAATGTTCCCTTATCTAGGCTCACAAATAAAACACAAGTTTTTCAAAAATAATGAATTCCTTGCAAATCATGGTTTTGCAAAATGGTTTATCTTGGAATGCAAACAAAATTTGACACTCTTTCAATTTTCAAATTATGTATTTTGATAATTGTCAAAACTAGCCACAATAGACCGAAGCTTTTGCTGGGTTGTTTGGGAATGGAGAGTAGGTTCAAAATTTTACATCAATCCCTTTAACGTATCATCAAAATGGACATTCTCTTAAGGGCCTTAGATGTTCATGGGTCTCAAAATTATTTCGCAATGTCACTTCTTGTTTGACCTTGCCAGCACTATGAATGACCTCGCAAATATTTTCGTTTTGGCTTTAGACTGCCCCTTTTTTTTTGGGGTTTTCACCCTAAAGCCCCGTCCTCTTTTCTTTTCCTTTTTTTTTGCTTCTTTTTTTGTGTAATTGTTCCATCATGCACTTAAGAATTCAAAATTCATCCAAATTTGGTTGTGAAGATTCTTGAAGAATAATCTTGGTTGAGAAAGGAGCGAAGCGCTTCATTGGTTATGATAATTCATCAAGGAAAAATCTCTCCTGTTTAAGTATCCACGCTTGATCGAAATGGACTTGTCAAGGTACGTAATGCAGGCCAGGTTTCGGGGTTCTGAAAGAATAGATAATAAGGCCCAAAAATGTGTTTAAGGGTGATCAACCAAGGATCATTTAGTATAATGTGAAGACTTATTCAATTCATTTGTCCTCTTATTTCTTATTTTGTCACTCTTTCATTTCATTTTCTCTTTTTTTCTTTTTCTTTCTTGCAATTTCTTCTTTTTTCTTCATTTTTTTTTTTACTTTATGGAGTGAAATCAAAATCTTGTAAAGCTAATTCATCTCACATTTGCCCCTTAAAATGATAAACCATTTTGAATTAGAATTGGGGCCGATCATTTATACTTTTGGACAAGGTTTTTGTATATGCGCCCCCCGATGTGGAGGGTGATCCTTGGTTAAGGTTTATTTAGAAAGAATTTATAAGGCCCAAAGAGGGTAGCAAATGGATAAATTTCATATTTGTGAAAGGATGATGAAAGATGGCCATTTGTCGTTTCAAACATGGTCACTTAAATTGACGAAAATTTCCTTGAGCCAAAAGGGTCAAGCATTTTGTCTTTCTGGCTTTTTTTGTTTTTCTGAATTAAATTTCTTGGATATTTTCATATTTTGGCATTTTCTTTTTCTTCTTCTTCTTCTCTCTTTTTTTCTTTCTCTCTCTCTCTCTCTCTCTCTCTCTCTTTTTGTTGTTTGGAATCATTCGAATATCTTGAGTGCATGATGTCACAATCAATTTTGCTTTTTTGTTTTTGTTTCATTTTTTCTCTTTTTTTTTTTTTGCTTTTTTTCTTTTTTTGCTTTTTTTTTGCTTTTTTTTTTTTACAACTCATGCGACAACAAAATATTGCTACAAAATGCCCACAAGCTAGTGAAAACTGTTGGAATTGGCATATTCAACTTTGGGTTGCTCATGGTATTTTTACCGAGAGAGGAAAAAGGTATTGCATCATTTGGGCAAATTAAGGGTATGATACTTTGTCCTCTTCAATCTTGGTTTCAGTCACATGAATGAATCAAAGATTTAGAAATGGCCTAAGGAATCTCATGGTTTATGGTTCTTCAAACAAAATTAGGCTATTCTGACAAGTATGAATTTCTGGCATAGTTTTGATACATATCAAATTACCAATATTCAAATTTAAAAGAGTGTCATGCTTGATTATTCAAGGAATCCAAAAATGAATTTTATCAAATTGATTATTTCATTGTTCATTGCCCAGGTGAAGGTCATCACACTGTAATGGCATATTGTGATCGGATGAAAATGGATCATTTGAGTTCAAGTTTTTGCCCCTCAAATGCTTGAAGGTCTTTTAAGAATTTTGGGGTATGGAAACAATTGAAGAATGTAGTGGATGAATTTTTCTGATAATGATCACCAATTTTTCAGAACTCTTCAATCTCCCTTTATTTTGTCATTTTGTTCAACTTCTTTGATCATTCGGTTTAGTCATGTGAGGCTTTATTTGAATCATATTTTAAAAAATATGATTTCTTTACAAAAAGAATCAATCAATGCCATTTATATATATCAAATACAATGACAAATTAAAATAAAAAATGTATATGAAAAATTTTCACTATATTTTCAAGAAATCTATTTACAACAATTAATGGTATAGCAAAGTAAAATACACAAAAATTTTTGTTGAAAATTCCCTCCTGTTTGACAAGTTTACATATCATCTTGAAAAATCAAATCTGAAACATGTAAAAATGACAAGTTAAAAAATCAAAGAATCCTTTTATGCCCCAAAAAATGTTCCAAAGAGTTTCTTTTTTCATAAAAATCAGAAAGAATTTCTTTCTCTTTGAAATGCAATGTAAAAATGCATGAGATATGATACAACAATGATGCATTGGTGAAAGACATGTATATACGAAATGCAATCTATGCAAAATCCAATTATAAATGAAAATCAAATTCTGTTTTATTTCACTTGTATGATCCTAAAATGCACCTAACATGATCTTCAATACATGTAGACACGATAATGTCAAAATGATATGAAATTAAAATGATATATGATGCTAATATGCTTAAAAATGAATGCTTGTATACACAGTACCTAGACACAAATTCTATTGCTGCTGAGTCCGTATGCAAGGAGGAACGAAGAAAAACATAATTTTTAACTAAAACTAAACACTCTTCACGCCTTTTTTCATCCTTTTTTTCTCTTTTTTTTTTTCTTTTTTTTTTGTGTACCAAAAAAAATTTTTTTATTCTTTTTTTAAAAAAAATTCACATTTTCTAGTAGATTTTTTCAAGAATTATTTTTATTTCATTTTTATTCCCAATCAAATTATTCTTTAAATTCTTTACCAAATAAATTCAAGGACAATTTTTGTTGACATCTTTTTATTCAAGAAAAACTCAAATGTTTTTATATTTTCGTTAAATTTCCTATACGACCCAAAAATAAAATAAAAATATTTTTTTCTTCATTTTTTTCTTGTCAACTTATTCTTTAAATTATTCAAAAAAGGATAAAAAATCAAGAAAAGATTTTGTTGACTCTATTTTACCTTTATTTAGAAAAATGTCAACTCTCTTTTTTATTGCTTTATAAAGTACATTTTTCTATTTATTCCCATTTTTATGTCTATATCATTGAAAGAAATCCTTCTCCTCTTTTTATTCTCCAAGAAAAATCATTCTCATTGTTTTGAAAGAAAAGTTTGTTTTATTGTTTTTCTCACATTTTTTTTATTAAAAAAACCTTAGATTTCTTTTTATTTTACAAAATTTCTTTCCACAATTTTATTATTTAAAAAAAATCCTTTTTGAAAAACAAGAAAAACAATTCAAACCAAAACCCATAGTACCTTTATTATTGATGCAATAAATGGGATCAAATAATGTTCCCTCTTGTGTCCTAATTTCAAAAATCGGACATGACTCTACCTAAAACTGGCTTCTTAGGTATTTCTATATGCTAGGTTAGGATCTAAAGATCTTAAGGTTCCCAAATTATACCTCACTGACGTCCACACTGGACTAGTAAGATTTAATTTGAGTGGGAGTATTTCGATTGCCATTGCGGAGGTGATTACCTCACGAGAGCAAAGGTACTCTACTCCCTCCTAAGAAGGACGGAACCCGGGTATAGAGCTCATGTCATGCAAATGCAAGTGCAAGTGTGTGTATGAGGGAATACATCAAACATTTATCATACTATAACCCCTATCCTAGATGCCCCATAATTATTAGCAATAATATATACAAGATAAAGAATGCCATAAAATAAACATAATAACTTATTCACACAAATGCAACAAATTATTTAAAATTAAAGAAATTAAATTTAAATATTAATTAAGACCTTTAAATTAAAACTTAGGATAACACATGATTAATAAATGGCTTGACCCTCAAAAAGCGTCCCCAGTGGAGTCGCCAAGCTGTCGTAACGGCTTCGCGCTCGACGATTTTGAAAAACGTTTAAAAACAAAAATGGGAGTCGCCACCAATCTTTTTTGTCTAGGTGTGATTGGTCACCTAAAATATTTATCTTTTTAACAAAATCTCAAAATTAATTAAGTTTTATTAAAAAGACAAATTTTTGGTCTGCGAAAACAAATTGGGTTCGGGGGTACGGTTACGCGTGGGGAAGGATTAGCACCCCCACGACGCCCGTTAAAAAACGGTACCATAATAATCATGTGTTATCCTTTAATTTTAATAAAATGTCTTAACTTAATATTTAAAAATAATCCTTATTTTATTGCAATCTTTTTATTCTTTTTATTCAAATATTTTTTATTTGTGAAATATTTTTTTTATTTTAAAAAGTTAAATTTTACTTTTCAAAAGTGAATGTGAACCTTTTTGTATTGAAAAATTAAATCAAATATCCCAATACTCTGGTAACATTTGAAATAATTTTCCTCACCTAGAGATTTCTTAAGAATCACTACTTGTGAGTTCTATAGAATCTTATCATCGGAAGATTCACACTCACTTCAAAAATTATTATAAGTGCATATGATGCAAACAGATAGTACATGATGCACATGGAACTTAAAAGAAATTTATTTATTTTGATTTTATTAATAAAACTCTTGATATTGAGAAATTTGGCTAAATATCTCAATACTCTGGTAACATTTAGCTAACTCCTCTCACCTAGGGATCAGTCAAGAAATCACTACTTGTGAGTTTCATGACATCCCATCATCGGAAGGATTTCATTTAATTATTTAAATTTTAAATTTATGTTTATTTGTTTTTTTTATATAAAAAAATAAATTATTTAATTTTTAATAAAAATTTGGATTATTGAAAAATCATACTAAATATCCCAATACTCTGGTAACATTTAGTACGACTCTTCTCACCTAGGGATCAGTCAAGAAATCACTACTTGTGAGTCTCATGACATCCCATCATCGGACTTTATTATTAATTTCCCTTTTTCTATTTTCTTTTAAAAACTTATTTATTTTTATTTTTAATAAAAATTTAAATTATTGAAAAATCATACTAAATATCCCAATACTCTGGTAACATCTAGTACGACTCTTCTCACCTAGGGATCAGTCAAGAAATCACTACTTGTGAGTTTCATGACATCCCATCATCGGAATTTATTTAATTTAATTTAAATCTTATTATTAATTTCTTTAAAAAAAGAACTTATTTTATTTTCATTTTAATAAAAATAAAAATTATTGAAAAATCATACTAAATATTCCAATACTTTTGGCAACAATTAGTATGACTCTTCTCACCTAGGGATCAGCTAGGAATCACTACTTGTGACTTCCGTAACATCCCATCATCGGACTTTTATTTTAATTTAAATTTTATTATTTATTTTCTTTTTAGAAAAAATTATTTATTTTTATGTTTATCAAAAAATTAAATTATTGAAAAATCATACTAAATATTCCAATACTTTTGGCAACATTTAGTACGACTCTTCTCACCTAGGGATCAGCTAGGAATCACTACTTGTGACTTCCGTAGCATCCCATCATCGGATAACTATTTAATTTTAACATTGTTAAATAATATAATAAATGAAAAAATATAGTTTTCATATTTCTTTTATTTATTTGTAAATATATATATATTTATATAACATATCTATTAACCATGTGTCTTTCAAAATTTATTATTCAACATATATATAATTCACATATTTTCCTAAGATACTAGTAATAACAATAACAATAATAATAATAATAATAATAATAATAATAATAATAATAATAATAATAAACACAATAATAATAATAATAATAACTAAACAAAATAATAATAATAACAATAAAACATAATCATTAAATATTAAGACAAGAAAAACTGCTAAAATTTAAGGAAATGTACCCAAATGATGTGGGTTTAGAACCCAAGGAATGCTTGGAAAAGGCCCAGCCCGAACGGCCCAATGGATGCCTCAAGGATTGGGCTTGGTTGGGTCAGGTTGTTGGTTGGGTCGGGTCGGATCTAGCTCCTCTTGCAAGCGGGTCGGGCGCGCGGACCCGGGTCGGATCTGGGTCCACGCGCGGATCTTTCTTTACCTTTTTTTTTTGCTATAAAACCTATCTCTTTTTTTTTCTATTTCATTTTTCTTCTCTTTCACCCAAAAAACTCAGAGCCCTCAAAGCTCCCGGCCCAGGCAATTTTCGGCCGCCGCCTGGGTCGCCGTCCGCCGCCGCCGGCCGCCGCTCACCGACGGCTAATCCCAAAAAGTTTCCCACTTTCCGATGCTCCTCAACCTCCTCTTTCCGTTTCCAGCCCTCTTTTCCTTCGAAAACGCCTCTAACCCCTCAGATCTGAGGTCAAAACCTTCGGCCTCTGTTGTTATTTTGATTTTTTTGATTTTGTTTTCTTTTCAGATCTGGTTTTGGATGCGTTTGGGTTTGTGTTTTTGTTGTTGTTTACGTGTTTTTTTTGCAGGTGGGGTTCTAGGGTTTGAGTGGGTCTCGGTTTTGGGATGGTGGTCAGCTGGGTTTTCGGGTAGTGGTGAAGATGAGGGAAAAAGGGGTTCGGGTCCCGTTGGTGAAGATGATGCCCTCTGATGGTGAGCCGAGGATGGGGGGTTGTTTCTTGGAGAGGGTAGTGAGGATGATGTTAGGGGTTTCGATGGTGATGGTGATGGTGAGGGTGTTTGAGGGAAAGGCTAGGGGGCTGCTGGTTTGGGAGGTTCTCGAGTAGTGGTGGAGGATGATGAGGGAGTCAGAGTGCTGGGGTGAGTGGGGGCTCTCGACAGAGGCAGAGGTGGTGAGTGGCTTCGGTGATGGTGGGTCAAATCCCCCCCGGCAGTGACCAAAATGGTCGATTTTTGTAGCAGGGATTGGGGGTTCTGTTGGTAATGGGTGGAGTAGGCAGGGGATGGGATGACTGGTTTTGGGAATGACCGGGTTGATGGACTGATTAGACCAAAAATAATAATAATAATAATAATAATAATAATAATAATAATAATAATAATAATAATAATAATATGAATAATAATAATAATATGAATAATAATAATAATAAAAGTAATAAAAATAAAAATAAAAATAAAAATAAAAATAAAAATAATAGTAATAATAAGGATAATAATAAAGAAAATAATAATAATAATAATAATAATAATAATAATAATAAAGAAAATAATAATGATAATAATAATAATAATAACAAAATGTGACAAAATTAGGTGTCAACAGCCATAGTCACAGTGGTGTCTACAGTGTGCACTGATCAGGTGATAACTGGCACAATTGATGATGTGATTAATATCAATTAGCAAACAATACAGTAGTAGTAATAGTCAGTTAGCATGATATGCCTGAAGGTTCTATGAGGGGCCTAACAATCTCAAAACGGTTGATAAATATATAAACATCGTTAAAGAAATCAATAACAATAATCAATAGTCAATTCATAAATGCATAGTTTTAAAACGTGAGCATTCAATAATAAAAAATCATAAAATACCCATAGTTCAATATTTAGTTTTCAAAATATTTTCTTTACACATAAATAAGATATAAAAACATGCAAGTACCCTCACGTATGCAAAATTTGATAAAATGGTTTCCCAAAACTAAGTTACAAATTTCGGTATGTATATAAGGCATTCGAGCTAGCATGATTTCAAAACTTATTAAATTCTCATTTCAAGCATTCAAAACATGCCAAAAATATAATTTTATAAATTTCTTAAAAATTTTGGCAGCATAACGATTGTTTCTAACCTAGTCTCCCTATAGGAAAACACAGTTTATAATCCCAACAGCAGTTCACAAATCCAATCCATTTCATCTAAAAACAATTCCATAAAATCATTTCAACGTTAATATGCATTCACAGTATCCCTACATCTTCCATACTTATCCCTTATCTCTACAGTACCCATGTTAGTCATACAGTCCATTTGGTAGTTTGAAGCTATAGGCAAGCATATATTTGCCTACTTTTTTATTTCACACTTATAACTTGGGAGTTGTATAAAATCATTCATATAAGTTCAATTTCAAAATTTATATATAAAACATGCTTATAATTCATACTCATTGGCAGTTCGATTATCTTATCCAACCATGCATAACAAAGTTTCACCATTTCATTATATGAGCAACTTACTATTTGTTAGAACTTTCTAACCTATCGGTACCATTCTGTTCATAATCGACAATATCATACTCCAATTAACACACCGTTAATTTTGTATATAACCTAACTTAATTCCCTATTTAGAAGTGTAAGGCTCACTTCCTAATTCATTCTGTGTTGTTTCCAATAATTTTCCAAAATTTAGTCCTATTTTGGCACATTTGGCAAGATAGTTTCCTGACCTTTGTGCATTAAAAATTTCATTATTAATTATAGAAATGTCCAAAAATTATGAATCCAAGACCATGTGAATCTTAATTCAATTCTGTATTCAGAAAGGTAAATCTCACAAATTTATCATTTCTGATTTATTTTTTATAATTCCTCAAAGTCACTCTATTTTCAGGTGCATTCTGGCGGATTGTCTACTGACCTCTATGCATAAATCGATTCATATCTAATTGTAAGGTAGTCCAAATTGTGCAAACCCAAAACCAAGTTATTCCTAAGTCATTTACCTTTGCAAAAATGTATGTCTTGCAGCCAATCTGGGATATTTCTACAATTTTTCAAAGTTAGACGCTAGGTTCATGTTTTTTGGGCAGAGTGCCCTGTATTCATTTACACATATCTTAAGTTACAAAACTCCAAATTAGGTGATTGAAAAACTAACTGTCTCCTAACTCATAAGGCTATCTATCATAATTTTTTCAGAATTTAACTCACTGTAAAACCTCCAAATTGAACATTTAAACATGGAATTTATATCAAGACAGTTCAGTAGAATTGCAACATCAACACATACGCACGCTTTACACCTTGTTTCTTGCAACTTTACTACCCTTTATGCATGAGAACAATATTTTTCCCATAGGAAACCCTCATGATCGAAACCCTAGTATGTCCATACAATTTGATTTGTTTCAAATTTCAACCATAAAACATATTAAACAAGCTTAAAACAATAGGATAGAACCATAGGAATCAAAATTCTGCAACTCTTTCTCTTACATTTACTAAGATAGCAACTTCAAGTAGCCAAAACACCCTTCAAATGGTCACTCACATGGCTGTATTTGAAGATATGTGAGAGAGGATGATGAGAGGAACAAGTTTGCTTAAGGGTGGAAGAGGGTTGATGGCTAGAACATGGGATTTCTCAAGCACTCTCTCTTTTGAAAGAAACTTAGCAAAAATGGAGGAGAAAATGGTTATGTCTGGCTGGAGAAGAAAACCCCTTAAAAATCTAATTTTTTTGTATTATTTTAATCATAAAATATTAGTTGTGACCAAATTACCATGTTGCTCCTTTAAAATTTCAAGAATTCCATGTATGTCTCATGCCATTATAATATTATTTTAAAATATGATTTTCATTTTTATTTTTAGTAAATTTCATTTATTTTGTCAAACTAAATCAAACATTGACTAAGAAGATGGTTTGATCGACCTTGTAATGTGAAATGACCAAAATACCCTTAAACGAATGCTTTTGGGTTCGTTTGTGTTGTTTTTAGCATTTTCGCGTGATTCAGTTCACGGGCTGGATCCATGTGAAACTTCTTCACGCAAGGATTTATCTATGACAGTCTGTTGGTCCAAAGTCAAACTGAGTTGACCGTTATTCAGGAAAGTTCTCCTGGCCTGTGGACAAAATCATCATTTTCGAATTTGTTGCACTTAAACCTAGACATGCTTAAATAAAGAAAATTCGGAAAATGGCCTTCTTACTAGTTATGTATTTTGAGCTCAAATTTAACATTTTGCCACTTCTATCCTCATCTGGATTAAAGATAATTCTATGGGGCCTATTTTACGGTTTTCTACTGTACTTATAAAAAATAGCTTTAACTGTAGCTTCTTTCAGTATTTCAAATTAAACTCCAATTATATTGTGCAATATGAATAAATCACATTTCAAATATATTCTAATCCACTCTTTCAAAACCATTTCAGATCATAGCAATTTTCGTGTGGGTCCTACATCCTTTTCCTTCAACACTCTCACTATTCGAAAATCTTAGCTAATAACCTTCACCCATTCTTTTGCCTAGAACCTTACTCTTAGGGGTTATATGAAAATTTGGGTTTTCACAATCAGCATGTCAAAGGACTTCTGGTTATGTTTTCATGTTAACTAAAGGAGCTGTGTCTTTGAAGTGTGTAAGGCAGTCACTCATAGCTTCTTATGCCACAAAAGTAGAATTTATAGCTTGCTATGAGGCATCAAACCAGGTAATATGGTTGCAGAATTTTATCACTGGGTTGCATTGTCGATGGCATTAAGAGACCATTAGAGATTTATTGTGATAACAAAGTTGTAGAGTCATATTATAAGAACAACGATAGTTTGTCAAAGTCAAAGCTTATTGACATTATATTTTTTGTTGTTAAGTAGAGAGTTCAGAGTCTTCAAATATTTATTGAATATATCAGTACAAACTCCATGATTGTGGATCCGCTTACTACAGGTGTATCACCTAAGGTGTTTCATGAGCATGTAGCTTATATGGTTATGGTTCATCCTGATGATATACTTGTATAGTGGGAGTTTGTTTATTTATAATCATTTGTTATTGAAATATTTTTCTAATCTGACTTAAGTATTGTTGTTATTACTGAAACTCTGAAATAAAGTTTTATTCTTTCAGTTGCAGTTAAGTATAAAGTTTTTGAAAGTATGTTGTTCAACTTTTTAAGTTATAAAGTAAGACCAGTTGGAAATAGGCATGTTAAGGGATCATGTTATATGTAATTTCCACACAACACATTCATATTTGATCTATGTCCTTGATTATATTAATATATGTGACAATTGACGGGTCTAGAAATCGCTTTGATCCTATGTTAGTATAATTAATGGACCAGATTGTTTAGAGATGTTACTTTGTGAAGATAGTAAATATTGAGCTCATAAAGTTTTTTAAAATGTACAATTGTCAAGTGACATATGTCGTCCAAGTAGGAGATTATTGGAAAATTCTTTAAGTGGGCCTACATATATCAATTAATTGTACATTATAATCTATCTAATTTGTTTGATCTATTTAAAAGTAGTTATATAAAGTTTGAGTTATTAAACTTTAGGGCATCTTATTTAGTATAGGCTCTGCAATGTGTAGAGACTCAGTATTTTATTTTTAAAATGGGAGGTTAAGATAAAATAAAATATATTATAGACATAAATAAGTTATGGTCTCCAATCTAAATATAATGTAATTTTTATTTTCTTATTCCATCAGTGAATAAGCTATAGATTTTATAAAAAAGTTTAGAAGTGAAAAACTGCTAGCCCCATTCAATTTATTCCAATGAATTTAGATACATTTTCGTATTAATCTTTTCTTGATAATTGAACATGAGATCATATATCTTTTATTTGTTTAAGTTTTTCCTACATAAATACTCATTAAGCAAAGAGTAAAACTTATGTAGCATAAAAATAAATTGATAAAGAGAAGATTTTTTTTTAATCTGGATTTTGGTATTTGTGAAAAATATTTTAGATGTAAAATTTTAAACGAATCACGAGAAGTGTACTATTAAAATCACTTGAAAAAAGAATACCCATAACTAAGTTATAAAAATAAATAAATGAAAATTGGACCAAACCACGTGTAACAACTGTTTATAATCCAACTAGTACGGAAGCAGCTGAGTACCGTTCTTTCTTCTGCTTGAAATCCCGCGAACAATTGAAATTACATAGAAAACATTTTTTTAATGCCGAACGTCTTCTTTTTTTCTTTTTTTGCGAAAAACTAAAGTTCATAAAATAAAAACGAAACCACTCCGATCTGGTGTCACAAACAAGAGTTCTGAGGACATGCAGCCTCGCAGCATCATTTCTTCAAATATGGTTTAGCAGAGTCTGGTGGAAACTCAAAAACAGTAAAATAATATTCATTGTGTTTAACAACTTGGTCAGGCTATCCAGACACATGTTAGCCTCCCTAGACACATGAGATATTGAGCTTGTCGCAGCTGCTGCGGTAGATTTCTGCAGTCAGAAACATGGACAAAATGAGAATCTTCAGTAATAAATCTTATCACATTTTGTGAATCGGATTCAACAAGAAAATTATGGTACCCTTTTTGAACAGCCATTCTAAGACTGCCAATTTGTTCTTCACTGCTGTTGCTTTATTTTTGTCTTTGTGGGTACGAATTTTCTGAGAAAACTGATTTATATGATAAAATTATTTTAAGATCGCTATCCCCTTTCAATCCAACCCTGCGATGAAGGTTGATTGTACATAACGACAACATACAGAATAATAAATAGGTTTCACACGTTTTAATACTTTATATTATGCATGGTTCATACGAGGGAAAAGGGAGTGAATATGGAATATTGGAGCTAATTTCTTTTAAAGTGAGATAATAATCACTATATTAAGTTTTAGTTATTGCTTTATATTATCAACTGAAACCAACTGCATATATACTCCACTTAATTGCAACGGTTGCATATATACTTCATAAGAAAATTTTTTCCTGTATTTAAGTATCATTTGAGGTTTATTAACAGTAAATTAGTTAAAAAATTGAAAATAAGGTCAAATGTATCATTATATTATGATTTACTATTAAATTTTTAATCTGTTGATTTTGAGATAAAAATAATAAAACTGAAAGATTTTACAGAATATTTCATTACTACAAGTGTTAAATTTCTGTCAATTTCTTTATTTTTTTTTATTCGAGTTCAAAGGAACTGAAGTGGAAATCAACTTTGCCCCAAGCCACAACTCCAATTTCCTTTTCTTTTGGAAATTTAAAAGGAATATTTAACAAGAAGCTTATTTTTATATTTAATATTCACACTCAAAACTTATTGCATATTTCACTTCATTGACCTCCGAGGTTTTGACTAAAAAAAAAACTCCTACTTGCATATTAGAGGTTATGACAGTTGGATAGTTAACATAACCGCCTATCCAACTGTCATAACCTCTAATATTGCATGGATGGCAATTGGCAAAGAGATTTTTTAACAAATATTTTGCAAAAATATTTCTTAACTGTTCATCTCAATCAAATTTGCTACAAAATTAAAAATATGAGAATAAATTCACTTCAAAATTTTGAAATAATTGAAAGGTTAGTGCCGATTTTTTTATGTTAAAAAAATTATTTAATAATAAAAAAGGAAAGTCATACCTTTTATTAGTAGTATTTTCGTCCATTCATTTAGTTTTATTTAATAGGACCACCGTTTAATTTTTTTATCAAAGTAATAATATTTAAGATGCTATTAAAATATTAAAAAAATATAATTAAAATGGTATTATTTTAATAATATTTTAAAATAAGCATATTTATTAATTAAATGTTTTTATTAAAATATTTAAAAGGTGCTATGTATGATTTACATATTATTTATATTGATATAAAATATAAAAATGTAGTAATTTTATTATATTAATATAGTAATTTTTTAATTATAATGAAAATATTTGGTATTAAATCAAAAAATATAAAGAAATACGTACTTAAATATAAAAATCTGAAAAATATTTAGATTAGTAAAATAGTAATATAATATTAATGATCAAGGTTTAGCTTAATAATTGTCACTCCTCATTAAGAAGGATTAAGTTTAAAGTTTGAAATCTTTCAAAAAAAAAGTTTAAGATTTGAATTTCCATTCCTCCCTTTACTTCTCTATAAACAAAATAAAATAAAATAAAATATTATATAATCTCAAAAAAATATATAATAATATAATGTTATTTACTATTGAAATACTACAAATATATATATAGATAATAATATAAAAATAGTATTATTATATATCAAAAACATTTTAAATATTTTTAGATATATTTTTTAATTAAAAATGTTTTTATGAATACAATAATTTTTCAAGTCCAGTCTAGCAAAAAGGCAGGCCTAAAAAACTGTCAAGGTTACCTTTGAGTCATACTAAACTCACAAACTTGACAATAGATTTGACAATTCATATTTATCATGTTTGAAAAATTATGTTTGTGTCATATAAAACATAAAATTTTGTGTTAAAATTCATATCATTATGATAAACACAAAACATTTGTTAGCTCTTAACTCTTACTACATTCATATACAATTTTTATCGAATTTTAACCCTACCACATTTGTCTCTTTTTTGTTTAAATTATTTTTATGTTAAATTATTGTGTCATGTCAAAGATTGCAAGATCTACTTGACAAAAGTTGTAGTTATACGTAAATCTCTTTTTGAGACGTTTTAAAAAAAATGAGCTCATTTTCCACTAATTATTAAGTCATTTTTTCACTCCTAAAAAACAAGATCTCATCGACAGAAATTAATTTGCAAACAAATTTCATCGGTAATTCCTGACGAAACAAAAATGTATTTTCTACGGATGAACGATTTAATAAACTTGTAAAAACAAAAAATAATAATTTTACTGATGAACTACCATCGGATTCCCAATGGACTGTATCGACAAAAAAATATATTTGTCAACAATCTCTTGATCTAGTGGTTAAATATGAGTTGTGGCATATTGTAAGTCTTGAATTCGAATCCAAATACTTCATCCTCAGTTATTTAATATTTCTCTTGTAACAAAAAAAAGACGAAAAATATATTTTACTAGTGGCACATGGCATCATTGATGCACTTTGAATTATTAATCCCTTTATTTTTGTCTTTTTTCAATTAATTCTCAGCATTTATTTTCTCATTACTTGGTTTCGTTGGTTTTTAATTTTCATGGGATTAGATTTTGCATCAAATTACGCCTCAAGCGTTGCAAGATTTTATGAACGAACCAAAAAAAAAATGTTCATGATTATATTTTACTAATGTTATGTTGAGTTTGAGTAGAATCATTATAAGTCGATTAATTCAGATCATAAAATTTGTAATTGTTATATCGATTTGGATTCGGTTCATTTAGGATTTGAATCATTTTAAATTTAATTTTTTTGAATTTGAAGTTTGGATTATTTTGATTTTTGTAATTCAATTCATATAATTTTTTATTCAAAATTTTATGTTTTAAAATTAAATCAACTTAATATTAAATCATGTCGAACTAATTTTTTAATATGTTCAAATTTAAATTAATTTGAATTCAAGTCAAACAGATTTAATTACATTGTTTACTTTTCATAATCAAACCAAGTTGAATCAATTTTTAATTCAAAAGAATTAAACGAAATTTTGAATTTCACATTAATTTTTTGTGATCTCCAATCTCAATATATCATATAAACATGAGTGAAATAAAACAAAGGACATTTACTTGGTTAATTGATTGCTAGCCAACTGGATTGGAGTTTTCCATTCACTTGCATATAATGATATAATATTGTAGTCATTCTTTTACCTCTTTATGGTAAACTTTCCGTTCAGTAAAAAAAAATATATTGCAATACTGATTAATCGGATTTGAAACTTGGTCTACCAAGTCATTACTGATTTCCCCTCAAAAGCTAATAATTTATTCTAGACATGGACAAAGTTGGTGAAGAGTCCTTTTACTCGGTAATTACCCACGTTGATCTTATCGCGAAGTTGCATTTGCGTGTGATCATTGCATAATGACAACGAATGTCAAGACGAAAATTAATTTCACACGTTTTAGCATTTATTATATTATTAACTCAAATGTATTCCATATATATTTCACTTCATCGCAAAAGTTGGGAATTTTAGAATTTTTTTTATAAGCATAATTAGTTTATATGCATCAAATATCAGACAAAACAATTTTTTTTATATCCAAATATCAACAAAGGTCTGTTAACAGTAACTAGTCAAAAAATTTGGGATTAAAATCAAATTTATGATCATTATATTACAATTTTAAATTAAATTTTATTATTTTACTTTTGGGATAAGACCAAACAAAAAAGGATTCATGAACATTCATTTTTTTCTTTCCTTGATTTATCCAACTAGTGCCAAAGCAGCTGAGAGAGACTTTTTATCTTCTTCTGCTTGAAATTGGTGTGAACAATTGAAATTACTGAAAAAAGTTTAATGAAAAGACTTGTTTAATTACTTTTGATTCGGTTTTATCTTGACTATTACCATATTTCTTATTCAAATCAAATCCTTTATGTTTGGCAGCCAGATAAACAAGGATCCAAACATCTTTTCTTTTTGGTCGTACGAATTATTGAAAAAAACTGATTTTTTTTTGTCTTCTTTCAGTTATTCATCAGAAATAAAAACTTAATGTAGCAAATCAGAGCAGATACAGCATGAAACAAAATAAAATATTAGACGGAGTGAAAAACAAAGAGATGAAATACATTAATTTTTTTCTTTAAGCGTATTTGGTAGGAATGATGAAAAATGTGAGAAAAAAATAGTATTATTATGTATCAAAAGCATTTTAAATATTTTTAAATATATTTTTTTATTAAAAATATTTTTATTAATATAATAATTTTTCGAGTCCAGTCTAGCAAAATGCAGACCTAAAAAATTATCTAAGGTTACATTTGAGTCAAACTAAACTCTCGAACCTGACAGTAGATCCGACAATTCACGTCTATCATATTGTAAAAAATCACGTTTGTGTCATATAAAATACAACATTTTAGTGTCAAAATTTGTGTCGATACGGTAAACGTAAAATATTTATTAGCTTTTACCAGATTCATATATCATTTTTATCAAATTTTAATCTTATCACATTCGTGTCTTTTTTTTTTTACGTTATTTTAGTATTGTATCATTGTATCTGCTTAACAAAAAGTCGTACTTATAAACAAATCTTTTTTTGAGACATTTTAAAAAATTTGAGTTCATTTTCCACTAATTATTAAGTCATTTTTTTGCTACTGAAAAACAAGATTTCGTCGGCAAAAATTTATTTTCGAACAAATTTCATCGGTAACTACTGACAAAATAAAAATTGTATTTTCAACGAATGAACGATTTAATAGATTTATAAAAACAAAAAATGATATTTTTACCAATGAACTACCGTCGGATTCCCAATGGACTGTACCGACGAAAAATATATTTTGCTAGTGGCACATGGCATCATTGATGCACTTTGAATTATTGATCCCTTTATTTTTATCTTTTTTCAATTATTTCTCAGCATTTATTTTCTCATTTCTTACTTGGTTTTGTTGGTTTTCAATTTTCATGGGTTTAGATTCTGTATCAAATTACGCCTCAAGCAATACAAGATTTTGTGACCAAACCAAAAAAAAAAGTTCATGATTATATTTTACTAATATTATGTTGGGTTTGAGTAGAACCATTATAAGTCGAGTAATTCGGATCATAAAATTTGTAGTTGTTTTATCGATTTCGATTTGGTTTATTTAGGTTTTGAATCATTTTTGATGTGGACTAGATCAATTATTACTGGGCTTTTCTATAAGTCAAGCTGAAGACCATTGAGCCAAATAATAATTTAAGCCCAAGAGGAAAGAGGACTCAAAAGGCCCATAAATGATCCACTAGGTCATTATTTAAGCTGTGGGGCTTAAAGGTAATTACGCGCAAAATAACTCCTATAAATAGGTCACAGGTATCATTCTTAAACCCTAAGCTCTATAGGCCTACTGAAACCCTGTCTGACTTAAGCATCGGAGTGCGCGCGCAGGGGAAAACCCCTGCGCCCCTCTGACTTTTCCTATTTCGCAGATTCGTTGGAGACAGACTAACGCGAAGATCGAGGATCCGACATCAGCAAATATTTATTGTTGTTTTTGGCAACAACAATTGGCGCCGTCTGTGGGAAACAAACAGAAAAGCCATAAAAATTTGGTGAAAGACGATCTGCGGGAGAGAAGGTACGTAGGCTGCGGCAGACTTGCATGGGCGGGAGGCGATTTCAACTTTTAGTTTTATAAATGAGGCACTATGACCCTGACTGCGGGGTTCCCAGGGGCGGCAGCCCCTGGGCGAAAAAAAAAAAAGGTATGTGCGACATTGCCAACGACAGACCCTCGGCGAGAGACCTCCTCCTACTAGCTGGGCGAGGCAAAAGTGGAAGCTAGCCTGTCGCACAAAAGCTGCTGGCGACAGCATGCCTGTCGCCCGAGACCGTAGGCGAGAGATAGCAAAGCTGCTGGCGACAGCATGCATGTCGTCCGAGACAATGGCGAGAGATAGCAAAGCTGCTGGCGACAGCATACCTGTTGCCCGAGACAATGGCGAGAGATAGCAAAGCTGCTGGCGACATCTTGCCTCTCGCCCAAGAGCCTCGCATATCCTCTCGCCAAGGAGCCTCGCATATCCTCTCGCCAAGGAGCCTCGCATGGCCTCTCGCCCAGGAGCCTCGCATATCCTCTCGCCCGAGAGCCTCGCATATCCTCTCGCCCAGGAGCCTCGCATGGCCTCTCGCCCATGAGCCTCGCATATCCTCTCGCCCGAGAGCCTCGCATATCCTCTCGCCAAGGAGCCTCGCATGGCCTCTCGCCCAGGAGCCTCGCATATCCTCTCGCCCGAGAGCCTCGCATATCCTCTCGCCCAGGAGCCTCGCATGGCCTCTCGCCCATGAGCCTCGCATATCCTCTCGCCCGAGAGCCTCGCATATCCTCTCGCCAAGGAGCCTCGCATATCCTCTCGCCCAGGAGCCTCGCATGGCCTCTCGCCAAGGAGCCTCGCATGGCCTCTCGCCCAGGAGCCTCGCATGGCCTCTCGCCCAGGAGCCTCGCATATCCTCTCGCCCAAGAGCCTCGCATGGCCTCTCGCCCAGGAGCCTCGCATATCCTCTCGCCCGAGAGCCTCGCATATCCTCTCGCCAAGGAGCCTCGCATGGCCTCTCGCCCAGGAGCCTCGCATGGCCTCTCGCCCAGGAGCCTCGCATATCCTCTCGCCCAAGAGCCTCGCATGGCCTCTCGCCCAGGAGCCTCGCATATCCTCTCGCCAAGGAGCCTCGCATGGCCTCTCGCCCAAGAGCCTCGCATAGCCTCTCGCCCAAGAGCTTCATGGACGACAGCTAGCATAAATTACTTCACCAAAAGGTTACAATCAGCAGAACTAAAATAAACAACCATGCAAGAACCAACCACTGCAGACAAGACAATTTAACTACTGCAACAACAGTTGGCAGAAGTGTTAGTGGCAGAGTGAAGGAGAGATGCAAAATTAGACTGTGTCTCCCCCCCCCATCGCCACCGGTCTACACTTGCTGCACGCACATGACAAACAACTTTAGCGATAGAATGCATTGATTAGCAACTGCTCAGCCTGCCACACTCAAGATTCTAGGCTATAGAGTAGCACGCCTAAGAGACAATATAGCCCGAAACACGTGAAGACAACTTTCAATATAGTGGCGGGCAAGCACAGTACTCGTGCGGTAGGACCTTGACGAGGTGGAGCAATAGGCAAACATAGATCGCACGGGGCAGGTTCCCTTGACGAGAGAGTGGCTCGCCTAATAGAACAAAGTTGGCGAACACAGGGTGCCCGCGGCAAGAATCTTTAGCGATAGATTCACTTACTCAAAACGACAAAAACTTTGGCGATAGAGTGGCTCGCCCATGCATCAGCCAATGCAGGCAAGCACAAGACCAATGCAGCAGACACTCTCGGTGATTGAATGGCATGTTGTTTTTGTATAACCTACACCACAGCCCAGCCTCCACAGCAAGGCTTACTTGGTAAAACACGTGTCAAGGCGCGAGAAGCGATCTAGATGGGCAAGCATGCAACAAGCTGAAGAGTTTTAGCTGAGATACGCCCACGATGTTATCGGGCAAGCCCCAATCAAAGACCTCAGAGAACATACCAAAACTTTAAAGGCTAACTCGTGTTTGCCCAGGTGCGCATGAACATAGATAAGCAACGGAAACCAGGCAATGCACAAAAGGTCAGACGGGTTAGTGACCACCACACGAGTACGGATGTGAATGATGAGTAAGAATACAGCCATTCTAAGACCCAGGCAAGCAAGCCCTTATCAATCGATATAGGAACTCGCCTAGGAGAGAGAACTCTATGGGCGAGCCATTCAGAGTGACTGAATCGAGAAAAGATTAGGCAACTCTGTACACCATCAAACACAACGCTCAAGAAAAAGTTCATCTTTGAACAGGAATGACAACACTGTTTCAAAGAAGAACTCGGAGAGCTATATAGTGTAACGGTACGCTAAAAATTGTAAAAGTAAAAGGTATTGTGCCGCAAAAAAAAAAAGGGAAAAACAAAAGAAGAGAAAGAAAAAGCTGAGGCTAAGAACAGGCAATAATCTCTGGCGGCAGAATACAAGAAGTGGGCTACAACCCTGCCTATCTCCCATAAGTTCCCTGGTGATTGAGTACACGGAATGGGTAGAGTCCAACCCGTTGCCTGAAAGATCTCTGGCGATAGAATACAAGGAATGGGCGACAGCAGTGTTTCCAATTCGGCGAGCACAGGCATGCACATGACTAAATTTGGCGACAAGGTTCCACGTGGCAGACTCTTTCTGCAAGAGGTGGCTCACGCGTGTGATAGCCAAAATAGCTAGAAAGGGGGACCACTATTGAAGATCTCATAAAGATGCCACTCTTTTGAATATTCAATTGCATGCAAGACGTTATGTGACAGAACAATCCGTCGCTCGAAAGGTGCTTGCTACACTGCAAATTTGCGCGACTACAAGCATGCAACAGGTACTCTGTCCCAAGCTATCTCAAGGTCACGCGACAGAGTAGCTTGCACCACTATAGGCATGCGACACGACTAGAACATGGCCAACCTTATCTTCTTCGTTGTGAAATTGAACTTCAAAGCCAAGAAGAGTGACAGGCCGTGAGCTAGACAAGAGCTCCCGTGCGTGACAAGCCTTTAGTGAGACATGGTCTCCCGCATGCGACAGACCTTGGGTGATAGGGGAGCCCCCTCGAGCGACAGGCCTTGGATGAGATATGGGCTCTCGCATGCGATAAGCTCCCTACTTTGATAAAATGACAGCGAAGAAAATTAGGTGAACACAGCACCCATACACAAAATTCCCCCGTTAGCACAATGCAGGCGATGTCTGCGCACGCCCAAGTGCGAGATTTGAGCGGAACAATCTAGAATCCTCTAGACCTAGTCCGACAGAATGTCCAAAAGCTTCCTTCGGCCCATCTGTTGATCGTCTGACACATAAGCTTTCAAGAACTGCTCTAGCAACCATCTAGAAGTGGCTTAAGACAACCACGCATGTGAAAGAGGGTTTGTCTATATAAAGGGTGTGTCGGCTTCGTGAGTCCTTTAAACGAGACAAGGATATGCCAGCCTATGGCGTCGAGATCAACGCTGTGAGAACCAAACCTACAGGATCAGCACTAGGATCTTGGGGAGCCGGAAGAGCAATTTCAGAAGTAGGAGCATCATTTGAGGGCCCAGCCACAGCCGTAGAGTCTGCTTAGGGATCAATGGTAGTAGATCGAAAAATTGGAGCTCGTCACCATCTAACCCTTGCAGTGACTCGATAGGCTCGGACTGATTACCTGCCTCGACATGTTCAGGCTCATTATGCACTTCGATAAGCCTAGGTTGGTCACGAACCTCAGTAACCCCAGGCTGATTGTGCGGCTGTTGAGGAAGCCATAGACCTTCGAGATTATCCAAGTCTCCAGACCTTGTAAGTCGGACTCATCCTTGGAGCCAGGAGGATGCCTCATTAGCATTGATATTGATAACAAGAAATGAGAATTAGTTACTAATGAGTTAGAAAAAGCACGTGGGAGACATATGAGCGCAGCCAATTGCTTGGAAGCAAGGTCATCGAAGTCCCTTGCACATTGTTATAGTGCTCACCGACCAAGCAAGGACCGGTGCCCTCATATATTATGCTTGCAATTTTCTTGTCCATTCTAACAGTTGTGATAATATTAGGCAGGTGTCCAAAGAAAGGCACTAGCCACCGTCCTATAAGGCAGCAAGCCAGGGAGATCTTAGTTCGACATAGTTGGATCAAAAACAACTTGTGGTAAGCTCGCGAAGGTAGATTGCTGGTCCTTATGAGTAAAGAACCAAGGTGCGACTTGACGCATGATCCATGATTAACAGCTGAATGTCCAAGCAATTGCACTTTACAGACTCTACAAAGACAAAGACTTGGAACTGTACAAGCGGTAGAAACTTATTGTTATTTTTCTAACATTTGCTGCAATTATGTTCTTACTTGTTCCATTTGATTGGAAATACTACATTATGAAACGAAAGGCCAGTTATCTTTATCTGTACTATGATAACCCTCCATGTTTGATAGACATGTTGCAGGAATAGAAGAACACACGAGACGGGCACAAATAAGTCCCTAAGCGAAAAATGCGCGAGATGGGCACAAATAAGACCTTAAGCGTGAAGAAGACGCGAGACGGGCATAAATAAGTCCTTAAGCGAAAATGCGCGAGATGGGCACAAATAAGACCCTAAGCGAGAAGAAGGCGCGAGACGGGCACAAATAAGTCCCTAAGCGAAAAATGCGCGAGATGGGCACAAATAAGACCTTAAGCGTGAAGAAGACGCGAGACGGGCATAAATAAGTCCCTAAGCGAAAAATGCGCGAGATGGGCACAAATAAGACCCTAAGCGAGAAGAAGGCGCGAGACGGGCACAAATAAGTCCCTAAGCGAAAAATGCGCGAGATGGGCACAAATAAGACCTTAAGCGTGAAGAAGACGCGAGACGGGCATAAATAAGTCCCTAAGCGAAAAATGCGCGAGATGGGCACAAATAAGACCTTAAGCGTGAAGAAGACGCGAGACGGGCATAAATAAGTCCCTAAGCGGAAAATGCGCGAGATGGGCACAAATAAGACCTTAAGCGTGAAGAAGATGCGAGACGGGCACAAATAAGTCCCTAAGCGAAAAATGCGCGAGATGGGCACAAATAAGACCTTAAGCGTGAAGAAGACGCGAGACGGGCACAAATAAGTCCCTAAGCGAAAAATGCGCGAGACGGGCAAAAATAAGACCCTAAGCGAGAAGATACAAGACAAGCAAAACAAAAAGTCCCTAAGCACAAAAGGGTGCGAGACGGGCAAAATTATCTCTAAACGAGGTACGTTAAAATTTTATCATATTACATTTAACTCATTATGTTGGCACCTAGGACATTAATGATATTATATTCTAACAAGTCCTTAAGCGGATAGTACGCAAGACAGGACCAATACTCCAGTAAAAGTTTTTCTTTGGACACAAAAAGATTACAAAGAAAAACTGGGGGAGCACACAGTATGCAGGCTGTGAGGTATGGTGCGAGGTACGTTACAATTTTATCATTGGATACGTACTACAATTGATTGACAAAGTGCATTTAAACGTGTTATATTGGCATTCTGGATATAAAAGTGATGTTATATTCTTATCAATTCTATGAAGTCCCTAAGCACAAAACGGTGCGAGATGGGCAAATTCAAAAAGTCCCTCAGCGAAAAATGCGCGAGACGGGCAAATGAAAAGTCCCTAAGCACAAACGGTGCGAGACGGGCAAACCAAAAGCCTGAAGCGAAAAATGCGCGACGTAGGCTATGCATGCACTTAAAGCGAAAAGTTTGTGATGTAAGTCAGGCATGAAGTGCTTGTGCTTGAAGCAGTAATTGAGCGGCATAAGCCACCTATGTAAAAGAACTTGAAGCAAAAAGTGCACGAGGAAAGTCTGATTATTACGTGAGACTAATACAAGGTAAATGTGTAGTTGCTTCTGTAGATGAGGTTAAAAACGGGCTGAACAGTTTGTAAAAAGACTAAGCTCTTTCACTAAAACTGGGGAGCACTCTAGATTAATTCCTGCCTCAAAAGGAGCATCGATACTAACAGACACCCAAGCATGTACGTCTTGAGGCGCTATAATTATCCAAATCATCTTCGTCCAAGCCTGTGAGAACACCGACCATCTCGGGTCAACGAAAAGGCTCTTAAGGGCTGGTAAGATCAGATAGATCTTTATAAATGCCTATTCTCAGAAAATGTTCCAAATCCTCAGCATCAGGATCAAGCTTCAACCAACCCGGAGCGTGCCAAGCACAAATCGCATCTAATAAAACTAAAAGGCTTTGGTGGCTCCGCAATCTTGTAATTTCTCCTTATAGCTCTTGGTTTCGGTCAGCTAAGACCTTGAATTACAAAGAAGGGTGGTATATTCCACTGGAGAAGCATTTAGCTCAGAGAAGAAAAACGTATCCCGGTAGTGTTCTAAAAAGACACTTGACAAAAGAAATGATGACACGAAGTCGTTTCTGCTATAAATAATAATGAAGTCCACTAGTTGAGCCCTCAAGTGAAGATGAAAAGACTCTTGTGATAATCTCAGGAAGAGGGTAGCAAAAGAATTTGAAAAGCCCATTCTTTATATACTCTTTCACAAGGTAAACCTTGTAAAAGAGTGGGGAGCAATTGATATGGACTAGATCAATTATTACTGGGCTTTTCTATAAATCAAGCTGAAGACCATTGAGCCAAATAATAATTTAAGCCCAAGAGGAAAGAGGACTCAAAAGGCCCATAAATGATCCACTAGGTCATTATTTAAGCTGTGGGGCTTAAAGGTAATTACGCGCAAAATAACTCCTATAAATAGGTCACAGGTATCATTCTTAAACCCTAAGCTCTATAAGCCTACTGAAACCCTGTCTGACTTAAGCATCGGAGTGCGCGCGCAGGGGAAAACCTCTGCGCCCCTCTGACTTTTCCTATTTCGCAGATTCGTTGGAGACAGACTAACGCGAAGATCGAGGATCCGACATCAGCAAATATTTATTGTTGTTTTTGGCAACAACAATTTTAAATTTAATTTTTTTGAATTTGAAGTTTGGATTATTTTGATTTTTGTAATTCAATTCATATAATCTTCTATTCAAAATTTTAAGTTTTAAAGTTAAATCAACTTAATAATCTAAACTTCAAATCCCCTCAAAAGCAAATAATTTATTCTAGACATGGACAAAGTTGGTGAAGAGTCCTTTCACTCTGTAATCACCCACGTTGATCTTATCAGGAAGTTTCATTTGCGCGTCATTATAGCATAATAACATTGACAACGAATGTCAAAACAAAAATTAAATTTCACACATTTTAGCATTTATTATATTATTAACTCAAATGTATTCCATATATATTTCACTTCATTGCAAAAGTTCAGAATTTTTTTTATAACCATAATTAGTATATATGCATCAATTATCTCATAAAACAATTTTTTTATATCCAAATTTCAATTAAGTCTGCTAACAGTAACTATTCACAAATTTGGGATTAAAATCAAATTTATGATCATTATATTGCAATTTTAAATTAAATTTTATTATTATACTTTTGGGATAAGACCAAACAAATAAGGATTCATGAACATTCATTTTTTTTCTTTCCTTGATTATACTGCCAAGTGCCAACTTGTTCTTCACAGCACGATCAAAAACAAAAATTGTTCTTCACAGCTGTCGCTTTATTTTTGTCTTTCTGGGTACGAATTTTCTGGGAAAACTAATTTATTCTGGACTTGGACAGAGTTGGTGAAGAGTCCATTTACTATATAATTACCCAAGTTGATCTTATCGCGAAGTTTCATTTGCGTGTGATCATTGCATAATGACAACGAATGCCAAGACAAAAATTAAATTTCACACATTTTAACATTTATTATATTATTAACTCAAATATATTCCATATATATTTCACTTCATCGCAAAAGCTGGGAGTTTTAGAATTTTTTTTTTTCGCATGATTAGTATATGTGCATCAAATATTCATAAAACAACTTTTTTAATCCAAACATCAATTAAGGTTTGCTAACAGTAACTAGTCAAAAAATTTGGGATTAAAATCAAATTTATGATCATTATATTTTAAATTAAATTTTATTATTATACTTTTGGGATAAGACCAAACAAAAAAGGATTGATGAACATTCATTTTTTTTCTTTGACTTAATAGTCAAATACACTTTGAATCTTTTATATAAAATAGAATTAAGCCCTTAACATTTATCACGTGAAAATCAAGTTATAAATTATTATTTTATTATAAATAAATCTCAATTTTTCAAAATCATGCAATTAAGTCCAAATCTATTAAGTGACGTTAACTTCCGTTAATATTGCGCATGTTGTATGCCACGTGACAACTAACTAAGATATCCACATTATCTTCCACGTAGGATGTCCTAACAGCAATTAGTGTCATTTAATAGATTTAGACTTAATTGCATGATTTTGAAATATTGAGGGTTTATTTACAATAAAATAACAGTTTATGGATTGATTTTCAAACGATAAAACGTTGAAAGTTTAATTCTATTTTATGCAAAAAGTTTAATTCTATTAAACTTTTTTTCCGTTGCTTTATCCGAACATATTTTATAATTTAAAGATTTATGGAAATGACAAGATAATGGATGAATTACCAAGAAAGGGAATAATAGGGCTTATGGAAGGAAATTGTTATGTAGGCCCCACGGGAGTTCTACAGTCCTGATTGGGGGTGAATCTTCGAAGTTATGATATTTGAAGTGAAATACTGAGATAGGAGAAATCTACACCTGGAAATTCCTTCTTTTCGATATGTTTTGAAAAATGTGCAACAATTTCAAAAATGATGATTATGTCCATAAGCCCGAGAAATTTTTGTGAATAATGGTCAAACTAAGTTGGCTTTTGACCAACTATCAATGATAGATCATTTTCCATGTAATAAGGTCCTAGGTCATGTGGACTGATAGATTGAATCATAGGAAAAAGAAGAAAATTACGCGATTCAACGTTTAGGGATATTTTGATAATTTTGCCCAAATGACTAGTCAAACCTCAACAAAGGCTCAACCAATGATTAGATGTGACATCCCAATCACTGCACATTTACCTATAACTTTTTCCTTATTCACATTATTTTGATTGGACTTGCTCGTCAATGTCATTCCTTCTTCTTCTTGAACTTAGTATTTAATAGTTCATCATAAATAATTTTAATATCAATTAAAACATAAAAATGATATATATACATATCATTCCTTCCTACAGGATCTTACACATCTTACTTAACCTAAATCCCCAAAATCTTACATACATTATTGTTAACTTGTACTGTATAATAGCTGAATTTCAATACACTTTACATGATTACATAAGTATACCTTCAATATTAACTGGGAAGCGTATCTCGAAGGTAACTTTCAAGATCCACTAGTAGGCTCTTCTATCGAGAGCGAGGGATCACTTCAAGTGGTCTGTATGAAAAATGTTCGTAAAAGGGTGAGTTTACACTCAGTAAGAAAAATATGCAGTTTTCCTGCTTGGCTCTATAATGTCATGTAAAATCATTATAAAACATATTCATATACTTTCATCAAATATATAAAATTCTTCATAATAGCATATGCAAACATACTTCACGTACTTTCTTGAAAACATACTTCATATACTTTCTTTCAAATATCATTTGCAACCATACATACTTCTTTCAAAACATCTTATACCAGTAAATCAAATACTTTCGATTTCTTTATTCTTTGAAATCGCATATACATACATATAGCTTTTAAATAATATAAAACTATTTCATCTTTACGAAATTATGCACTATTATGCACTGAGTCATCAAGTGGTGTACCTCGTAGGGCCAGGAATCATCCCACAGCCGAACATATACATGTGACAAGTTTGGCCAACTGTCGGTGGCTACAGCTAACACTAGCCAGGTGTCCTTTTGTAGCGACTGAGGCCTGACTTATGGTTCCTCAGCTAAACATAAATCATACCGGGCCTTGATCAGAGCCCCTACTATCAGTATAGAAGTGCATAACCCCAAAACCTTTGTTATATAGCTTTTTGCCATGACATTTCATACTTTCTTGAAATAGGTTTAAAAACCTCTTTTCAAACAGGGCAGTCGGCTGCTGCTTCATATTTTCATTTATCGAAATTCTTTTCTTTAAAATTCCAATATTTTTATTTTCTGAAAACACAGGGGCAGTCAACTGGTCCATATAGCAGTTGGCTGGTTTTCAAACAAAAAGCTTTTCGAGAAATGACAGTCGACTGGTCATATAGCAATCGACTGTTTTCGCAAACAGAATACTTCTGATAACAGGGCAGTCGACTGGCTCCCTAGGCAGTCAGCTGGTTTTGAAACAGAAAGCTTTTCAAGTAAATAGCAGTCGACTGTCTCATATATCAGTCAACTGGTTTAAAACAGAATGCATACTGAGAAAATAGCAGTTGACTGGCTTACATAGCAGTCGACTGGTTTGTCTCGATTTTCGAAAAACTACGCTTTGGTTGTCTCTAGGCAGTCGGCTGCTACTTAAGGCAGTCGGCTACTCCTAGCCTAATTGGCACTAGGAGTAAAACCCGAAAATCATAATTTCTGCACTTAAAAACAACTGGTACTTCTTTCCAAATGACATTTAAAATACATCAAAACATGCGGACATAGCTACCCTACGTCCGTTACATAAATTCCTTACCTCGATTGCCAAAATCCTCGAGCTTAGTTGCATCAACCTTAGCCTTTCACTTCACTTCTTCAAAGCTGTAATATCATCACAATTCAACCCTTTAAGAAATCACCGTAGACATGTTATATCAACTCAGTACAACTCCAAACCATGAATAAAATCACTAAAACCACTTTCATCTCTTACCTTTATAAATCACCAAATAACATAATTTATGATCTCCTTAAACACTTTGATTCAGCCTTTCATATTAAAGGCTTAGCTTGAGCTAGTGACAAGGATCGTTTTTTGTCAAGTGAGCTTAACAATTTGGTTACTGAACAAAGGTGTTTGTCAAGGTAGCTATGGAGGAAAACTTGGAGAATTTTGGAAGGAACGAGAGGCAACGAGAGGGAGAGGGCTAGGATGTTGTTGCCGACCTTGGTGATGATGGCTGAAGATGACTCATGCAAATTTCATTTAATGCATGCTTTATCCTTTAATCATCTCAGCCCTTACCTTTTTGACTCAAGACCATTTGACCAATTTAATTTCCCTTCTTCCCTTTTTCTCATATCAGCCACATATATAATTTAATTATGAAAATCTGATATTTGTTTCATCATCATCCAATTAAATCATTTCATCTCAACCTTTGACCATCATTATTTAACCATTCACTTAATTAGTCTCTTTTCTTTCATTTGTCAGCCACATCTCATTTAACTACATAAAATTTTGATATTAATTATTTTCTCATGCTTCAATTAATCTTACAATATCAGAATTTCATCTTGACTATTTGACCATCAATCCCATCATTCTTCTATGTCCCATATATCATTCACACATTAAAACTTCATAATTCTCATATTTATTTAATTCTTTTCAACTGGAATTCTTTACAATTATGAGTAATTACATGAAAATTGGGGATTTCACATTAGAACATGTTAAATGGATGTGTTTTATGAATGAACAAAATATTTTGAAGGTTAGACAGATTGTTTTCAAAGAAGTCAATCGCAAAGGGCAAAATTATAAGATTTTCTTAAGTATAAGGGTAAAATGGTAATTTACACTCTAAAATGTCAAAATATCAGAATTTTCCAGCAGCCATCTTCTTCATTGTTGTTTAACCTCACCTCCTTCCATTTCCACCATTGATGAAAGCTTAAGGGGAGAAAGACAGTGCTTGGAAACCATAGAAAAAGACATCGAAACCGAAAAATCTCTTCACCAACCTTGCCCAGTTTTTAGTGCTTTATCTTTTGACACCAAAATCAAGTCCTAAAGTGGCCAAAATCATGGTGAATCATCCCACATCAAATCTGGTCATGAAGGATAGGTGAGAGAAAGCTAAATTTTTCATGTTTTAATGGTTTTATACCATGTGTTTAAGATGTTTAGCCATGTGTTTATACTTGAATTGAAGTAAAACCATGAGAATTAATTTCTTTAAGTTTCGGCCAACATGGTATGTGCATGGATTCAGTGTTTTGTCATGTGAAAATGATGTAGAACTAATGTAGAGGCTACATAGAACATGTTTGTAGCTTTAAATTGTTGAAACGAGACATGTAAGAGAGAGAATGAATTTGGCCAAGGTGAAGAGGATACTGAAAGAGTGTTCAATTCAATGTGTTTTGGGTCCCATAATACTGTACGAATTAATACGAGACTGTAGACGCCATCAAAATTGAAAACGAAGGTGATTTAATAATAGTTGCAGTGTTGGCACCAATATGAAGTAGATTGGATTTGCAGCTGCAGTAGGAAATGTAGTAAATTATGAGAAGTTATAAACTTGTTATAAATGAAATGCGAAGAATTAACCATATTTGTGTGGCGATTTTCAGCTCAGAAGTGAGGTGCGAACACTGATGCTATCGAACTATTCGGCGAAAACCGAGCGGTAAGGGATATATATATATATATATATATAAGGTTTAGTGATACTGTGTTGCATGTTTTGATGAAATATAAATTTTATGAGATTGAATTGATGGTTTGATTTGGAAATGAGAACTGGACTTGTGGTTTATAAACTATGTTTTCTGCAAGGGTTAGGATAGATACAACCTTTGTGCTGCCGAAATTTTCTAAAACAAATTTTGAACTTATAAAATCATCGTTGCCATTATTTTGAAAATAGGAAATGAAGTGAAAAATGTGATTTGGCTTAATAAAATATTTTGAACATTGGTTATCAAATTGAGAATATTTGGTGAATTTTTATGCATAAAGCGTTATGATTTTATGATTTTAATGCTTTGTGAACTAATAGAAAATATATTTTATTGAATTGATCTCCATAAAAACTTTGAAATATTTGTGAACTATTTTGAGACAGTTGACCCTATAGCTGCTTGCGAGCACATGCTCCTATAAGTGTATGATCGCATGACTTACTTTTGGGCTGATTGACCTTGATCCCATCATCAGCGTCCAAGGTGGCACCTGATCAGTGCACACTGAGGACACCACTATGACTATGGGCATTTGTTGCTATTAGCATGAGTCTATTGGGTATTGCCTTGTCTTCGCTATACTGTTTTTACTGGGATGGCAAATTTTTTAGTATTCTGGGCACTCCAAGACTTTATTGATTTCTGATTTCAAATTGTTATTAATTTTGTTTTTTCAACCTTTACATGAATTACTAAAATTGATTATGTTTTGTTTACGGAGAGTTTTGGGAACTAATTATTTGAATCTATATGATTTCTAAAGCTTTCATATCTGAATTTTGAAACGAATATGATTTATGTGGATTTTTGAATAATTTCTGAAACTCTGACATTTGAACTCTGAAATCTAAAAATGGTTTGATTCTAATGTATGAGTGTTATTTGAATTCTGAAAATTTACATGTTTTTTTATCAAGTTGAGATTATCTAAATGTCAATTAAACGTTTGAAATCTGCATGGTTTTTGGATTAATTTAAGACATTTGCATTACATGGTTTTGAAATGAAGTTGTGAAAGTTAAGGGACTCTGATTTTGAAATGCATGAATTCCTTGTTTGATATATTTCGTAATCTACTCTATAATCGAAATGTTAGAAAAGGGTTATTGTACTATTTACTGACTGACTTCTGATTTGTTACTAAATTATCATTGAATTGTTTTACTGAATGGCTACAAATGCGTTTACTAACTGTTGAATTATTTATCAAACCAAATCACTAACGAATTACTAGATGTTTACTAAACTGTCTTTGGAACTAAAATTTGAATGGTTTTCTATGTAATCAATCTTCAAACGATTTTTTGTGCATGTGATTGATTTTTAAATGAATTTCTGAGTATGATCCCCAAAGTGTTTATTGAAGTATTTTCTAAACCATGATCTGAGTGAGTGATTATAATCAATTTACGAAACGATTTTCTGACTATACGATTTTTTGATGAACTCATTGAAGAGTTTTCTGAGTGTGTGATCGGTTTTGCTAAACGTGTGATTTCTAAATAGTTTTCTGAATGTGTGATTTATGAACAGTTTTCTCAGTGTGTGATTCCTAAAATGTTTATCGAATTATTTTTTGGGTGTGATCTTTGATTAATCTAAGAAACTGTTTTCAAAGGATGTTTTTCTTAGCTATTTCTGAAGAGTGTTTTGAATGAATTACTGAATGGTTTTTAAACTGTTTACAGTGTGATATCTAAACAATTTTCTAAACTGGTTATTGTGTGATTTACTGAACAATTTCGAACAATTTTCTATGGGATCGATTTCTGAACATGTGACATTCAATTTTTTCAATTAGAGAGGTAAATGAATAAAAACGGAAGGAGAAATCAACTTTGCTTTAAAGAAAATAAAAGCTTCATTATAAAATCTAAAGCTTTGCTTGATAAGGTGAAAAAAAATTAGAAAAATGAAAAATCGAAGGGAGGAAAAAATAAAGAGAAGGAAAACATTAATTTTTTTTTAGGTGTGTTTGGTAGAAAGGATGGCAAATATGAGGGAAAATATAATTTTATTTTCTTTCATTGTTTAGTAGAGTTAAAAAATGGAAGGAAAGAAAATGAAATTATATTAATTTACCATTATACCATTAATGAGTTATAAACAAAATAAAATTAAAAAAATAAGGATAATTTTGTAATTATACATACTTGACTTACACATCTCTCATTCTTTCTCCACAAATCTTTCCAATTTGAAGTGATTTGGTTTTGTTAATAACGAAAGAAAACGACTAACAAGCTCATCCCTTTCCATCTTTCCACTTTTCCTCCTACCAAGCACACCCTAAAAGCGATGGTAACCACTTATGTGTAAATTAATTTATTTGTTTTACATACTTTCATATCTTCGTTAATATTTTTGCAAACCAACCGTTAGATTTAATAATATAATCGTATCTATTATATATGTAAATTTTTAAATCAATCTGATATTCTTATAATTTTAGTCTAGAATAAATTTTTTTCAATATATATTAACGGTTGAAATTTTATTTTATGAAACAAATAGTTAAACATATTCGATTAACTTGAAATTCGGTATGTATGATTTATGTGAATAGAACATAAAATGCAACGTCGGCTGAAAAAATTAAATCATATAAAAATATATGAAGACATGTAAAACTTAATTGGTTTTACAAATATATAAGTGGATCCCTCTCCTATATGTATATAGAAATATCAGTGTTTGTCTATTTTTTATTATTTAAATAATATTAAATAATTAGTTATTTAAATATTTTTAATAAAAACTTTTATTTTTAATATATATAATATTAAGAATATTCACATTTTATTAGTTATCAAAATTAAATATATAAAATTTAATCATTTACAAATTACATAAATGCATTTGTAAATGTAATTTTTATAGATTTTTTTAAAAACATGTAAATCACATGTATTTGCAATTGTTACTTAATTATTAAGGGGTTGTTTGGGATTGTTGTATGTTTTATGTTTTATGTTTTATGTTTTTGTAATTTTTTTTTGTTTTATTTTCAATTTATTAAATTTGAAAACATGTTTGGATAGGAGTTTTTGTTGCCAATTTTGATAAACTGTCAGCAGTGAGTGAAGATGGTAAAGATTTTGGAGTAAAAATTGGTAGAGGTTCGAAACGCACCAGTCATAAGCTTAGAGGAATTGTTTCATTTTTTGTCATTAAAACAAGCTACTAGCCGCACTAATGAACAGTACCCATGGGTAATAGTAAAAAAAATTGTTTCCAAATTTATGGAAACACTAATTTTCTGTTTTGTAAAATTTCTAAAACAACATGTTTTCTTTTCGTTTTTTGGAAGCAAATTTTCCTTTTTTGGAAGCAAAACACAGCAAACAAACATAATTTTACTTCTGTTTCTAAAATGATAGGAAACAAAAACACAAAATTAAAACAATCCCAAGCACCCTCTAAGTATTCAATGTATGTGTTAGTTAAACAATCTTTTTTGAGATTGTTTTGATATTTTTAAAATTTATTATCATGATTAATAAATATTTTAAAATATTGAGTATCGAATAAAAATTTCAGTGATAATCGAAAATTCCTTTGAAATTGTATTTATACATAACTGATAAATTTTTCATATTACCATGAAGAAATTGCATGAATAATAAATCAAAAATAAATCGACAATATAAAAAATTATTGTCACTCTTAAATTTATAAAAAAAAAAGTTAAAGATCGAATAAACGGAAGAAAAAAAAGCACCAATAAACTAGTAACGTGGTAAAATTGAAAACTTTGGATAAATAGTATCTATCGAAAATTTTAATTTAAAAAAAAAATTAGAAAAGCTAAAAAATTGATCTTGACAAAAAGGCAAAAGAGACGTACTAAGAAAGTGAAATATCATAGTTTTTTTAAACAAAAAAAATATAGTTTTTTATTTGTTTTTATGTTTTGTTAATTTTTTAGAGTAAATGCTCATGTTACAGATTAAAAAAAAACATAAATGGTAGTTATGGATTATAGATAATTACAAATTTTCTTATTCAAATCCTTAAGCTTTGCTTAGTATGGTGGGAAAAAAAAAGATGAAAATTTTGAGAGAGAAAAAAAATGAAGAGATGAAAACATTAATTTTTTTTAAATGTGCTTGGTAGGAAAAATAAAAAATGTGAAAAAAAATATAATTTCCTTTCCTTCCATTGCTTGATAAAATTAAAAAATAGAGGGAAAAAATGAAATTATATTAATTTACCATTATACCATTAATTAGCTATGATAACAAAATAAAATTTAAAGAATATAAGATACTTTTATAATTATACATCCTTCCCTCATATATCTCTCATTTTCTCTCCATAAATCTTTTCAATTAGAATAATTTAATTTTGTTAATAAAAAAATAAAATTATAATCTTTCATATTTTCTTTCTTTACAATGTTTTTTCCAAACATTAACAAAAACTATTTCTTTTCTACTTTTTCGTATATCCCTTTCATTTTTGTTTTTTTTTTACTCTACCGAGCACACCTTTAGTGCAAGACAGCTATATAAGGGCCCAATATCATTTTCTTATCTTGGAATAATAAAGTTCATAGCTTTCACTAGTGGATGGCACGTGGTATCATTGATTGATTGTTTTTGGTTACAGGTATCATTGATTGATGCACTTTGAATTATTGATCCTTTTTCTCTTTTTTCTTTTTTTACACTACCAAGCACATTTTTAGTGCAAGACAGCTATACAAAGGCCAAATATCATTTTCTTATCTTGGGCAATAAAGCTCACTAGTGGATGGGATGTGGTATCATTGATTGAAGCACTTTGAATTATTGATCCATTTTTTTTCAATTATTTCTGCGCATTAATTTTTTTCATTTCTTTCTTGGTTTTGTCAATTTTCATGAGATTAGATTATGCTGTTTGAAAATTCTACTATGCACTATTATTAATTGATTATTTTGTAATTTAATAAAATAGATATTATAATTTAATAAAATAGGTTGATAATTTAATCTTGATAGATGAAACATGTAAGTAAATAATTGTGATCATACATAATATAGACTTTACATATTTTGTTGGGTCAATATGGTATAGTGGTTGTATAAGTCTCAAAACCCTATAAGCTTTTAATGGAGGGGCTATTAGGGTTTTAGTAAAATATATATGTGTATACATATATATGGGTAAATTCCTTCTTTACTTTTTACATTATTAGTATTTACGCATTGAGAATGTGACACCCTTAGGCAAACTCCACATAGATAAAGCATGAAAGAGATGCTTGGCATAAAGACTTAGTTGCCTCTACCCCTTGCGACGACATGCATTTTAAAATTGTGAGGTGGCCCAACGGATTGCACCAAAGCGAACAATATCACGAGCAAGCTGAGTTGCTATAGTTGGTATTAGAGTTGCTCCATGTGGCCTCTTGAGTGATGGTGGGGCAAACCTCAGCGAGTATATTGAGTCCCAAAACGAGGTGTATGTGACACCCCTAAGCAAATCCCACATGGACAAAACAAGAAGAGATGCTAGGTATAAAAACTTAGCATGCCTCTACCTCTTGTGACGCGTTTTAAAACCATGAGGTGATCTAACATATTGCACTAAAGCAAATAATATCACAAGAGAGCAAGGCTGCTACAGAGAATCACTTGAAAGAGAAGAAGAAGAGGAAGATTAGCCTGTTAGGACTTTAATAATCATTTTTCTACTTTCATGATGTCTACCCACACGGTACATGTTGTGCATAAACCTATAATGCAAGTGCATAGGTCATGACAAGTAATACAAAGTGAATAGAGTATTGTTCCCACGATAATTGATTATTTTGTTCTAGCTAAACACTAAAATTGATCCCCTTATATTTAACCAAACTAATGAAAATTTTATAAATTAAAATAACTAATAAAATTAATAAAAATAAAAAATGTAATAATTTAAATTAATTAAATTTACCTAAGTCTTAAGGCATTTAAAATTAAATATTTTTAAACTAGAACTAAAGTTACCCTAAAAATTTTCTTAAGTGTAAATATAGACAATTAATTTTGTTCAAAATCTAAAAGGATTTCGATTTTCATATTCAAATCCTTAGTGCAAGATAGCTATGCAAGGGCCAAATATCTTTTTCCTATCTTGGAACAATAAAGTTCATGGCTTTTGCTTGGTATCATTGATTGATGCACTCTTGAACTATTGATCCCTTTAATTTTTTAATTATTTCTCGGTGTTAATTTTCTCAGTGCTTAATTGGTTTTGATAGTGATCATTTTTTATCATTTTCTGTTTTCTGTTTTGAAAATTTTGCTTTTATTTTATTTTTTTTCAAATTCTAAAAACAAAAATCATGTTTGGTGAATATTATTACATATTTAAAACCAATATTTAAACTGGTTTAGATATAATAATTTAATTCATAAAATAAAAATTTAAAAATTAAATAAAAATAATAATATATTTATTAAATAATATTATGTACATAATATTAAACAATATTAATTTATACTATTTAATACTAATATTGAATATTTTCATTTAATCATATTAAAATGTAATATAATTCAAATAATATTATAATTAAAAATATAATATTAAATAAAATAATTTAATTAAAAATAAATATTAAATAAATTTTTAACATTAATTTTTATTAGATATTAATTGAGATCAGTAAAATTCAAAATTTATATATTAAATAATAATATGAATTAATATTATAAATCATGTTTAACAATATTATTTAATTTAATTTTAACAATATTAGATTATTAAATAATATATATTTAAATAATTAATTTATAACAAATTATATAGTTATTAATATATTATATTTAATACAAATAATATTATTTAATGTTAAGTATGTACTTATTTAATAATATTAAATTATTTAATAGTAACTGTAATATATTTTAAATTTAATTGAAAAGCATAATATTCTATAAGAATATTGTTTAGTAAAATAATAATTAATTATATTATATAATAGTACTTAGCAATAATATTAATTATTAACATATCAAAATTATAATAAATGATATTATTTAAAATATATAATATATTCAATAAATCATTATACAAATTTAAATTAAATATTATGATACTATAGTTTAATATATTTATATTTAATTGCTTTTTACATTTTTAATTTTCTATATAAAAATAAATCTATTAATTTTAAAATATTTTATTTTTAATTAAATAATATTTTATATAAAATTAATATTAATTTTATTAAAAAAATTAATTAATTTTACTTTATATTTTTATAGTGAAAATATATTAATATTATATTATTATATAGACACAGTTCACTTATTTTTGAACAGTACCAAAAACAAAAGCATGTTTCTGAAAACAATGGAAGTAAGGAATTCTTCTTTCCAATAATTTTGAAAATTTTTATTTTCGTTTTGGCTCTTTGAAACATAAACATGTTGCTAAACATGTTTTTTGCTGCTATTTCCAAAAAAAATTGAAAATAAAAACAGAAAACAAGAAACAAAAATGATGCCAAATGCCCTTAGTTTTCATCGGATTCGATTTTGCTGTTAGAAAATTTTATTATGGACAGCTATTAATTGATTATTTTATAATTCATAAAATAGATATTATAATTGAATAAAATAGACTAATAATTTAATCCTGATATGAAATATGCAAGTAAACTCAATTTAATAATTGTGATTATACATAATATAGGCTTTGTACATCTTGTTGGGTCAATATGGCATGATGGTTGTGTAAGTCTTGAAACTCTATAAGCTTTTGAGGGAGGAGCCATTAGGGTTTTAATAAAAGATATATGTGTGCACATATATATTGCTAAATCCCCTCTTTACTTCTCACGTTATGCGTATCAACCGCTTGAGAACCACCTAAAAGAAAAAAAGAAAATGAATACTGGCCTGTTAGGATTTTAGTAATCATTTTTTCGCTTTCATGATGTCTACCCACATAGGTACATGTTGCGTCTAAACCGATATTGTAAGTACATGGGTCGCAACAAGTAATATAAAGTGAATAGAGTAATGTTCCCATGATGAATGATTATTTTGTTCTAGCTAAATACCAAAACTGATCACCTTAAATTTGTTCAAACTAATGAAAATTTTCTAAATTAAAATAAGTAATAAAGTTAATAAAAATAAAACATAAAATAAAATAAAACGCAATAATTTAAATTAATTAAATTTACCTAAGTCCTAAGGCATTTAAAATTATATATTTTTAAACTAAAACTAAAATTACCCTAAAACTTTTCATAAACTTAAATGTAGACGCCTAATTTTGCTTGAAATCTAAAAGGACTTCGATTTTATTCAAATTCTATATATTTTGATTTGGTGCTCAGTTCCAATTTCACGGATCAAAATTCAAAAAAGAATAAACCCAAATACAATCATGGGCCTTGATGAATTCCATTGTCTTGAGAGCCCAACAAACTATTTTTGTCTTTTGTATTTTTAAAATTTTTCTTTATTTTATTATTTTTAAATTCAATTTAATTTATATATATAAATTATATTAAAAAAATAAGAAGAAGAACAACATTGGCTGCAGAAATGAGAGGGCTAGCAACTGAAAAGCCACCCTAGGTAGACCAGCCCCTCCATTCGCCTGAGCTACAGTCACCACGGCAGCAGGAAATCAACTGCCAACATGGTAATTGATATGACAAAATCTACCCGTGTTTGGGCCAGGCCCAATGTTGTCAGAAACTACCACACGGCAAGAACTTACTGGTCCATGTGGCCTTCGGCGACAGATGGTAAACGCATCACACCTGTCGCTGGGCGACAGACTCGGTTATGTCCACGTGGCCTTCGGCGACAGATGATAAACGCATCACACCTGTCGCAGGGCAACAGACTCGGTTGTGCTCACGTGGCCTTCGGCGACAGAAGTAGAGGTGCGCGATCACACCTGTCGCCTGTAATCACAACGCGACACGTGGCACACGTTTTCGGCTCCCGCTAGCGACAGACCCCTGGCGCCACAATGTTCCACGTGGTATGAGTCTCTCGCCGACAAGAGGCCCCGGAAGCTCCCGATCTTCAAGGAACTTGTGTTATATTGGGACACAAACTCCCAGCAAGATAAGGGACTTATCCTTAAACAATTAACCTAGATTGTTGACCTATAAATAGGTCCCCAGGTACGATCTTATAACCTAATTTTTGACTACTGGCTTTTACGCTTCCCAATATTGAAGAACTTTTTGCTGACTTAAGCATCCGAGTATCTACGCAGGGAACCACCCCTGCGTCCCTCTGACTTTTCTTGTTTTACAGAAGCTTCTTGGACACACGTGGAGACTTAGTACGAACATCGACGTCAGCATATCTTTATTGTTGTTTTGTGCCACAACAATTGGCGCCGTCTGTGGGAACGTATAAAAAGCCAATCAAAATTTACTAAGATGGTGAGAACAAGATCGACGAACGCAAGGACTGGCAGTGAAGAAAATTCTGTAAGTTCCCCGGAACAACATATTCGCCAGAGGAACCAGGTGAACAGGGAGGAAGAAAGAATCACTGTGTCAGCGGCAGAATTCGAAGCTCTGAGGCGACAGAGCGAAGAAACCACCCAAGCGTTACGAGCCATGGTGGATCTGTTCCACGGAGTTCTCCCGCAGTTGAATCTGCCGCCTGCCGTGCAGAACTTGGTAGGAGGAACGAGTCAAGGAGTCCCACCGCAGATGCCTTGGCGACGGGAGGACGCGACAGCGACAGACCCCTCTCGTCGGCGAGAGGCTCCCCCCGTCGCCGGGAATGACATTCAACAGGATGCGACGGGGCCTGAGAACATGAGGCCTGCCGCCGTTACCCAGCGAGAGACTGATGAAGCGGCAGGCCTAGACTCGGCGACAGGGGTCAGGCGACAGGCTCCGTGCGTGGGGCAACAGGTGCCTGGGCGACAGGATACCGACAGGGCGACAGGGTCTACCGCCCATCACCATGACCTATCAAATTTTGATGGTACCAACCTAGAACATGGTGTTGGAGGTGCTGGAAAGAATGGTGTCGAAGACCAAAGCACTTGGGGAGCCAGGTCGGAGTTTGACCCCACTTGGTGCACACAGATGATACGAACAAACGCACCCCAAACGAAAGGTAAGGAAGTAGTCGTAGACCTACCTGATTCGTCTCATGCTAGAAATCAGCTTGCTCCCCCCGTAGACATGAAGAAAATGATAGAACAGGTGTTAGAGGAGAAAAAATTAGTGTCTGCAGAAGAGAGCCAGAGAAGAAGAGTACCGTTCTGCACAACCATCATGCAAAAGCCTTTGCCCTCAAAGTTCAAATGCCGCAGATGACCGCATACACCGGGAAAACGGATCCCTATGATCATATGCAAAATTATGAGGCCCTGATGTTGCTACATGGATGGGAGGACGAGATAATGTGCAGGGCTTTCTCCTTAACTCTGTCCGGACATGCGATGAAATGGTTCAATAACTTGCTGAAGGGTCTATTGCCTCTTTTGACCAATTGCGAAGTGAGTTTCTTAAGGCATTTGCGTGAACAGTCAACGAAGGAAGGAACCGACCTATTTGCTCACTATAAAACAAGGAGCTAAGGAGTCTTTGAAGAGTTATGTGGATCGGTTCAGAGACGCCTTAGAGGTACGAGACCTGCAAGGTGGTATAGCTGTGGCAGCTATATTACAGGGGACAAGGTCTGAGAAATTGCAAGAATCCCTGTCGCTAGATCAGCCAACTACCATCTCAGACCTACTTTCCCGTGCTAATAAGTATGTAACCCAGGAGGAAGTAATGAAAATGGTGACGACAGGAGAATCCAAGGATGGAAGGAAACGAGGAAGGGAAGTCACTGAAGCATCTTCTAGCCAACCAAGGAAGTTTGAAAAAGCTCCCACACTGAAATACTCAGCTTATACCCCACTCACTGAATCTCGAGCTTCCGTATTAGCAGCTATCGAGGGGTCAGGTCTTATACAGACTCCAAAGAAGGCGTCAGGGAATCTGGGCCGTGACTCAAGGGCGTATTGCGATTATCACTCAGCGCATGGGCACACAACTGAAAAATGTAGAGAGTTGATGAATCAGCTAGAAAAGTTGGCACGAGAGGGAAAAATAAACCGTTTTGTATGGAGAGGTGATAGAACTAACTATCCCGCGCAGAACAGAAGAAACAATTTCAGAGATAGAAGAGGTGAAAACAGAGGACCTGTTAGACGAAATGAAGATGAAAGAAGAGATAATGACAGAAGGGTAGAAAGAAGGAATCGAGAGGAAGATAATGAACCCACAGGGCCAGCTATTAACGTGATATCCGGAGGTGAGTCATTAGCTGGCGCTTCTTCCTCGTCTCGAAAGACCTACGCCCGACATGCTTATCAAATTAATTCAGTGATGGAAGAAAAGCATGATGAAGAGCCTATTACTTTCACGCCAGCTGACAGAGGTGATGTAACGATCCCTCATGATGACCCAATGGTGATTTCGGCGGTAATAGCAAAACACCCAGTGAGTCGCATCCTAGTTGATAATGGGAGTTCGGTAAGTTTGATTTACTGGAGTTGCTTTGAGAAAATGAGCATCTCGAAGGATCGACTGGAGCCAGTCACCACACCTCTGTATGGATTCTCAGGAGAAAAAGTGAAAGTGGAGGGCGCAGTTCAGCTACCTGTGACATTGGGTGAAAGCCCGAAGTGTGTCACTCGACAAGTGTTATTTATGGTTGTGAAGTCAACGTCAGTGGCATACAATATGATCCTGGGCGGCCATTGTTAAATGACATGAGGGCTGTGGTGTCCCTGCTATTTGTTAATGAAGTTTCCGACTCCCCGCGGTGTTGGACAAGTGAGGGGAGATCAAAGGAAAGCCAGGACATGTAATATCGCATCTACCACATGTAAAGGGATGCAGAGGAAGGAAACCCTTACAATTGAAGAACCGCCTAAACCAAAACCTGATGAGGAAATGGAAACGATCCAGTTAGATGACGAAGATGAAGGGAAAATAGTATATGTGGGAAGCCAGCTGCCTGAACAAGTAAAAAAGGAGATGGTCCGATGCTTAAAAGAGAATTGTGATGTGTTTGCATGGACTCCAGCCGATATGCCAGGAATAGACCCTGAAGTTATTTGCCATCGGTTGAACGTAATCTCAGGGGCAAAGCCGATAAAACAGAAGAAGAGGAATTTTGCTCCCGAGAGGCAACAGGCAATTAACGAAGAAATCTCGAAGTTGTTGCAAGCAGGATTCATCAGAGAAGTTAATTATCCGGAGTGGTTGGCCAATGTCGTGATGGTGAAGAAAGCCAACGGGAAATGGAGAATGTGTGTGGACTTCACAGATCTGAATAAAGCTTGTCCTAAGGATTCGTATCCACTACCTCGAATCGACAAGTTGGTAGACGAAACTTGTGGGTATGAATTACTTAGCTTCTTAGATGCCTTCTCGGGATACCACCAAATCATGATGCATCCGGACGATGAGGAGAAGACTTCATTCATTACCGATATCGGGACATATTGTTACCGAGTAATGCCATTCGGTCTAAAGAATGCGGGGGCAACCTACCAGCGCATGGTAAATAAGGTGTTCCAAGACCTGTTGGGCAACACCATGGAAGCCTATGTCGATGATATGATAATCAAAAGCCGACAGGGAGAATCACATGCCAGAAAAATGACAAAGGTGTTCAATGTGTTGCGGCAGTACAAGATGAAGTTGAATCCCAACAAATGCTCATTCGGGGTAAGGTCTGGAAAGTTTCTGGGATTCATGATTACTAATCGAGGGATAGAGGCTAATCCTGAGAAAGTTCAAGCTATTCTGGACATGAGGCCGCCTAATACAGTAAAAGAAGTTCAAAGGCTGACAGGAAGAATAGCAGCCTTGAGTCGTTTTTTATCCAAATCAGCTGAAAGAAGTCTACCATTTTTCAAGGCGATAAAGGCAGGAAAGAACTTCAAGTGGACAGAAGAATGCAACGACGCCTTTGAAAGGTTGAAAGACTACCTAAAAGAGTTGCCTCTGTTATCCCGGCCACGTCCCGGAGACCACCTCCTTATGTACCTCGGCGTAGGGAGAAAGCTGTAAGTGCAGTCCTACTAAGGAAAGAAGGGGATAGAGATTGCCCGATTTATTATGTAAGCAAAGTCCTGCTAGATGCTGAGGCAAGATACCCCTTAGTTGAAAGAATAGCTTTATCCCTGGTGATGGCAACTCGGAAGTTACGGCCGTACTTCCAAGCTCACTCGGTGACTATCTTAACAGATCAGCCCCTCAGGCAAATATTGCAAAAACCAGAACACTCTGGACGTCTAATTAAGTGGGCCATCGAATTGAGTGAATATGACATTCACTTCCAGCCTCGCCAAGCAATAAAAGGACAGGCATTGGCAGATTTCATTGTAGAATGCACTGGCCGAGAGGTACAAGAGGAAACTGAGTTGGTCTGGTGGAAATTATTTGTTGATGGAGCTCGTAACATGGACGGCAGTGGAGCTGGAATTGTGCTAATATCGCCTGAAGGGGAAACCTATGAGTATTCCCTACGTTTCGATTTCCCAAGTTCAAACAATACAGCCGAGTACGAAGCCTTGATAGCTGGGATGAGACTTGCTGAGAAAATGGGGGTCAGCAACTTAATGGCACACAGCGATTCGCAGTTAGTGGTAAACCAGTTCTTGGGTGAGTATGAAGCACGAGAACCCGCTCTAGTCCCTTATCTGCAGAAGGTACAATTGTTGGCACAGTCATTCAAGCACTTCCAGCTGACTCAGATAAATCGAACAGAGAACAACCATGCAGACGCTCTTTCAAAATTGGCTTCTTCTAGAGGGGTCAAAGGGGGTATGGTCAAAGTGGAATCCCTCGCTAGGCCAAGTATTGAAGAAGAAGATGTCTGTGATGTCGAAATCGGAGGCGATTGGAGAAGCCCAATCAAAGACTACATACTGGGGGGCACACTCCCCACTAACAGAGACGAAGCTCGAAGGCTGAAGTTAAAAAGTGCCAGGTTTACCGTGGTGAATGGGGAACTCTATAAACGGGGGTTCACAATGCCTCTGTTGAAGTGTCTAGGGCCTCAGCAGGCCGAGTACACCTTAGCTGAAGTTCATGAGGGAATATGCGGCGAACATCTGGGGGCTCGAGCCTTGGCCTCGAAAATACTGCACGGGTTTTATTGGCCTACACTGAGGAAGGACGCCACAGACAAAGTGAGAAGATGCGAAAAGTGTCAGAAATTCGCTCCTATAGCTACAGCGCCTGTTTCGGCTCTTCAGAACACTCTCCAACCAACTCCATTTGCACAATGGGGACTAGATATCCTGGGGCCTTTTCCCCTAGGCTCAGGACAAAGGAAGTATTTGCTTGTGGCCACAGACTACTTCACAAAGTGGATAGAGGCCGAGCCTTTGGCTACAATCTCTGAGAAAAAGGTGGAAGCAATGGTGTGGAAAGACATAATTTGCCGATTTGGGATCCCCCGTGTGATAAACGCAGATCATGGGAAGCAATTCGACTGTGATGCTTTCCGAAATTTTTGTAATGGCCTGAAGATTCTCCTAAGAATATCTTCTGTGTCTTACCCACAGGCCAATGGGCAGGCAGAGGTAAGCAATCGAATTATACTACACGGGTTGAAGACTAGACTGGACAAGGCAAAGGGAGCATGGGTGGATGAGCTCCCAAGTGTCTATGGGCCTACAGAACGACAAGCAAAGTGTCAACAGGCGAAACACCGTTCAATTTGGTATATGGCACTGAAGCCCTCATCCCGGTAGAAGTTGGAGCTGAGTCACCCAGACTAGTCCCTTACATTGAAGAACGTAATTCTCAGGGACTAAGGGAAAATCTTGACCTGATACATGAGCTGAGAGACCAAGCAAAAGTAAGACTGGCTGCTTACCAACAGAGAGTAGCTGCTTATTACAATGCACGGGTCAAGAACAAAGAGTTGCAAGAAGGGGACCTCGTATTGAGAAAGTCGGCAATTACGAACGCCCATAGGGAAGATGGAAAGCTCCGGGCTAATTGGGAAGGACCATACAGAATCAGAAAGATGGTCGGACCTAGCACTTGCACCTTAGAAACCTTGCAAGGAAAGAAGCTCTCAAAGACTTGGAACGCCAACCATCTTAAGCTATATTGGCAGTAAAAATTGTAATTTTTGCTTTCTGATTGTTATTCTTGTCTTTATTTTCCCATCTATTGCTACATTACTTCATAGATGATATTATTTTTCTGATTCATGAATAAAGCCAGCCAATCATTTCCTATATTCTCTAACGCAATATGTGAGATAGATTATGTGCTACAGGAATTGAAATGAGACAACAGCTGGCTACCAAATAAGTCCCTAAGCGAAAAATGCGCGAGATGGGCACAAATAAGACCTTAAGCGTGAAGAAGACGCGAGACAGGCACAAATAAGTCCCTAAGCGAAAAATGCGCGAGATGGGCACAAATAAGACCTTAAGCGTGAAGAAGACGCGAGACGGGCACAAATAAGTCCCTAAGCGAAAAATGCGCGAGATGGGCACAAATAAGACCTTAAGCGTGAAGAAGACGCGAGACGGGCACAAATAAGTCCCTAAGCGAAAAATGCGCGAGATGGGCACAAATAAGACCTTAAGCGTGAAGAAGACGCGAGACGGGCACAAATAAGTCCCTAAGCGAAAAATGCGCGAGATGGGCACAAATAAGACCTTAAGCGTGAAGAATGCGCGAGATGGGCACAAAAAAGGACCTTAAGCGTGAAGAAGACGCGAGACGGGCAAAAAACCAGTCCTTGAACACGAAAAGTGCGTGCGATAGGTAAAAGTACAAACTATATAACAAGTTACGAGGTACGTTACAAAATCTCCAAATTCATATGTTGTAATAAGTCGACAAGTTATGGTTAACACTTTGGCTATTTTATCTTGATTATCCTTAAGCGAAAATAACGCGAGATATGAACAACGCTCGAGAAAAGTTCATTTTTAAACGAATAGTCAACACGGTTTCAAAAAAGAACTTGGGGAGCAACATAATAAAGTCAAACAATACAAGGTACTCTACTAATTTCAAATAAGCAAAAGAAAGAGCTACAGAATGAAACGATACTTTCCATTGAAAATGAATCTATACATTGGAGAACAACCAAAAAGTACATTGGAGTTAACAAACAAAACAAAAACTCTAATCTACGGCGATGACCGAATCAGCCGGCTGGGAAGACGCTACATCAGCACTTACGTCTCGAGAAGCTTGAGGCTCAGGAACTGGAGAAGTCAAAGAACCAGGATCCTGGGAAGACAAGGAAGCCACCCCGGAAGCAGGAACGTCACTTGAGGGCCCAACCACGACCGCAGAGTCTGGCACGGGATCAACAGCAGCAGAATCTGAAATTTGGAACTCGTCGCTGTCCAACCCCACCAGTGCCTCGATAGACTCAGGCTGATCGTCTGTCTCGATAGGCTCAGAGACGTCACGCATTGCCAGAGGCTCAGATCGATCAAATGCCTCGGAAGACTCAGGCGTATGTAGTGGCTGTCGAGGAGGCTACGGACCCTCAAGGTTGTCCAGATTATCTACGGCCCCTTCCGCTAAATAGGCCTCCGGACTTTGTGCGTCGGGCTCATACTTGGTCCAAGAAGGAGCCTCGTAGTACTTAGCCTCCTCGGTGAAGAGCAATTCAGGGAAAGCCTCACTAGGCCGATGCTTCTCCAGCCAAGCGCAAGCCAAATAGAAACCATACTTAATAAATCTCGTCGAGAACGCCGCCGTCTGGTCAAAACAATGCTGGGACAAGCGGTATTCACGAACGGCCTCAATTCGGGCTTCTCTTTGACGATCCAATACATTGTGCAGCTCCTCAATATCCTCGTCTCGTTGCCTCTCCATGGCTCCCCGATCATCGACGGCCTTGTTATAAGCCTCTTGGTACCCTTGAAGTGAAGAAACCTTCGCCTGCTCTCTTTGGAGCCTTAACTCAAGATCAGCATTCTTTCGCTCAAGGTCAGCGTTCCTTTTGTTTACCTCCTCCACCCTGTTGACATAAGGACGAAGCTGGTTGACCTCGTTTGAAAGCTCCATCTTTTGATCTCGAAGCTCGCGAATCTCTTTGCTAGCTTGCTCTCTAAGAGCCCGGTGCCGAGCATTGACGGCCGCAATCTGTTGAGCTGACTGATGAGGCAAAAAACAAAAGTAACTCAGAAAATCTTTCAAACGAGAGAAATAGTTACCAAACAAATACGAAACTCTTACCTTCATAGCGAGATAGTCAGAGCTATCCTCCGCATCTGGAATGTTTGAAAAAAGCCCCGCCTCGTCACGGGGGAGAATGGTGCTCCAAGCCAGACGAGACGCTATCCCGGCATCCTCGATGCTATCATTATCGTTCACTCCGGGATAGGTCTGAAAATTGTCCCCACTGACGACGACCCCACTATCGATCACATAGCGCCTCAAAGAAGGGTCTACCACCTTGGGCAAGACTGGTCTTGTAGGCATTGAGGCTTCAACAATCAGCCTCTTCCTGTATTTACGCCTCGGCTGGCGAGGCGCCGACCTACCCTCAGCAACACGAGAGCCACCTTCTTGAGGGACTAGATCACTCCTTTGGGACTCAGAGCTCTCGCGATCGCCTGAACTTCGATCAGGGACAAGAGGCCTCTTCCGTTTGTTTCTCCCGGCCTCTTGTGTATGACGGCTAGATTCACCAGTAGAGGGAGGAGGGGGTGTAGGAGCACGAACCGGTCCAGATGGAGCTCCAACGGGCGACCGAGGAGGAGGAGCTATCGGAGCAGCAGCACTAGCATCCCTCCTACGCATCAAATCTCAGAAGTTCATGCCTGCACAATATATAAAGAAAGGATTAGCCGACCAAGTAAAATATCACGCAAATAAATAAATAAAAAATAAAAAAGGATGGAAAACCTAGAAAACCACCAAAGTCCTCTAAACTATCCAGATTCGAATCCAACGAAAAATCAACGAAGGGGCTCCCAAAGGCGTCGGCTTGAGCCCACTCAGGGCCATCCCCTAAATAACCACTAGTACCCGCAGCCTCAGGGGTCTCGTCCTCCGAATCTGAAGAGGACTCATCTACAAGGCGGCCCACGGGGGTAGATGTTTCGGCTACTGGGACCGGGGATGGTTGACTAGGGCCAGCATCAGATAAACGGGGAGTTGTAGGCAGGGTAGATGGGGCAGCAAAAGCTTCAAGAACGGTCCTGCTTACGCCCCAGCCAGCAGCGGTAATGTTTTTCGGGGTTAGAAGAGAAAATAAATTACGCTCCCCGATAGAACAGATTCGCCGAATAGGCTCGCCAAATTGGTCTCTTAAAATTTCTATCCTGAACCTATCCGAACGCTGTGAGGGGTCAGAAGCATCACGATTCCATCTAGAGCGAATCCGCAGATTGCTTGGAATCTCGACAATGACCCACTCGCTCTCAAAACCGCGCAGTTTATTGGCAAGATCCAAGAAGATTTTATTGTTAGGAAACTCCCTGACTGTTAACCGTTGAAGAGAGAACGTTATCAACCCTTTCAGCCTACGAACTCTGAAGAAGGCGCCTAAGAGAGGAATTGTGGGAATGATACCTAGGTGATGACATACTACGGAAAAAGCTACCAGCTGAGCCCACGCATGTGGGTGAAGCTGACACGGGACAATGTCTTTGTATCTAAGAAATGCTTCACCAAACTCCGGAAGAGGGAAGCGAAAACCGAAAGACAAAGAAGCCTTATGGACAGCTACGCCACTTCTAACCAAGGCAGGCGTGACCTCCCCTTGCACTGGAAGCCTATAGCCATAACCCGAGGGAAGAGGGAAACGCGTCCTAATATCCTCTAAGTCAGCACTTGTCAAAGTGCACACAAGACCACCCATTTTAAGTGTTTTACCCGGGTGTAGCGAAGACATGACAAAAAACTACCCGGCGACAGAGTAATGGCGACAGACCCTTTGGGCGACAGACTCAATAGGCGACAGACCTGCTGAAGCGACAGACCTTTTGGCGACAGACCTGATTTCTAATAGACTAGCGGAAGACCTAAAACTCTATGCGGAAGACCACGACATCAGCGGAAGACCACGACATCAGCGGAAGACCACGATACCAGCGGGAGACCTAAATTTAAGTTGCGAAAAGCAATAAATATGCGATAGATGTAAACTTACTGTTTCTGAGGTAAGCGAGAGACTGCTGGGGGAGAGCGACAGGTTCTTTTGGCGACAGACGGCTGCTCAGAGGTTTTCGTGGGGTCTCTCGTCTGGTCCCAGCGGTTTATATAGCCGCGACAGGGAATGCCAAACGTCGCGCCTGATCACGTCCCTCGCAAAATAGACCTTTTTTCACCTGCAAAAAATACACAAAAGGCAAAGAGAACTAGTCACGGTGGGTTAAGGCCCAAAAACACATATTTATACTCTCTTGGTTGGAGAAATCCAACAAGAGAGTGGGGAGCAATTGATATGACAAAATCTACCCGTGTTTGGGCCAGGCCCAATGTTGTCAGAAACTACCACACGGCAAGAACTCACTGGTCCATGTGGCCTTCGGCGACAGATGGTAAACGCATCACACCTGTCGCTGGGCGACAGACTCGGTTATGTCCACGTGGCCTTCGACGACAGATGATAAACGCATCACACCTGTCGCAGGGCGACAGACTCGGTTGTGCTCACGTGGCCTTTGGCGATAGAAGTAGAGGTGCGCGATCACACCTGTCGCCTGCGACAGACTCAAAAGTCTGTCGCCTGTAATCACAACGCGACACGTGGCACACGTTTTCGGCTCCCGCTAGCGACAGACCCCTGGCGCCACAATGTTCCACGTGGTATGAGTCTCTCGCCGACGAGAGGCCCCGGAAGCTCCCGATCTTCAAGGAACTTGTGTTATATTGAGACACAAACTCCCAGCAAGATAAGGGACTTATCCTTAAACAATTAACCTAGATTGTTGACCTATAAATAGGTCCCCAGGTACGATCTTATAACCTAATTTTTGACTACTGGCTTTTACGCTTCCCAATATTGAAGAACTTTTTGCTGACTTAAGCATCGGAGTATCTACGCAGGGAACCACCCCTGCGTCCCTCTGACTTTTCTTGTTTTACAGAAGCTTCTTGGACACACGTGGAGACTTAGTACGAACATCGACGTCAGCATATCTTTATTGTTGTTTTGTGCCACAACAGTAATAATCCCTGGAATTAAGTGATCTAATCAGAGTTTTGATTAAAAAAATAGGTTTTGAATCTATTGAAAAAAGGTGAAGGAATCGAGCCCAATAGGCGAAGCTACCTGAACCCCCGCGCCCTCTCAACAAAGTCCTTCCTCAACCCACAATAGATTCTCTACCCAAATCAATTCCCATCCAACACTAATAAACTTCAAAAACCAAATCTGAAATTAAAAAAATCTCAGATTCAGTCCAAAGTATCATAAAACACAAACTTTTTTGTGGATTCACTTGCTAAATCAAGATTTCGATTGTAACTCTTATTTAATTGCTTGGCAGTAATTTGCTTTAATCAATAAATTGAACTTTTAAAAAAAAATCATAAAACACATTCATGAAAAATGGAAACAAAAGAGTAAAAGGAAAATGGAAGCTTGTTGACTTGGTGCTGTGCCGGTATGAGGCTAGAGAGAGTGTTGGAAAATAGTGGATGAAGATGAATGTCCCTCATCGAATGCTTTCAACACCTTGGTCTTTGAATTCTTTGTTGAACTCTAATAAAATACAAACAAATGCAAAAATGATTTCAAAACATGCTGCTAATGTCATTTTTTTTTAGGTTTATTTTGTCCCCACTAATTAAGATACGCAATAGGGGTTTGTCAAATAGCCCAAGAAACAATAAAGTCATTGTTTGAAATCATATTGCATTTGTGAAATCAAATTACTAAACATCTTTGATAAGTACAAAAGTATATTATTTTAGTCATTATTTTCTGCTGTAAAAAATGTCTAAGAGACTTGTTTATACTTTGACAAAAGAGAAGAGAGACACTATCACAAATTTGATATTGTGTTTTTCAAGTGTTTCAAGTGTATCTAAAAAAATTGATAATAATGTTAACAGTTAATTGTCCTTGCTTTTACGAATGTTCATGTCTCGAGATGTAGTTCATTTCTTTGGTTTTTAGAAGAATCCCGTAATATTTCTTTTCCTTTGGATCATCAAATTTGAGTTGTGACGATGGTTTTTGATGTGGTGATTGTTGAACATTTTATGGACTTCATTTTCGTTCTTTTCTAGTTCTTGCTTAGCAGAAGAAGTTCATGGCGTGGTGGTTATATGCGTATGGATTGAAGATCATTGCTGAGGCAATGTGCTACACATTGTTTGAGTGCATTTTGCTTTGGGTACTTTGATCATTGTTGCTTGCTGTTATGGGTTCAGTCTGAATGTTTTTTTTTTTGCTTGTGCTGACATTGACTCTATCTTCTGTGTTTGAATTGAAATGTTGTTCCAGGCTGGTGAATCTTGCTTGAATATAAGCATGTCTTTATTGTTTGGTGCTGGTCTTTGTTTTGGGCGTGTTAATTGTTTTGCTTGATGAGATATAGCGTGTTGCCTGCTGAAGCGCTGTGTTGCATCTATTCTACTGTATTTTTTGTTGATTATTATAACATAAAAGTTAAAACGTCCTTATCAATAGTATATTTATTTGTTTTAATCGTTAGTTAAGCAAAATAAATTAAGTTTATCTCTTTCTTTATCTTTTTTCATGATATTAATTAATGATTAAAGCACCAATGAAAAATTAATTTAATGATATGAAAAAAGTTCTAAAACTCCGATGTCCCATATTAAGTCCTAAAATATGTGAACTTATTTTAATTTTATATCAGTCATTTATTCAATTATTTTTTGATTTTTTTGTTTGAGTTAACTCGGTGGTTGAAAAATTTTGGGATCCTTTCTGTTTACTGTTTAGCAACTCTATTTCTTAAAAAAAGAAAACAAAAAAGAAGGAAATTAAGCAGCTAGCTGTACATTATTGACCTAAAATCATGGATCGATTACTCTGTCTACGAAAATGCATTCTTTTTATAATACATTAATTGATAAAAACAAATAAATAAATCAAGTTGACTGATAATTCAAATTTTAAATTTAGGGAAAAAGTTTACAGTCATGCCCATGCATCATCACTGATAAATTTCATTTTCTTTAAAAAATAAAATATTCGATATGACTGGATCAAAACTTGAACATACGGACGATGAACATATCGACGAAGTATGTGTAATTTTCCATTAATTAAAAAATTAGTGATAAGGTGTTTACAATTATTATTTATTATTTTTGGGTTAACTTAATTTTCTATATTTGCCGAACTTGATTATATTGAGTTTGGATATTTTATATGTGGACGAAGTGTATATAATTATCAACTAATTAAAAAATCAGTGAAAATGTATTTATTATTTATTGTTTTTGGGTTTACTTTTCTATTTTTGCCCAACTAACCTGATTATGTTGAGCTTGGCTATTATATTGGGTTCAAACAAGAAGTTTATTGCATATGTATACACACCGATTAATTTCATTTCACACTGGTTAAAAAATTAGAATATTCGATATGGCTGGATCAAGACATGAAAATGTGGACAAAGTATGGATAATTTTCAATTAATCAAAAAATCAGTGAAAATGTATTTATTATTTTTAATTATTATTTATTGTTTATGGGTTAACTTTTCTATGGTTGTCCAACTTGATTATATTGAACTTGGATATCGTACATCATGTTTGTTCTGGTACATCTTTGGATACTCATAATCAGAAATTGATTACCTCTTAATTCGGATAGAATGAAATACTCAAACTCATTACCTTAATTTACTTAAGTTAGAGGGCGAATTTAATTCGCATTCACATTTGCAGGTATGTAAAATATGAATTAATATTCAATACATTGTCAGTGAAATTTTTTGACTCTATAAATAGAGTTGAGATGATAGCGCATATCTTATTTTATTTATTTTTTTAATATTTTTAAAGGATATGTATTATTATTTTAACTCTATTTGTGGAATTAAAAAGCTTTACTAACAGTAAAATGGAAAATTATTTGTAAAATATTATACTTGTAAAGATTTAATTTTTTTTTTCACCCAAAAATAGATATAAATCTTTAGAGGTGGCAAAAATTGGCCCGAGCCCGAAAACCCGTCTGAATCCGCCCGAGACCGAACCGGGACCAGCCCGAATTGACCAAAAAAGTCAAAGGCCCGTAACCGAAAAAACTCGAAACCGAAAAAGCTCGAAACCGAAAAAGCTCGAACCCGACACAACCCGAACCCGACATAACCCGAGCCCGATACGATCTAAAACCGAGACCGACCCGAACCGAAAACCGAAAAAAACCGAATTTATAACCCGAAAAAATCCGAATTATAATTATATAATTATTATTTAAAAATAAATAAATAATTGAAACACTTTTTTAATTAAAAAGTTTAAAATTTTGAAAACAATTATTATTTATTATACAATTTTATCAATTATATATTACTAGCATAATAAATATTGAATCTTTTTAATTAAATTAATTTAAAACACCATAATATATAATATAATATATGATATCATCAAATAATCTTTAATATTATCCTTATTGCATTTATAATAATAAATATATTATTAATTTGACATTTGATTTTATTATAAAAATCATTTTAACATTTTATTATTTTTATTTATAATAAAATTTTAATTTTAATACAATAATAAATCAAATATATAAAAATTATTTAATTTCAATATTTGTTTGAAACTTTGAATTTGATATTTTGTGCAACACATTAAAAATATTTTTAATAAAATTAAATTTAAACTATATTTTCTTAAAGTTTCAAGTATAGAAAGATATTAAATTTAGATTAAAAAAAACCTAATCTTAAAATTAAAATTCAAGTTTTTAAGATTAGAAAAAGTTAAGTAATTAAATTAAACAATACAAGCACAATTTGTTTATACTTGGGTATCATTAAAAGAGAAAATTATAATGGTAATTTTATTTTTAGCCTTAAAACAAAAGACATTAAAAAATCAAGCTAGTGATAATTAATTATTTATTATATTATAATAATCTTATACATGAATAAACTAATTTGGTATCTTATAATAATGATTTGTATATTATATTATAATAATCTTTTAAGAATAAATTATATAATCTCTTAGTGTGTAAGTATTATTTTGATAGAATTAAGTATTTATTAAAAATAATTTATTTATTATCTATTAAATGTAAAATTAAAGTGTGGATAAAAATAATAATTCTAATAGTAAATTAAAATGTAATTTAATAATATATTAGAGTTGTATTACTATGTAAGTGGTAACTTTAATAAAATTTATTTTTTATACTTTGTTAATATTATTATTAATTATATTTAAATAACTAGCATTATATTAATTAATTTAGTAATATCTATTATTTAACATTTTAATTAGATATTCAATCAATTGATGTATATCTAATATTATTATGTTAATCTAATATTATTATGTTAATGTGAATATGAAAAAAAATTAGTACTCAATTTGAAATAGTTTTTTTGATAGCAAATAAAATACATAATATAGTTAATAAATAACGCTTTATCATAATGATTTGTATGTTAAATTATAATAATCTCTTACCATGTAATATAGAATAAATTAAACAATCTCTCATAGCATATTATAGTTTTAATTTCAGACACTTTTCATTCCAATTTCTTATCATGCTTTTAGAATATACTCTTGTTTTTAATTTCAAACATTTAATCTCTTATGATGTATTCATGTAATTTTGTTTAACTTGATCAATTAATAATCATAATATTGGATGATTAAATAGATATTGACCTTCTCAACTACTTTTTTAGTCAAAAAAGTGTTTTTTTTAATTTATTATAATGAGTTACAAATAAAATAATAAACATAATAATATATATATATATATATATATTAAGATTTACATTATAATAAAATGTCATATATGTTAAATTATCAATATCTTAAGAATTGTATCTTAATATATTATGAAATTTCTATTAATTTAATTTTAGTACTTTACGTCTAAAATTTTAAAATCTTATCATCTTAAGAATAAATTATTATTATTATTATTATTATTATTATTATTATTATTATTATTATTATTCAGTAAACTATTTTTTTGACCAACAATGTTTCAATAAATTTTAAATTGCAAGTTGTGTTAAAATAAAAATAAAATTTATAACAAATATAACAAATTCCCAATCTAGCTCATGTGGTTAAACATATAACAATAAATATAAGAGGCCATGGTTCAAATCTTTGTACAAGCATATAATTTTGATTACTTTCATATAATTGATAAACAAGTTCAGGTACCAGATACTACTTGATCAAAAGTTAATCGGGAATAGTGTACCCTAAGGGTACTGCCCAAATCCGATACGGGTAATAAGAACACTATCCGAACCCTATAATTATTTGATTATAGAGTCGGGTAGTGTCGGGTACCTGATTATATATTACCCATTTACATCATTATATCAAATGTTTTTTTTGGTACATTATATCAAATGTTATTATTTATAATATAATGTCAATTGATGTATATAACTTATTTAATTTAACGTTCTAAATTTTTAATGAGATATTTGATTAATTAATGTGTTTGAGTATGATTATATTTAATAAAAATAATGTTATATTATGATTTATGTACAAACTAAAAACAAAATAAATATAAAATTGAGATAATTAATTGACCAATTATTCAAAAAATTAATTAATTTTTTTAATGTATACTATAATTTTATTCAACATTATAATTGAAGAATTAGTTAACTAGTTATGCGATTAAATTTAATTTAATTACTAATTATGTTGGTATTTAAAAGACAAAATAAATGTAAAAAAGATTCTTAAAAATTTAAAATTTTATTAAAAATATAATATAATTATTAAAAAAGCTAATTAAACAAAGTAAAAAAAAAAATTTATTGAACTAAGAGTATCTAAATTCCAATGACCCAATATTGATCCAAAAAAAAAAACACAATGACTCAATAAGTTATTATTAAGAGTATAAAGCTATTTATATAAATGTTTAATTGTTTAGTGTGATTTATTTATAATTTGTTAGTTATTTATTTGTATAGTTAATACTTTTGGATTTTCACTTTCTTTTAGTTTTACTATATATATTTGGCTCATTTAAAAAATAAATTTTTATATAGTTATTAATATATAATTATATATTTTATAACAAATGTAAATATCACAGGAAATTAAAAAAAATAATTATCAAGTAATAAAAATATTAAAATGTAAAAATTTATATTTATATAAATTTAGTCAAAACAACAAAAGAAATTAAAAATAATGAATAATAATATTTTATTTATGAGAGTTTCGTGTGAAAGGAGATCTGTTTTATTTTCATTTTTCAATTCCCTCCAAACAAGCTTTTCCCACATTACCAAAAAATTTCAAATTCTTTGGGATTATGCCTTTTCCCTCTCTTGAGAATCACATGAAAAAACTTCAAAAGCAAATTTTGAAATATCTTTATCTCAATATACTGTCATACAATTTAAATATGATAGTTAAAAAAAAAGAACGTGGCATTGGATCAAATTTTGATAAAAATTAGAAAAAAAATTGTGTTTGGTATATCAATATAAATTTTAATACAATAATTTTTATATTTTATATGATACAAATATATTTGATACAATACAAATACAAAATATAGATATATATATATATATATATATATGCGAATTATTAAATCTAATATAATGTAATGTCTATTATAATCGTTTTAATTATAATCGAAATTCAAAGATGATTTTTTTTATTACAAGGAAAATATTAAATAACTGGGGATGGGGGTGTTGGATTCAAACCCAAGACTTACAATATGCCACAACTTATCTTTAACCACTATGCCAAGAGGTTGTTAGCAATTAAAAGATGATTTTTATTAGTTGGAGTTTGTGGACAAAAAAATTAATTAGTACAAAAATCCATATGCTTCCAAGGCAGAAGTTTACAATAGCAGAGGTGCTTTTATTTCTTGCAAATGCAATGCAAGATTTAAAACTTTTTCAATGTCTTTTACGTCTTCGAGCATTTTACTTGTAATTTTTTTTATGATAATTAATCAATTATAATTAAAAATTATGTATTGGTTCATCATTTACAAGTGGAAACTTTATGTATTATTTTGATAGATCTCACGTGACTTTAAATTTTGATTAATTAATTGTAATGTAATAGTTATATATGATATGTTCTCTTTTATTATTGTAGATAACTATATTCTTCATTGGTCCACTCCCAATGTTTTCAAAATCATCCCAACCAAATTTCTCAATATATATATATATATATATATATATATATATATATATATATATTATACAATTCCATTTATTAAATTTTGACTTTAATTTAGCATTTCTATTATATTTTTATTTAACTATATAAAATTAAATTAATTATTACATTCAAAATTATAAAATATTTATAATTTATAAAATTTTAAAATAATTTGACTAAGCCCGCTAAGCCCCCCGATTAAAACCGGACCGAACCCGAAACCGGACCGAAACCGAGAAAACCCGTAACCGAAAAAACCCGAAACCGAGAAAACCCGTAACCGAGAAAACTCGAGACCGAAAAAACCCGCAACCGAGAAAACCCGAGACCGAAAAAACCCGCAACCGAGAAAGCTCGCAACCGAAAAAGCTCGTAATCGAAAAAGCCCGTAACCGAAAAAAACCCAAACCGAAACCCGCCCGAACCCGCCCGTTTGCCACCTCTATAAATCTTGGCCCATGACCTATATCTTAAGAGCTTTAACAAGGGAAACAATCTTAGAATTTGAAATTGTGCACGAAATCAAATTATATCTAAAAGTTATTCTCAAAAGTTTAATTTTTATTTTTTAATGAAATATACTTAAGATTAATTATGAGATTAAATTAGTTAATCATGCTTAAGATCTCTAAATTCCATACATAATGTATGAAATTAAATCTATAAAAATTTTATAGCAAGTAGAGATGCAATTCTTAACACATTCACAGTTAGTACATGGAATATCATTGACAAATCGACAAAAACTGAAGAAGTTCAGAAAACTTTGCTGAGTATCTGAACTCTTTGCTAGTAATGGCCATCTGAAAACTGGCCACAGGCCATAGGCCACAACAGGTGAACAAGTCACTGGTGAATTAATCAACTTGAGTCAATGCAAAGATATAGAGATTTTGTTCTTCTACTTTCTTCTTCCTTGAAGTTGAAGGAAAAGGAAAATGAAGAATTTCCTTTTTCTTTTAATTGTTGTAGAAACTCTTGCCAAAGAGGGTATGAGGATGTATAGAACAGTATTCCACCCTCAACTTGCATACTTAAACACTACTCCATTATTGGAAACCATACTCGTTCTGTTAAAATGAAACGAAAAGAATGAAAGAAAATCTGAATGATGCGGAAGGAAGTAAGCAAGCATGAAGCAGCTAGCTGTAGAATTTGCTTGCCTGAACCATCGTTTACTTTTGTATATGAAAATGCATTTTTTTTTACACAATAAGCAATTTATTGATAAACCAGTTGACTATATGTTCAAAGTTTTAGTCTAGGGAAAGTACTCACATGTACGTACATGAATCTTCGTCAAATTGGTTAGTTCATTTCTTTTACTAAACTATTTCCAACTTAGCATATTAATTGGATCAGAAACTTGGTTTAGCAGGAAAATACACCTGGCTCTTAAGCTCAATCTACTCATTTGACCCCAAAAGCAACTAAACAAAAGATAATCTGATATGAAAGACTATCATGGATTTCTTTGCTCATTTTCTTTTTCTTGTATAGTAACAGAAACAACAATTCCAATCAGTTCAATCTTGTTATTCAGCAGATACAGCAAACAAAGTAAACATGTAAGTCATTTAAGTTTCAGAAACATGAGAATGTTCTTGCTACTTTGCTAAGAAATATTATCATTTCCTCATTAGTTTCTCCTTATGGTATTCATGTTTCTCGTTATTCAGCAGATAAAACATACAAGTAAACATGTAAGTCATTAAGTTTCAGAAATATGAGTGTTCGAGCTACTTTGCTAGAAAAAATTATCATTTCCTCAATAGTTTCTCCTTATGGTATGTATTCATGTTTCACTCAGATTCAATTTTATGAAAGTATATGTTTTTGTTTTGTATAATTGAATCAGAATGTTGCTTGCTTTTGTATTTCTGGACTGTCTTTTAATGAAAAAGTTCCAAAATGTCATTTTCTGGCAATATTTTTGGGTCATTGTTTAGGCGAATGTTACATGGATGACTTGGTTCCTGCACTTTGCAAAGAGGGTTTTAGCTTGAAAGTTCATCAGCTGAGAAATTGTTGTTCTGATGATTGAGATTTAACTATGGTTTTGTTTGTTTTGTTACATATTCTGACTCTGGATTCTATTTGTGAGTAAAATTTTGGATTCCCAGAGAAACCTTAGCTTGTTTGTTAGGAAAAAATGCAAAAATCTACAAACTGAAAGACAGAGCATCACAATAGTCAAACCATTTTTTTTTTTTTTACATTTTTCTTACTCATTGAAAGAAGAACAAGTGGCATACGCCAAAACACGCACAGTGATTATCTTCAATACGACAACAATGCCACTCTCCTAACACCAAATCAACAACATAACAAGGCTAAAACAGTCATTTCAAAATGGACAACCCTGAAGTAAAGACAAAAAATCAAAATTACTTCAGTTCAGTGATTCACAAGGGAACAAGATTTTCCAGGACCAAACAAAAATGGGAACAAAATTGAGATTACTCTTAACACTAAATGTTCTTCTTTCACTCTCAGCAAGTGTCAGAACTGATTACGTTAGACCTCAACCTCGTAAAACTTTGCATTTTCCATGGAACCCAAAGCCCCCTTCTCAGCCGCAGCAGGTAACTCTGTCATTTTTATCTTAAACATTTTTAAGTTTCTGGGTTGCTAATGTTTTTGTCAGATTCAATATTTTTTTTTGACTCTGTCTTGATGTGATCTGATCTGATCTATGTGTTTCTTGTTTCTTACATTTCTGGATTCATTTTCTTGAAAGAAAAAAAAATCGTTTTTTTATAGTAAGAGTTTCTGAGGACATTTGCGATTTGAGGTTTTAATCTGTGTGAAAATTTTGTGGAGATTTGTGATTATTTCTGTGTTTTGAGAAATGGGTTTACCTTGAATTGGTTTTTAATTGAGAAAATTTTTCATTTTTTATCGTTGACTTTTTTTTTTTTTTTGCTTGTTTTACTGCCAGTGTTGTTTCTGAGTTTTGTATTTCTGCTTCCTAGAAACTTAAAATTTAAGCTAATAAATCCTAATAAATTTGGTTGTTTCTCCAGCTGATTGGACTGCATGATCAACTCTTTACATTGAGCATCAAATACTTAGCCTGAAAAGTGTTGACGAAATTTTGTCTGTAGTTTGAGATTAATGATTGTTATATAGAAGCCATGAATGCCGGTGTAGCCGTGTAGAGTATTAGGCATGCATGCCAAAACAGAGCTATCCTTTATGGAGCAAACTATTGTTTTGTTTGAAAGCATGCTACATGCTTCTATAATTTTGTTGAGATGATTTCTAAAACATATAATATGATGCTTGCCGGAATTACAGTCTTACAATTGACCTTGGCCTTGTGGTGTGAAATGAAGGTTGAATTTTCTGATATCAAGAACAAATCTCCGATGTGTCACTACTGTTATGACAGTATTTTAGCTGTAGTTGATACTGTTGTCTTTGTCCCTTTTTTACATAGAGAAACGTTGTCCAAGAACAATTTAAATTTCCCATTAATTTCACCAAGACCTTCATGTTGCCATTTAGTTGAAATTTTTTGTGCTTGACCAAAATATGTTCCAGGTACACATATCGTTGGCTGGAGAAAAACACATGCGAATCTCATGGATCACTGATGATAAATCCGCTCCCTCAATTGTTGAATATGGAACGTCACCTGGGCAATACATCTCTTCAGCTGATGGGCTGACCACCTCTTATAGTTACCTATTCTATAGCTCTGGAAAGATACACCACACTGTGATTGGGCCTCTGGAACATGATACTGTTTATTTTTATCGATGTGGCGGACAAGGTCCAGAGTTTCAGCTCAAAACCCCTCCAGTGCAGTTTCCTGTTACTTTTGCTGTGGCTGGGGATTTAGGTCAAACTGGCTGGACTAAAACTACACTAGACCACATCGACCAATGCAAATATGACATACATCTGCTTCCTGGGGACCTTTCATATGCTGATTACATGCAGCACCGCTGGGACACCTTTGGTGAGCTGGTTCAGCCACTTGCAAGTGCCAGACCATGGATGGTAACAGAAGGCAACCATGAAAAGGAGAAGATACCACTATTTACTGATGCTTTTGAGTCCTATAATTCAAGATGGAAAATGCCTTTCGAGGAAAGTGGATCAACCTCAAATCTTTATTATTCTTTTGAAGTTGCAGGGGTCCATGTTATCATGCTTGGTTCATATACAGATTATGATGAGCTCTCAGATCAATACAGCTGGTTGAAGGTTGGTCTTTCCTTCGTCTCATAGGTGGTTTCTGCTTGAACCACAAGGCAAAAAAGTGTTCTGTGGCCAATTAGAAAGTTGTAATTCTGTCATGATTATAATGATATCCCCTGTTTATGCATTTAATTGTTAAAGTTTCTTATCACTTTAAATCTGTAGGCTGATCTTTCAAAGGTGGACCGGAAAAAGACACCCTGGCTAGTTGTGTTATTCCATGTTCCATGGTACAATAGTAACTATGCTCATCAAGGTGAAGGGGATGGGATGATGGCAGCCATGGAACCACTGCTTTATGCTGCTGGTGTTGATATGGTTCTTGCTGGTCATGTACATGCTTATGAGCGCTCTGTATGTCAATACCAACTTTGCCTTGTTCATTATGCTTAATACTAGTGGAATGGATTTATGATACTTGGTTCTCTACTTGACAGAACCGTGTTAACAATGGAAAATCAGATCCTTGTGGTACTGTTCATATTACGATTGGAGATGGAGGCAACAAAGAAGGTTTAGCTCAAAAGTATGCCCTCTTCTGCAGAATACTTCCTGAAATATTAAATTTAATTGGAAAACAATAACTTTATTAGCATAAGGTTTTTTTTTTTTTTTGAAATTTTGATTCCAGATGTTCAAGTTGAACATCACGCATGTATCTTTTGTGCTCTAACAACCAGCTACAAAATTAAGCTTACCGTTAATAATTTAGTAATACATTTATGCAAATTTATTGTGGCTGCAATTTCAGTAAGTTCCATAAATTCACTGACAGGTACAAGCACCCACAGCCTGAATGGTCATTGTTCCGTGAAGCCAGTTTTGGTCATGGTGAGCTCAAAATAGTAAATTCAACTCATGCATTTTGGAGCTGGCACCGGAATGATGATGATGAACCAGTGAGGTCTGATCAGGTTTGGATAACCTCTCTCCTCAGTTCTGGATGTCTTGCAGAAAAGAACCATGAATTAAGGAAAATTCTCATGTCTCCCTAAAATGGTTTAAGGCAATGTGGTCCAATTTACTAGCTTGGCTAGGTTTTTGCTTCGGTGTTTGATGTATATATTTCTGTCCTAGTCATGGTTTGAATTAGTAAAATGCTTGTATCCTTCATGTAATTCAGCATAACTGGCAATGGCTATTAGGCCATTACCGATTTAAGTTCATATTTGCAGAACTGTTTGTTATATGTAAATCTGCTACAGCTTGCAGCTTGTCAATTTAATTAATCCGATTCCGTTTTGTTACTATCATGCTGACCTTCCATCTTGCATATATCTATTTCTGGATTCCATTGTTTCTTCTATAAGAATGCATGAAAAATTACAAATTCCCATCAACTGAAGACAACGTCAAAACCATAAACCAAACCATGTCTTGAGTACTGAAGCTGCCGCAACCTATCAGTATCATCTTGCCATGCCTTGATACCTATTGTTATATGATTTGTTTGGTGCCACCATTCGTTTTGGTACTTCTCCGTTACGTCCCTTGCTAAGTGCTATGTGCTTCTGAATTCTGCCAAGACCTGGCAAATGAGCTGATCAATATGCAACATTAAGTTTGGTTTCATTCAAGAGGATGCATCATCACATCAAGCTCCCCCATTGATAAGTTTGCAGATAAAAACCACCTGATGAATCATTGCAAAGTTAGCATAACATTGTCTAAACAGTGGCTAAAGGCAGCAAGGTTAAACATTACACTTGTATGATTCTAGGGAATTGCAAGCTCTGGCTATAGGGAAAGCCAAAAAGTACATGACTTTGGAAACATTATTCAAAACAAGAATGAATCAACAGCAAGAATAAGTTCTTCAATGTTTCAACGGTTAAAACACATTTTATAACCGGCAAACTTGAATGCATCAACTGATTAGTGTGAAACTATGTAAACTGCAAAAGCAGCATCTAGTAGAATCAAGTTTTAGAGGCTTTGTTCAACCTTTCGTCTTTTAATCGCCTTTGATCCCCGACCATCGACTCGAAAACATCCAAGAGATTGTCCAGTCCATCAACATTGTCTCCCAAAGCCTTCAAGGTGTAGACAATGCTCTCGATGGTTGACAAACATCCTGCCTTTGGCTGACTCCTTATTTCACCGTACAAGCTCATCTTGTCCAAATCCAACCTCAAATGTGGCAAAAGCTTCAACCAGGGGTTCTCATTGTAAACTCTCCCAGCCTTGGACCATGTCCCATCCAAAACAATCAAATTCTTCACCTCAAACTCCATGGACTTGATATCATCAACTCCAACTGCATTCTGACTTGGAAATAGAAGCACTGATCCAGGAGGAATCTTAACTTCAAACTCTTCATTCTCTTCCACTTCCACTTCCATTTTCCCGTCCAATTTCCGTCTTTCAAATTTTTTCACAACAAATCCCCCAGCCAAAGCATCCCTAGCCATTGTAGAGGCCAAAATATGTTCAAACTTTGGCTTCTTCCCATGTATTTCCACCTTCCAAATATAAGAAAGATCAGCAATAAGTCCATACCTAATGATTCTAGCACCAACGACAGCTCCTTCTCTTTCTCCAGAAACAGCTCCAGTTTCATCAAAATCAGTTCTGTCATCCAAAACAGCTTCATTCAACACATTAGCATTCAAATTAGACCCTTTCTCTAACTTCTCACAAGGATTCTCCGTAGCCAATGAACCATTTGCACCCACACATTCTCTACCTTTTAACTCTAAAAATAGCTCATGCCCACGTGAAACATCTGAGTTCTCAACAAAATTCAAACCTTTCAAAGAATTTCCAGCATTTGGATTACTAATATCATCATTCTCCAAACTAAAATCTACATTTTTTTCAATCAAGTCCCTGCATTTCTCATCTGGGCATCTCCAATTTCTCTCAACTTCAAAACAAAAACTCTCAAAACCAACTTTCTGATTCTCTTTCGCTCCCCCCATTTGACCAAACCCAAGACTTTCCATTCCAACACGACCCAGACCCGACTCATGGCCCGGTTCCAACAACCTGATTTCAAACCGTGCTTCAAAATCAACCTCAAAAACAGTGACTACATTGAGATTCTTGAGTCCTAACTTTGCAATTCTAGTAGAATTTAAGGGATGGTTCTTTTCTAAACTATGTTGAAGAATCGTTACGCTTACAGAATTGTCGAGATTCCGGGTTCGGATCCTATTGCAGAGACAGACTCGGGCAGGTTTGGAGCAAGATGGACATGTGGGTCTTTTTGGCTTTGAATTCGATTGGCTTGTAGACATTTGTAGGGTTTTCGAAGATTTGGAGGTATGGGTTTGCAAAGGACTGGGAAATAGACTGAATAGGTTGGTTCGGGTTCGAGATCGGATCCGGGTTCGAAAATGGATTAGCATTTGATGAACTCGGTGGAAGGTTTTGGCTTTGCATTTGAAGCCCTTTCTTGAACCCTTTGGCCTAGGGTCTTTCGAGCGTGTGGTCGAAAGTTAAAACGACATCGTTTTTAAAGATTTCGAACAATTTGTCTTTTATTTGGGTGCAAAATATTGTTTGGTTTGCATTATTTAACTCAATTAGTTATAATTACCCTTTAAATCCAATTAATATTGTTTGGTCGAAAGTTATATAGACAATAAATTGCTTTAATTTCACAGACAAAATTAAAAAAATATCACATATTTTAATTTTTAATAAATCTTTTTATTTTTAATATATCATTCATTTTATTTGTAAAGTTTAAAATTTTTATGGAAGATATGCAAGTTACCACTCCTTTTTTATAAAGAAAACGACAAAAGCTCAAAAAAACATTTTTTGGACTATATTTCATTAATTTTTTATATAAAAAAGGGCAAAATAAATATGTGGATATAATAATAACTTCCATAAAATATCATATGGAAACATTAGAATTAGTTCATACTTACTATTGTTTGGCAATAATATTAAAATAGTTCTAAAAAAGAATTTGTGGCTACTTTTTCAAAAGAAAATTATTTTAATATTTTTGCTTAAATAATGAAAAACAAAATTGAAAGCTTATGTATAAGTTAGGGGCAAATCTTGGAAATAAGCAAAATAAAAGTAGTTAAAAAATAGCAGCTTTTGACCAACTAACTGAACTGCTCCACACGCCAGAAATAAAATATCATAAGCAATACCCATTTCATTTTCTATTTGTCTCCCTTTGATCTGTTCGACTCAAGCGTTCAATCTTAAATTTCTCAAGAAAAAAAAATCCCATTTGAAGGTAAAAAGAAACAAAGAAAAACTTTCCCAAAATGCATGATTTTTGCTTCACAATCCCTTATGGATTGATTCTTGTGGCTGGAGGAGTTGTTGGGTATGTGAAGAAAGGGAGCACTGCGTCACTTGGTGGTGGTGTAGGCACTGGGTTGGTTCTCATAATTGCTGGATATTTAAGCCTTAAGGCTTTTGAGAAGAGAAAGAACTCTTATCTCGCTTTGGTTCTTGAGACTGGTAAAGTTTACAAAATCTCAACTTTCTTTTATGAATATTTGGTGGTCAGTTTGATCTGGGTTTTGTTTGATTACCTCTATGATTTGGTTTTAGGAAATGATATATTTTTTAGCTTAAAGGTACTAAATTTGATTGTTGCTCAAGTGTTTGGGATGGAAAAGTTTTGACTTTTGTAGTTTATGGATCTAAGATTTGATGCATGCTGCAATGGATTCTTCAAATGATAAACTTGATGTAGTTGCTTTTGTTTCTGGATTTGTGGTGTAGTACTGTAGAACCAAAGTGCTGCTATCATCTTGCTGAAATTGTAAGAAAGTGGTTTTTGTTTTAGCTTTGACATGGCCCTTCTAAACTATTGTAGCTGTAACTGACTTTCCATCTTCTTAAAGCTCTCTGATGCAGTATAATATTAAGAAGCTTCCATCATCTGAAATTCAATGTTATCGCTAGATTTGTGATAAATATTTCAGGCATCTGTCAGTATCGGTCTTAATAAACTATTTAAGAAACAAATAGGTCATCATAGATAAGCTGAATGTCACTGTGGGTTATGTTCATGGAATGGGACTCTTCTATTATATGCTTGCTTTCAATCATCCTTTCCAGTGACAACATAAGTTTGTTCTTTTTACTGATTTATATACCTTTAATCCAGTTACTGCTGCTGTGCTGACATGGGTCATGGGACAACGTTATTACCAGACGTCTAAGATTATGCCGGCCGGAATTGTCGCTGGGATCAGGTATATAGATCTCCTATTTGAACTTTCCTGTTACCATCATGTCACATTATATCATGAGTTCATGACTGAGATAATTCTAGTGGCAAATCTTTTCATCAATTTTTTTCGGCATCACAAGATTGATCCTTATATCAGTGTAAAACCTAACAAAACTCGTGGTCTCATAAGATTATGAACTTAAGAGAGCGCAGTTATGTGCCTTACAAAATGACTGCATGCTGCATTTCTTGTATGAAAGTCTCCTGATTTTCTGATTATTTCATGATGGTTAAGTTGTTATGTTCTAACATCTATCAGATTCAACTCGAAACTGATTCTCAGCTCATTTGTGATGCAAAAGTTTTACTGCCTAACCCTAATCCTCTTTTGTTTTAAAAAAAATTTTGGGATAAAAATAAATCCTCTGTTTTACTACCCATGTTCCTCCTTGCTTGCTTTTCCCTGCCTCTTTTGAATCAGGGACAACAGTTTATTTTAAGTTTCTTTGTTAGTTTGACGTTCATTCAAGTTCTTGAGAGCTACAAACTCACTTGTCATTTCTTGCAGTGCTCTTATGACCGGGTTTTACTTGTACAAAATTGCAACTGGTGGCAATCATATTCCAGCCAAGGCTGAATGATAGTGCTGAGCATATTGGCTTCAACAGTTTTAACAGATCCATCAAGATCATCATTCTCAGATGCTTGTAATAGAAAACTATAAATTGTCCACTTCCTGTACCCTGATGTGTGTATGATGCAAAAGATAACCTCTCTTATATGTGAAAAAAAAACCTGGTTTGTGACCAAAATCATGTTGTTTCTACGCACTTTTCTCCTTGTTAAGTTCAATTTTCTTGTGTTCTTGGAATGATTAACGTACTTTCTTAATGAGATCAGAGTTATAGAGTGAGTTTTCGATGCAAATCTTAATATGAATTTGCGTCTTGGTATATTCTCTCTGAATTTGCAAATATTCATGCTTGCCTCGGAACCAGAACTGCTGTTTTGTCATATTCACTGGATGTAATCCTGTGTACTGTTTCCCATTGTCATCAATCAATGCAGTTTGTCAACAATAGAAAAAGAAAAATGCTAATGTTTCTTGAAAATGTCATGAAAATCACTTCCAAAGATTGATTATAGGCTCAAAACAAACTGCCAAAGTTGAATTACCAAGAATATTGTTTACAAAATTCTCTTCATTGGGTGATGAAAAGAAAATATGGATAATCCAATGATGGATTAAGACAGAAGAAATTAAAAAAGGGATGGCGTGTACTACCATGGTACTGGTTAGACATGCTTAAGGGTCCGACTACTTGTTCAAACCTGAAGAGTTATTTGAAATTTAGTCGGATTTGGACAAAAATATAGGATGTATTTAACGAGGGCAAAAATTTAGCTCGGGCTTAACTCTTTGAAGCTCGGCCCAAAATATAAATAAAATTAATTTTTAAAAAAATATATTTATTAAGTATATTGCAAGTATACGTACATGCAACATTATTGATTAACAAACATAATTATATATATTTAATATAAAAATTGATATGTAAATTTTGACAAATCAAATTAAATTTTAAAAAGACTAAAAAAATAAAAATAAATAAACAAAAATTAAAATAATAAATAAATAAAATAATATTCAAGTGAACCGAACCTGGCTCGAACTTACAATATAAAATAAAAAATGAAATGGGACTAAAGTTTGAATTTTAAGACCAGATCGAACTTACTCATAAGCTATTATTACGTGGCTTAAGCCTGGTCCAAGCCCGCCCTGAACACCTCTAAACTGGTGGTATATTAGGATCTTTGATTCTACTCCAAAAGCAGACCAAAGAAACTCAAAGATATTTTTTTTGTCTGAACTTCCTTTATTTTTAACCATCTATTCCTCTCTCTAACTCCCCCCAGCCATCATCTAAGTTCCTATCATTCACAGCCATGGACATCATCATCACTATTTTCCTGTTTCTTATCCCCATCTTCCTTCTCCTAACCAGGAGAAAAAGATCATCGGAAAGGCTTCCTCCAGGTTCACTGGGACTTCCAATAACAGGTCAAAGCCTAGGCCTTCTCTGGGCCATGCGAGCCAACACTGCAGAAGGATGGCTTCAGAAAAGAATAAGAAAGTACGGTCCTATCTCGAAGATGAGTCTATTTGGTAAACCAACTGTTTTCATCTATGGTCAGGCTGCAAACAAGTTTGTGTTCTCCACTGACAGCGGCACCATTGTTAACCAGCAAGTAAAGTCAATTACCTCAATTCTGGGTGATCGGTGTATTCTGGAACTGATTGGTGAAGATCATAAGCGAGTTAGACAAGCTCTTGTGTCATTCCTGAAGCCTGAATCATTGAAGGAGTACGTTGGAAAGATGGATGAAGAAGTCAGGATGCACCTTGAGGTGCACTGGCATGGCAAGCAACAAGTCACGGTATGTTATTGAACATATGAGTTATGTTATTCTATGCAAAACACCAACCACAGCTTTCTAGTAATCAGAAAAAAGTTGTACCTGTAAAGCCAGTGCACAAGGCTCCCACTTTATGGGATTTAAAGAAGATTATATGTATGCAGTCTTCTTTCTGCATCAACGGAGAGGCTGTTTCGTAACTTGAAACTGAGAAAAAGTTGTATCTAACCTTAGAAAATCAGATTCTGGAAAATTAGACAACTTGTCATTTCACTATGGAGAATTAGGGATTCAATTCTTCCTATTTTAATGAAGGATGTTTCTTCCTGTCCTTGTAGGTGTTACCATTGATGAAAACCTTAACATTCAACATAATCTGCACTCTTCTTTTTGGAATTGAACGAGGAAGCAGAAGAGAAAAACTGTTCCATGATTTTCAACAGATGATTGAAGGAATGTGGTCGGTACCAGTTAATCTGCCATTCACACGCTACAACCGCAGCCTTCAGGCAAGTGCAAGGGCCCAGAAAATCTTGAAAGATCTCATTGGTGAGAAGAGAGTGGATCTAGAGCAGAAGGGTGCTTCTCCTCGCCAAGACCTCATCACTTATATGCTTAGCATTCGCAACGAGAAAAACGACAAAGTAGTATCTGAGAAGGAGATTATTCAAAATGTTATGCTCATCATGGTTGCTGGACATGACACTTCTTCTATTCTTCTCACTTTCTTGGTGCGCCTTTTAGCTAATGATCCTGCCATTTATGCAGCTGTTCTTCAAGGTATGTATAAACATGATGTTATTCGAGTTCCACAAATTCATAAGATTAACATCAATATATAAAGTACTAATGAAGACTTAATTATAAATTCTTTTTTCACCATTGGTGAATAGACTAGGTAATAAACCTCGAACACTCTAATCTTATATCGGGATATTTTGAAAATCTATTATGATATATATGGGACAAAAATGTGAGATTTTCTGATCAAAATAGAAAATATCTTGCAGGATGAGTGCGAGTCTCCACAAAGACCTTACTTGAAAGCCATTGGATCTTACATTTGGATGATTAAATTTTGTGATAATGTTGAAGAAAAGGGACTTATAATATTAGGGTTCTTGTTAATATATGGTTGCAGAACAAGAAGAGATAGCAAACAGCAAGCCTAATGGGGAGCTTCTGACATGGGAAGACCTTGCCAAGATGAAATACACATGGAAAGTTGCAATGGAAACTCTGAGGCTATTCCCACCAATCTTTGGAGGCTTCAGGAAAGCTGTAAAAGATATAGAGTATGGTGGATATCTCATTCCAAAGGACTGGCAAGTAAGTAAAACAATACATTCCATTCCACTTTCTCTCAGTATTTTCAGGTTTATTTCTCTTGTATCTTACTGATAATTTACTCATTCGTATAAAGATTTTCTGGGTTACTGGCATGACACAAATGGATGACAGCATATTTCCAGAACCATCAAAGTTTGATCCGACTAGATTTGAGAACCCAGATTCCATCCCACCTTACTGCTTCGTTCCATTCGGAGGGGGGCCTCGGATATGTCCAGGATATGAGTTTGCAAGGATTGAAACCCTGGTTTCTATTCATTATTTGATTACCAGGTTCACTTGGAAGTTACTGTCAGACAACTTCTTCAGCAGGGATCCAATGCCTGTTCCAACTAAAGGACTACCAGTTCAAATCAGTCCCAGAAAACTACAGTGATCTTTGCACTTCAAAAAGAGACTTGCGAGTTTTCTGTTGCTGATCAAATGATGTGAAGTTTTATTTAGTAGAAAGACTAAGTTGGCCTGTAAAATGGTGTAAGAATCTCAGAACCATAATACAAGACAGCCAAAATGTTACCAAACATGTTAGAATCGGAGTAAAATCAAACCTACATAGCTGTTTAAACATCGAACTTGACTAAAAAAATAGCTTTCGTAATTCTGTCCGCATCAATGTTCCATTTTATATCCTGTACAATAATTCAATACCTGAAATCTTCAACTCCTAGTCTGATTACTATATTTACAACTGATATTGAGCACAATTTCTTTTGGCATCTTGCATTCAAGTATCCCAAACGGTAGATGTACTAACAGTCGTAGTTTATCACTGGCATAACAATGGCAGAAGTGAAGCTACCTTTGCAGGTTTGGGAATGGCAGAAGTGAAGCTACCTTTGCAGGTTTGGGTCCTGGCGTACTTCGGAGGCATTGAAGGACACCGTTCATTCATTTGGGGTATCGATCCATGGAATTATATCCTGGTAGTTCCATTCGATGCTTCCCTAGAATCTGACGATGAGGAAGCCTTACAATATTGTCTGCATCATTGCACCACCGCGGCAGCCGGCTTGAATTATTCTCAAAAAACCTTATTTAAGCATCTTTGATCTGTGTTTTCAGAATCAAGTCAATCAACAAGTGCTTGCATCCTAAACTATTCAGGAGCTTGCAGTACATATAATTGACAGATCATATTTTGAAATATCCATCACCCTAAACAAAGACTTAACTCAAAAATAGATTTACCGTGGACTGACTTGAATAGAATCAAAAAGCCGTGCTTCCTTGTACATTTCAAGGACAAAAGCAATGCATGATGTCGATTTCCCATCACTATTGGTCAGCAGTTCATCAAAGGATGACACACGCTTAATTACCAATCGACGAGGCTACTAGGCCATTAGCAATCGAAGTTCTCACTTGCAGTTTTACTATTTGTTATATGTAAATCTGCCAGAGCTTGCAGCTTGTCAACTTAATTAATACAATCGCATTACTGTCATGCTAACCTTCCAGCTTGCATATATCTATTTCTGGATTCCATTGTTTCTTATATGAGAATGGGTGAAAAATAACAAATTTCCATGAACTTTAGACAACATCAAAACCATAAACCATGTATTCAGAACTGAAGCTGCCACTACTTATCGGTATCTTCTTGGCATGCTTTGATGCCATCGATGGTCGTATCAATACTAGGGATGATTTGTTGCTTGATAGAGGCTCATTTCATTGTGCAATCTGGGTCATTAGACCAGGGAAGAAAAAGGCATGTAAAAACATTAATGAATCTACAGGCATTGACCATTGAATCATGTTTCTTGCTCTTGTCATTATCATATCAACTCCTCCAATTGTTGATTGTTCAACAACAGTTTGGTTTAACAAATTATAGGTTACATGTCATCTGTAGGATGCAGTCCAGGAAGGACTTACGGTTCCTACAATCTAAAGGGATTGGCGTTGACTTTCCTAGTCCATTGTTTCATTGACAGGTGACTTGGCCAACAAACTTCCAAAACTATACTATGTTTAGAACACGAACTCTGCTTTTACACCTCAAACAATGACAAACTTGTTAACACAGACTCCCTTATGTCTGGCATGCTGGCTGATGGGGGCTCCAAGGCTGGTAAATCAATTTTCATTGGCAGCAATAGGTTCTATGGGCCATGGAATCAACAAGCAGATTGTTTCCCATGATAAATATTGAATGACTTACGGTTTGAAAAATCTGCAGATTTCAGGTAGCAATGATCTTCTCTTAACATGCAACCTCCTACATTCAATTAAGCATCCAGCGTTTTTACATTGGAATTTGAAATGTCAGAGTTCTGTTCCTGATCTCTCTTTCCCATCCAGAGTATAATCTGTTCATCCTTAAACAAAATAGGCACGCATGGAACCAAGTCCTGCATTCACAGGAAATTGAATGAAACCCGGGGATTAGCATTGAATTAAAGAATATTAAAATTTCTCCAAAAAAGCTTAATTAGAATAGGAGAATTACCCTTAGCTTCACACCTATCCTTTTGCAGTCACTGGTACCGACATGGGTGCAGTCTAGCCTAACTACCTCTTCGGTTTGGAAGGCCTCCCTGACTCTTGCCACAACATTTACGTAAACTCCATTCCTTGCTGAACATATAATCGCATCATCAGTATTTACTTGAATGATCGATTACTATTATCAATCACTTACTTTGAGTCATCATCACCACATCAAGACCAAACTAGAAATCCCTCTAAGAAAATCACTTACTAAGTTTCATAAGAGCAGGAGAATGAAGCCCTCTATTTCTCATTTCCTTGGTTTCTTCAAATGTCAGACCATCGGCAATATTCTTCACAAGCTTTGGATATATAGGAGCATAAGGTTTCCACAGCATAAGAGGTATAACTGGTCGGTTTTTGGGATCATAATTTCGACCCCGGTATAAAATGAGAACATTTATGTGGCGGTAAATGATCTTCCCTCCAGATTTATCCTACATAAATACTCCCATCTAGATCAGCTAATAATAAACCGAAATCCGAAAAGATCAAAACAAACGATCAAGATTGTTCTCAGTATCTACCTCAAGGTGGCAGCAGACATTGTCCATGTCAAGAGTTGGCAGTCCTAAGCACTTGATCCTGACAGCTTCAGCCCTCTTCCAGTGATTGTGAATATCATCCAACATATTGTGAGTGACCCCATTCTTCCCTAATACACGCAAACTGTAAATCTCACTCTTCATTCCATCAACAAACACAAAGAAAGCCTAATGCAAGTAGACATAAAATAAAAACTTGCTACCAACTTGAGCTATGGTTATATGGAGTAATAGAAACTATTATCTAATGAAGCTTACCTCCGTCAATCAATACGGCAAAGGTTTTAACTTAACTAAATCCATAACAAAAAGTTTCATTCTTTATTACTAAAAAAGAAGGCTTTCAAATAAAGAAGAGGTCAAAAGAAAATTACCTAGATTGATTTGCCGAGCACAATCACTATGCCGATACTTTTCAACCAGCAGCCCAACTTCCTCCTCCGTAAGCGGATCTCCAAGAACTCGTCTCCTCTCCTCCTTAACCCGACAACCATCCACTTCATCTCGCGCCAAGGCAGAAGTCCCAGTCCATTCCCTATCGAGCCTCCCAGGTCCGAACGGAGAAAACCTCTTAGGTTCCCGGAAGCCAATGGGCTCAAGCCTCGGATCGGTTTCAGAATATGAGTGTCTGAAGTCAAATGGGAGGTCCGACTTCAAAGGTAGAGAAGGATTAGGATTGCGAGTATGATCGAGTGCCTTTGGTTTGGGCTTTTGAGGTTTACGGGGTTTGGAAATAGGAGAAAATGGAGGGTCGTAAGTAGTTTCTGAGATAAGGCGAGAGAAGAAATAAGGGAGGAAGGGCTTGGGTGGGTTCGAGAGTGGACGTGAAAGGAGTTTTCGCATTGTTTTGGAAGTAGAAAAATTGGTTGTTAATGATAATCTTTGAAAATGGCAAAAAGAACTTCAAGAAGAAGAAGGTGATTTTAAAAATAACAACTCATTGAGGGGCATTTAGTAAATAAAAATAGTTCATTATTTGTTGACTTGGTGCCCCTATTACTCTTGGTACTTTTCATTTACGTCCCTTGTTAATTACCATGTGCTTAAGAATTTTACCAAGATCTTGGCAAATGAGCTTATCAATGTGCAAAACATTAGGTTTGTTTCATCAAGAGGATTCATCATAAATCAAGCTTCTCCATTGATAAGTTTGCAAGTAAAAACCATGTGATGAATATTTGCAAAGTTTGCATAACCTTGTCTAAATATTGGCTAAAGGCGGCAAGGTTAAACATTACACTTGCTTGATTTTAGTAAACTGCAAGCTCCAGCTATGGGGAAAGCAAACATGACTTTATATACATTGTACGAAACAAGTATGAATACAACACGTTTTATCACAGGCAAGGCAAATATAAAAACATCAACTAATTAGGGCGAAACTATGTTGTAAACAACAAAAGTAGGGATGATAATGGGTACCCTATAAACGGGTATCCGATATTATTTGATCCGTTTAAGTAAGATTAAAGTAGTGTATAATCGAGTTTGGATAGTAAAATTACTATCCGTCATGGTTCGAGTAGGGTTCGAATAATTATCTTAAGGTACCTACTATTCAAACTCAATTATAAATAATAATTAATTAATACAATATTTATATTTTTCATATATAAATTATTTATTATTATGTTGTATTTAATTAAATTAAATATTATAATTATGATTTTTAATTTTAATTTATTTTTATAAGTTAAATTAAATTTATTAATATAACTTTCTAATTAAATTATTTCAAAATTGATTTTCAATTTAAATTTAAAAATCAAACTTTGACTTAATAAACGAATAATTAACGGATTCAAATATTTAAACGAATATTTTATATTTCGTAAGGATAAAATTCAGATAACATAAATAAAAATAACCGGATAGTTAATCGAGTTCGAGTATTATTAAAATTCATCAGATTCAAATTCGAATATTTCAAATTTAGCGATACCGGACTTGTTCACATCCTTTAACAAAAGCAACAAAGATATTAAATCATAAAGCAAGCAAACTCTGAACCTTACAGGTCCAGTTATTAAACTAGAATTTGATTAAAAAAAAAATGGCCTTTGTCATTCTGTCCACATCAATGTTCCATTTTCTATCCTGTACAACAATTCAATACCTGAAATCCTCCACCCTAGTCTGATTACCATATTTACAACTGATATTGAGCACAATTTCTTGTGGCATTTTGCATTCAATTGGCCCAAACAATATGGATGTACTAAAAGTAGAGTAGTAGTTGATCACTGGCATAACAACAAATGGCAGAAGTGAAGCTATCTAGCAGGTTCGGGGCCTTGAGTACTTCGGAGGCATTGAAGGACACCGTTCGTTCATATGGGGGTAGGGATCCATGGAATTATATCCAGGTAGTTCCATTCGATACTTCCCTAGAATCTGACAATAAGGAAGCTTTACATTGTCTGCATCATTGCACCACTTTGGCAGCCGGCTTGAATTATTCTCGAAAAACCTCAGAGTGTAAGAATCTTTGATCTGTGTTTTCAGCATTAAGTTAATCAACAAGAGCTTGCATCATAAACAACTCAAGAGGAGCTTGTACTATGAATTAAATAACAGATTATATTTTGAAAGGGATCCATCACCCTAAACAAAGACTTTACTCACCGTGAACTCAGTGACTTGAATAGAATCAGCAATCGGATCAAAAAGTCCTGCCTCCTTGTACATTTCAAGGACAAAAGCAATGCATGATGTCGACTTCCCATCACTATATATCCAATCGTCCTGTTCAGGAATTGTCAACAGCTCATCAAAGGATGATCCACGCTTTTCTGTTTCCACCAATATATCAGGAAGGTCAAGACCCTGCAGTAAACACCATAGTTAGAGAAAGAAAAGATAATGTCACATTAATTTTAACTTCCAAACAAGAACAAAAAAATAACTTATAGATTCAATATTTTTAAAGACCAAACAGTCAGAGAACATTGTAGGATCTAAGAATGATTATATGCACGCAGCTTTCCCTTTGCATTAACAAAGAGATTGTTTCCGTAACTTGAAATGATGACCTCCAGGTTACAAAGTAGCAGCTTTTACCGTTGCCCTAAACTCACCCTCATTAAGAAGCTCTCATTAAAAAAAAAAAAAAAACCCTCACATGGATGTAATTAAGCAAGTTGCATATGGTTTGTGTCAATAAACCGCTAACTCAATTTCTACCATATAAGTTAAACAACCAAGAAAGATACCATACCTGAGTTCCAAGTCGCTTATTTAAGGCCTCATTCCACATGTTAGCAGCATATTCAGGCTGTATTTTACTCCAAACTGTCATAACGGAAGCTACCTGTATGATTGCCAGGCAATAATTTAGATTCTACGAACTGCAAAATTTACAAAAAGAGAGACAGCAATAAAGAGGGAACAAGACTCATATGCATTAACAATATTGTTACTGCAAGTAGTAACAAATACAAGAAACAGATCAGGATTTTCTAATCATCCTATCTTTGTGTGCTTTTTACCTACCTTTGCAGTTTATTTGTAGTGCTAAAATTGACGTAACACAGAATTTTGATCTACATAAGCTCATTCCACACCTACTGCAAATTATTCTACTACTGAAAAATACAAGACATAAAAAGATCAAGTTTTAATTTGATATCACTCCAAAATGTAACCTGATTTGCATGGTTTATAAAACAAAAAGGGAGAAAAACAGAGAGAAAGAGGAAGGACAAGACCAACAAAATATCGACTAGAACATAGTTTCAAAAATGACCCACCAAACGGTCAAAAGCCGCAGGAATAATTAGAATAACAACAAAATGGAAGGGGAGAGAAATAGAGAAAGGAGAATGAAGAGAAGGCAGAAACTTTTCAGCATACACTAAAATCTTAATATGAGGTATTCAAATAAGTATCTAAATACCAGGTTAGCATCCAATGGAGGAGGATAATTCCCATCTATGGTGTCTATCCAGCTAAATATCATGTTATGATACCCATATGGTTTGCCTGCCATGTTTAATGCATACTCCCATGCAGCAGTCTCATTAAACTTGGCTCTCACATCAGGATGCAAAGGAAGTAATGCAATATGAGGATTGGAATCATCCTTCTTCTGCTCAAAATCCCACCATTCATCCCATGGTATAATTGCAATGATATCTTCTCCCTACAGATAAAATAATAACCGAGCACCGTTGATAAGTACACATGATATATTACTAACATCAGGACAATAACTAAAAGAAGGAAAGATTTGATAGCACTATGAAACTTATTTTAAGTGCAGCAACATAAATGAGAATCGATTTACAAGAACATAAAGCATAGTAGGATACAACAATGTGTTTTATGTAACTTTACTCAGTTTCGAAGTTCTTTTTTCCTTTTTTTTTAATCATATTTGAAAGGGGGCCAAATCAGATCACCAAGACAAAAGGTTTTTGGTGTTTATGTAGTGCTAGGTTAACTTATTAAGCAAATACCCATCCTATAAATCCAAATTACAGAAAGAAAAACAGTAGTTTATTTGTTTTACAGACAAACAGACAACATGATAACATTAGGGATTAAATCTGGTAAAGTCAGCTAAAGGTTTATACCATTACCTTCTCATTTTCATGTCCTGATTCACCAACCCAGAGTTTGCCTTCAGAATCCTTTAAACAAACAGCACTATGACCAGCATAAGATCCACTAACCCACTTCTCAAGGGACTCAAAACCACCCCATCGTCCACGAATTTTTGATATTACAAGGAAATCTCCGGAGTGTATGTCATCAACACTGATGTTTGTGACCCAGGGCTGAGGTCGTGCTTCAAAAGAAGCCCTCATGTGTTTCTCAAGAAACCCAATATTGGCATTCTCACCCCATCCAGTATTTGTAAATAAGGGGAAGACATCCCACAGAGCTTCAAGTGTTCCAATCATCCCTGCTTGCATCAGGAAAATAGAAATCCCCTTGTTTTTCACCTAATTCAAATATCATGTAAAAACAATGTATGAGTGTGCAGAAAGATGCGTCATTGAAACAAGATAACACTTGTTAACTCAAACTAACCGAGAATGGCAACTTACAAATTCATACTCAGCTTTTTCTTCCCACTCCTTGATTTCAAGTGTATGCTCCCGAGATACAAAATAATAATCCCAAGTAACGCGGTATGGAGTTGCAAAGACATAAAGATCCATGCATGTCCAACTATGGGCTTTGCTTACCTGGATAAGCACATAGATATCATTTTTACATCATTCTATCCTTGACAACTCTCACCAGTTCTACTATCAAGTATCACCCATAAGAAAACATTTTGCATCATTCTGAACCTGAGTTTTGCAAATATCCTATACAAAAAACCATCAACAAACGTCCTCTAACTTTACCAAAAACAGCTAACACTAGGGGGAAAAAAAGAAATATATGAAATCACACTCCTAAATTCCACAAATTAAGTAAAGAAAATCTAAAAAAAATCCAAATTATGCAATTTCCTCTCTACAAAAGAATCCATCGAAACAAAACTGAATAAAAAGAATTCAAAGTTACTTTCAGTCCAAATCAAGCAATACCCCTAAACCGAAACACTCCAAAAACCTCAATAAAACTCAAAATTTAAGCACCTTCATCGAAAACCAATTAATACCCAGATTCTGAAACACTCCAAAACATCAAAAAGAAAGCCAAAGTTATTACCTTGATATGGAGAGTTCCACCACCAAACTCACTGCCAGTCTTGTTATGGAACTCCATCCAAGCCGTGTTCTCATAAAAGCATGCACCTTTCCAATTTACGACGTGTTCTGGGGACGACACAGAGCCGACGAACGCCGGCAAAAGGTCAACGGCGCTGCTAAGGGAGTTGAGGATCGGCCACGAAATCTGTCTCGGCAACAAAGGTAGAACATCACGAGGGTGAAATGGTAATTTTGCTGTTTGGACCTGCGAGAAGAAGAAGAGTAGAAGCAAACACTGAATAAAAGAAGAGGAAGCCATGATTAGACAATGAAGAAAAGAAAAATCCTCTCTTTATTTTTCATTTCCTCTTATGACAAATCTAAAAAGAAAACCAAACATAAGATATTTTTTACGTTTTCATGATTTTTGTGTGTCTGTTTAGTTATATAAACACTTTTTTTGGATGGATTATAATTATTTTGGATTTTTGTACAAAAGAAGAATGTCCTTTTTAAATTTCTTTTTCTTTGTTTTCTTTTGAAAAAATTGTCGCTAAAAAAGACAAGAGAAATGCCTTTATTTACTCATTAGAAATCATCAACAGAGATACTTGTTTTTTTCCTTTGTTTTTGGCCTTTTTTATTGTGAAAATTAAAATTTGTTTTTTGTTCGTATAAGTTTTGACACTTAAATTATTTTAGACAAGTTAACTCAAGATATTTTATGTATTAAAAAAACTACGGTTAAAAAAATATCAATTTATTTGATTATAAATTTTGTATTTTTTTATAAATTAACATTAAAAACTTTTAATTTTATGAACGAAATTTAAATATTATTATATATAATTTTTAATTAATTTAATAATTTTTTAATACATTGTAGAAAATATTTATTATTCCATTAACTTTCTTTATTAAATTTAAAATCATTCATTTATATTCGAATCAATTATCCAAATTAACCTAAAAATTCTCTGATTTGATGATATTATTGTTCGAATCTAAATCAACTTTTTTTTTATAATCCAAATTAAACCAATCTCAACCCTTAATTTTGAATCAATATTTTGATTTTTTTTTCTGTTTTTTTCCAACCCTAGAGTAGGAGAAATTTTCTTTTTTTTTTTTAATTCATTTCAAGGTGGGGATACCAATTTTTATCATTGCAAAAGTACTAATAAGGATGTAAACTTTGATTAAGAACATCTAAGATGTGAAAATTTCAAGTTCGAATTTTAATATTTGAAATTTTTTCTATTAAAAAATTTCTTTGTTTCAAATTTAAAAAACACGTAAAAGAAAATATAAACAGATGATTTTGTTAGAAACCAAAAGGTTGCAGAAAATATGAGGAAGAAGATACCTGGAAGGAACTACAAAGAATGCAGTCAGCAGATTCTTAAACAATTTTATATAACTTTTTTTTTCTAATTTCTTTTTCTTATAAAGTAGGCATATCATTGTGAGCAACTACATGAGGAGTCCAATAATGTTGCGCTACCCCTATCTTTTGCTTGGATTCTTTGCCTCTAGTTTAAACCAAGAATCTTAAACACGATATAATAATATGATACAAAAATAATATAAATAAAAGATACGAAAATAATAAAAAATAAAACTTAGCATAAGATATGTACGTAGAAGAATATGACAAAATTTAAAAAAAAAAATATGTTTGATATGACATTAATTTTGACACAAAAATTTCATTTTTTACATAATAAAAACATGATTTTACATAACACAAATATAAACTATATACACGAATTATTAAATTTACCTACTCGAACAGAAAAATTTTGTGTAAAATAAATATAAAATATATAGACTTTACAATAATATCAATTTTACTGTAAAATTTTCCCAGCTTGAAACCTTCTTGAAGTTTCAAACGTAGACAAAAGCAAAGAAAGGACTAATCATTATATAACCTGCTTATGTTGAAGAGAAATGCAAGCGATGGTTGTTTCTACGGTTCAATGTTGGCATTGTTTTCAACCCAATTTCGACAGATTTTTGTGACAGAAACCACTGATTCAAGGCAAGCACAACTAAACAAGCACTTGAAATAAACTGGGAGCACAAGTTTACGTGAAGACACTAACGATTTCCATAACCCCACTGTTCTGGTCATGGAAACATTCATTTTAATTGAAAGTCTCCTCTGGTTTTAAGAAGTTGATCTGCATTAGAAATAAATGGAATACATTTCCCAAGCATGTTGTCATAATACAAAGGAGAGGAAACAAATGAAAGCCTCCTTCATCTTTATCTTTGTGAGTTCACATAAACCATTTGCAAGTTACAACAACCTTGAATCTGAGGAAAAAAAAAAAGAGACAGAATAATGTTAACTATCAGCCCCAAATGAGGAGATGGAGAATACACAGGGGAACCAATAACGGCGTTTGCCATCCCTGTGGCCATCATCAATCATCGCAAGACCTTCCTGCATCAACCAAAAAGGAATTTGTTAACCTCGTGAATCCGAATATATCAGTAAGATCATAAACATACCAGTTGTTGCAAGAACTTACATCTAATAAGGTATCAAGGGCATCGATAGCACGCCCATGTGTCCAGGAAAGCCGTCTCTCTACCTCATCAGCTGTCACATAGCCTTGAGCCTAAGAGAGAATCGAGTGGAACATTAATTAAGCAATTTTTTGCACTGGATATTTGTCCCAAAATGCAACACAGATATACACCTGTGCTAGCTCCAGAATTTCATTATGGTCTTTCTTCAACTCAGTTGGAACAGATCGAACAAGCTTTTTCTTTCCAGCAGAAATCACCTCAAATCCACTACCCAATGTCTGGAAAATCCAAACAGTACATATGATGCATTAAAACTGGCAGTGTCAAAATTTATAAAAGTTGCCTAAGACTAGTCCATTACAGACCATACAAAATAAGTCAGGCTTGCAAGCAGCAATAATGGCACTAACAATTCAACACATGTCCAAGAAACAATGTTGCTCAAAACGAAAGAAAACCAATCCGCCTCTTATACTCTTTCCTCTTGTCCGTCATGAGCATTGAAAGAGGGAAAAAGGGAACACAACAATGCTGGCAAACTCACTCAGTAATCAGTATGAAACAAATATGAAGTAGCTTTACTACCATACCTTCAGCTTGCTTATAGCACGCAAACAATCATCCTCAGATACAGCTTCACGATCATGTTTTCGTTTCTGACGAAGTAATTTGCAGAGTTCCTGCAGGTCGATCAAACCTCCATTAAGGGGCCTAGTGGCCAGGCATATGTCAACAATTTGCACCCCTGTCTAGCCAAGTACCAAAACCTCATTACAAGCACTCGACCAAGTCTTGACATAAATTTCTTCCGTGCTAAGGTTAAAACTTCCGAATGGATAATATGCAGTATCAAAAGACCCCAAAAAAAACAGACTTTACAGACTATGAATTCATGTATCATGCTGAAAAAGAGAAGATTATGCAGCTGCATTATCCACAAATAAATAAATTAGAAAATAGATGATTTTGGATACTAACCAAGTTCATAATAGAAATCACCAATCCCTAAAAGCTCAGCCCAAAATCCCTTATTGGAAGCCAAAGGATCCACTCCCACTTTAGCGCACATTTCGTGAAATTGTGACCTAAAAGACGGATTTTTGCGAATATCATTCTGCCCCAAAAAATAGAAATTAGAAAAACTAAAATTATTAAAAATCATGAAAAATAAAATTGAAATAAATTAATTTTTTTTTACCTTGTGTTTTCGAGCGAATTCTTCGAGTTGAGAACGAAAAGTAGCGAGCTGCTCTTTCATGAGATCAGTTCTTAACTTGGCCACATTCTCTCCAAGCAATCGATATTGATCCTGAAAATTAAACAAATAATTAAAGATAGTGTTTGTAGGATGAAATTGAGGTTAATTTGGAAATTTTTCATTAAAAATTAAATTATTTTTTCAAACAAACCCTAGCGGCTGCAGCTGTTTGAAGGCCTCCAATTCCAGGTCTTCTTTTCATTTTCCTCTCTCTTCTCTGCTTTTCCGATGAAAATTTTGATCTACAGCGGTTTGCTGTGGAGGGTAAAAGGAAGGGCAGAATTGACGGTCAAATAAGATTAGTTGCTGATTTATTTTAAGGGTTTGTATATGATATACTGACTCTTAATATATTAGAAGTTGATATCTCATCAATTTGTAAAATAAAAAATATGCTAAGCCTTTAAAAGCAAATATAAATAAATTTTTTGAATTTGCTCATAAGGACTTATTGATGAAGTGTCAACATCTGATGCATTGACAATGTATAAAAACTATACACTGTCAATGCATCATATATAAATTTTTATTTTAATACATCAGGTTGGCGCATTCGAATCATATTCGTTTTTGTGTAATGTAAAATCGTATTTGTATTTTTTTGTCAAAATTTATATTAATACAGAAAATATAAAATCTTATTTTTAGCTTTTATAATATTGATATACAATTTTTTACTTAATTTTAATGTGTCACTTTGTGTCTTATATTCTTATCATTTTTATGTCGTATAATTAAATCGTGTCTAAAATTACTAGATCTACTCACAGGTCTCACGTTCGAATCTTGTTTTTGACAACTTATTTTTATTTGTTTCTTTTTTTTTCTTTGGCTTAATAACCAAATAGACCCTCAACCTTTAGCATAAAATGGAATTAAGCCCTCAACGTTTTATTGTGTGAAAATTAGTTCATAAATTTTTATTTCATTGTAAATAAAACCCTCAACCTTTTAAAATTATGCAATTAAGTCTAAATCTATTAAATGACACTAACTGCAGTTAGTATTGCACACGTGACATGCCATGTGACAATCAACTAAGCTATTCACGTCAGCTTTCACATTAGATGTCCAAATTGCAGTTAATGTCATTTAACAGATTTAGATTTAATTGCATAATTTTAGAAGGTTGAAAATTTATTTACAATGAAATAAAAGTTTATAGACTGATTTCTACGTAATAAAACGTTGAAGGCTGAATTCTATTTTGTGCTAAAAGTTGAAAGTCTTTTTGGCTATTAAGCCTTTTTCTTTTGTCCTTTAGGCTTTCTGTATTAACTTATATTTAGATGATTGCAACGGGAAAATCCTTTATCATTCTTTTTCTGCATAAAAACCATCTTAATCTCCCAATATATACAAAGAAAATGCAAAATACTCTTTTAGGCAACAATAGTTTAGACTGTTACATACTCTGTTGTGTGTATAATCAAACAACCAAAACTGTTTATACATAAATTTCTCTTGTAGACATCAGAGGATAATATGTAAGATGTAAACAGAGAATCAGGTGACTCAAAGGAACCTATTTCTATGAGTTTCTGTGTGAGCCTATCTGTGTTTGTCTATCTGCATTTCAGCAGTAATTGATGAAGGGCTAAAAATAGTGAAGGATAAATGTGTAGTCATCCTCGGTTGCTAGCAGTTCAGTTGTCTGTTTGAAAAAGTCAATGTTCAGTTATGATGCTAACCCCATGGCTTCCTTTGGTATCAGAAACAGGAACATAATTGGGATGAAAGTGCAGAAGAATTGAATAGCGATGCCTAAAAGAAGGTTGTCAAATGATCCTGAAGAGATGTTCAAGATCGATGCCAATCCAGCGCCCACAAAAGATCCTACAGTGGACCCAAGGTTGTTTATTGACATGAAGAGAGCAAATAGCGTTCCCTCGATTCCTGGTGGGCATAGCTGTCCAGACAAGATCAAGAATGGCATGAACCTGCATTTACATGGATAGGTTGGTCGAAGAGTGAATGTTTAAGTTCCAGCAAGTACGCAGAATTCGAAATAATGAAAAAGGCATGTGCCTTTGGCACTTGACAAGGAATTTCATTTGTAGCATTCTCATACTAACGATGAATTATCAAAAGAAATGGTTATACATACTTGAGTTGGTTAATGGCATCAGAAAGTGCAGATCCAAAAAGCACCAAGGTCTTGTCTGATACTCCGAAGGCAACATTAGTTCTAGACACCAAAACAATATCGAAGAAATTCAAGAAAGCCAAACCAATATGAGCCACCCTGCATTATGTTTTCAGAATAGGAGACACAAATTGATCAAATTACTTTAAAGAACGAAAAACGTTTGCCAAATGAGTCTTAAACAAAACTACTAAGTACTTACATGAGAATTCTACGTAACTTCATTTTCTTCAAGTACTGATTATAAGTAAATGTCCCTATCATGAGGCCTAACCATCCAACAACCCGTGCCGTCCCCAAAAACGATGCATCCAACTTCAAGAACTCTGTCTGGTAGTAGAACATGACAGTTGAAAGGTTTGGAACAGTGACATGCGCTAAGAAAAACCAAGCCATTGGTCTGGAGTTTCCAGGGGCAAATTACATCAAAAGAGAACATGATTAGGAGGGCAAAAATATATGTAAAATAGAAACTGGTATCAAACAAGAATGTCAACTAGGATAACACCAAAGAACAAGTGCTGATTATTCAGTGCTGGATTGGCATATTTAAATGCTGTTTTAAATCTAAATCTATTGACAAGTGAACCAACATTAGTGCAGACTATTATAGAGCATGAGCTATTATCTATTTGAGTAATAATCTCAAGCACTTCATAACCTTAACTGACACTACATTTAACTCTCAGTAAGTACCAGAAAGTAAGTTAATATCTACCTCAAAATAATTGGCTGTTTAAAAGCACGGCACAAACTGTAAGTGGCATCTTTCAGAGACTGATACCACTGGAATGCGAGGGACTTGCCCTTTCCAGGACTTTGCATCTGCACATTTTTAGGCATAAATTGTGTTTTTTTGCTCTTCTTTCTTTTTCTGGCACTAACATTGGATTTCTTTTCCAAAGAAATGTCTTCATCAAAATTTTTAGTCTTCCCGTTCAAAAGCTGGGAATCATTCGAATTAGAGAATTCAGATAAAACTTCACCATCCACAGCATTCTCTTCAACCAAACCACAAGAAAATAACTGTATGGCTGGAAGTGCAGAGAAAAGAAGAAAAATAATATCTATCTCTAGGTTGGTTAATGCATATCCTCCAAGCAAACTCCCACATACGCCACCAAACGCCATTGCTAACCATGATATTGACTGAAGGTCTCCAGCAAATAAGGCCCTGATCAAAATTAGTTCAACTTATCAGTTATTTGTTCTTCAGAATACATAAAATTTCACGCAAACAATTGGTTACAGAAACATAGAAGGGTTTATCACACAGCAATGGGAAGTAAATTTGATAGATGAACATACTTCTCACATCTTACAGCCTCAGCGATCATTGCATCAACAACAACATCTGCCATTGCTGAACCCAGGTTTTGCACTGTTAATAGGATTACGAGGTGCCACATGGAACTCCTTGAGGTTTCATTTACACCCAGAATAAGCCATGGCACAAGAGACATCACAGTGGCAATCACCAAGTACGGAATCCTTTTTTTCCCTTTAATGGGAATGCAGTCAGACAAAATCCTGCATGTGGAAACAGATTAAGGCTCCAACAAAGCAAGGGATAGTATAATGCTAATGATGGAGAATGGAAGTAACAAAATATTTTAGTTTTAGTCTTTTAATTGTTTTGGAGTTCTAGGCTGAAAATATATTGTGTTTAATTTTATTACTAGGATTTAGAATTTTATTTTATTCTTTTATTGTTTTATTTTTATTAATAGGATTAGGGTATTAGAATTTTAATAGAGAATTTGTATCCTATTAGGATTAGACTTGCTTGCTTATAAATAGGCTTTGTACTCACTTTAAAAATATAGAGAATAATAATTTCAGAATTTTCAACAAAGTTTTGCTCTTTGGTTGTGTGACTCAACCATTATTAGGTGTGACTCCTAAGAAACCCTAGGTGAGACTCCCTAGGCTTTTATTCTTTACTGTTTTAGCAGCATAATTAGCCCTAATTCACATCTGAAACCCTAATTCAAACCTAACTCAGATCTGTCCTACATCAATTGGTGCCATCCATGGGAAACAGAAAAAAAAAATCAGATCTATAAAAAAAAATCTGATCTGTAAAAAAAAAATCTGATTTGTAAAAAAAAAAAAAAGTTCTGGACAGATTTGAGTTTGCAATTAGTTTACTCCGTTTTGCGTCCATAATGGTGACTAATGCTGAACTAAGTAAGGCTATGGTGGAACTCCAACAAGACCATGAGCGTACCAAGGGTGCTGTGGAGAATATGAATGAACGTCTTAATGGTTTACAACAAACTGTTGAAACACTAGCAGCTTCTATAGCACGAATAGAAGCACGTCTAATTCTAGCCCCACAAGATGCTCCTGTCCAACCTGTTGCTCAACTACCTACAGTTGTAGGAGAGCGTGTCGAGCCACGTGATTATGTTGGAGATATCACTAGGAAGGTGAAAGTAGGATGGCGGATTTTGAAGGTAAAGTGGATCCAACTTTGTTTCTTGATTGGCTTAATTCCCTTGAAGACTATATCAATTGGTATGATATGTCGGATGAAAGAAGGGTTTGATTTTCCAAGATGAAGCTAATTGGGTTAGCAAAAATCTGGTGGTATGGTGTGGAGAGTGAAATAACAAGGTTAGGACAGCCCCAAATTCAAACTTGGGAAGAGATGAAGGCCAAGCTCAAAGAAAAGTACTTGCCACTTAATTATTTTGAGAAGATGCGCCAACAAGCGTATAGTTTATGGCAAGGCAGCATGTCTGTTGCTGAATACATGAATAAATTTGATGAATACAAGATAAGGAGTCAAGTTGTGGAAGATGCTCCACAAGCAGCATCACGATTTCAGGCTGGGTTGAGGATTGATATTAAAAGGGAGATGCTTAGGCAGCCTATTAGTTCAGTAGAACAGGCCTTCCAGGCAGCCCTTGATGCAGAACAATATTTGAGCTATTCTACTAGCAAGAGAATGTGTTTTCAAACTGGGAAATAGAAGCTAAGAGGAACTTTGGTGCAAATCTAGAGAAAGCAACTATCCTTGCTCATCCTAATGGAACAAGACCTTCTACTAATGTCAACAATCCTAAAATGGAGTATGTTTGTTTCAAGTGTGGGGAGGCAGGACACTTTGGGCGTGCTTGTCCAACAAAAAGAAATATGCATATGGGAGTGGAAAAAGAGGATGAAGAAATTCAGAAAGATGATGATAGTTCTATTGATCATGGCACTTATGAGGCTGATGATCTTGACTCTGATGGTGTAGATACATCACTCTTGGTTCGACATATCTTGACAACCCCTAGAATGGAAAAGGAAGATTGGTGACGCACTTCAATATTCCAAACACTTGTTCGTTGTGGTGACCAAGCTAAAAAACTTGTCATTGATGGTGGGAGTTCCATGGATGTAGTTTCTACCTCCACTGTTGAGCGTCTCAAACTAAAAACCCCTACAAAGTGGGTTGGATTGACAGAACCACAATTCCGGTAACACAACAATGTCTTGTATCTTTTAGTTGTAGTGATTACGTTGATTCTATACTTTGTGATGTTATCCCTATGCAAGTTGCCCACATCCTTCTTGGTCGTCCTTGGCAATATGACCGAGGTGTGAGTCATGCTGGTGAGGCAAACACCTATAGTTTTTGTCACCGAAACAAGAATATTGTTTTAAAGCCAATGAGTTTAGAGGATTTTAAGAAGTATGAGAAGAAAAGGACTCCAAGGTCTAGTAAAGTCGTGAAGGGTGAGAAGAAGCCTATCCATATTTTGACTAAAAGGCAGTTTGAAGTTAAGAGCAACAAAAATTACCCAATACATGTTAATTCGAGAAGGAGGCCTACTGATTTCAATGAAGGTAACATGGGTATGAAGCGGAATAAATCCAATACGTATCCAAGAGGAGTTCACAAGAAGCTTCATCCACATTATCATGCTTTAAACTCGCCGGAGTCGAGTTTTTCCCAGTGGGGGAGAATGGGAGCAACAAAATATTTTAGTTTTAGTCTTTTAATTGTTTTAGAGTTCTAGGCTGAAAATATATATTGTGTTTAATTTTATTAATAGGATTTAGAATTTTATTTTAGTCTTTTATTGTTTTATTTTTATTAATAGGATTAGGGTATTAGAATTTTAATAGAGAATTTGTATCCTATTAGGATTAGACTTGCTTGCTTGCTTATAAATAGGCTTTTTACTCTCTTTAAAAATATAGAGAATAATAATTTCAGAATTTTCAGCAAAGTTTTGCTCTTTGGTTGTGTGACTCAACCATTCTTAGATGTGACTCCAAAGAAACCCTAGGTGAGACTCCTAAATTTTATTCTTTGCTGTTTTAGCAGCATAATTAGCCCTAATTCACATCCGAAACCCTAATTCAAACCTAACTCAGATCTGCCCTACATCCGCTAAAGGGGCAGTTTTCTTGTCAGCACATATTCTTCAACTAGAAAGTTTTTATCGTGTTCGATTCAGGCTTTGTATGGATTACATCATAAATAACATCCTTCTATTACATATAGCAGAGTCATCACACCCTTTCATGTGCCATAAAATTTTTCCAAAGAGATTCTTTCTCTACGCCTATATTAACATGCAAGAGATTGATTTATCAGCTAATTATGATATTATCCAAATTGACTTGGAATCTCATGTGTCCTTTTTGCAATAAGTAAATCTACCACAATTATGTCTTTTTCTCAACTAGGCACAAGAATGATGCATACCCGTATATAGGCTTTATGCTCCATGGGAAAAATGCTATTGAAAACACAAATTGTGAAGCTGAAGGTGACAACTTAAGCCTATCCTTCAGCTGGTAGGAGACTGCTGTCCATACAAATGATCTGAAACCCTGCACTCACACATCAAGAAGTTACTTTAGATTCCAAATTCAAAGTATAGAGAAAAAAAGAGGCCAGAAAGGAACACAAATAGGAATTACAAGAACATAGAGATTAGCATTATTTGGAAACTTGCAACAAAAAATATGAGCTTGCTTCACTATAAAAGCTTATGCAGCAGATATTTTTGGGGATCTTGAATCACACTTAAGATTCATATTGGCAAAGCCATAGGGAAATTTATTGAAGTAAAGTGGTAGTTTCTACTTAACTAAAAACCATTTAGACTTATTGGCCAAACTATTATTAAACTCATAGAAAAGGAAAAGCTTCCCAATATTATAGTTTGACACATGACAAACATCTCATTCATCAAAATTAACATTAACCAAACATCAAAATCAGGAAGATCTATGTTCCTTACTGAAACATGTTGGAAAACTTCATATTCAACAAATTTTTTGCCTTCAAATACCCAAAAGAGCCTTTTTTTTAAATAAAAAAATGAAATAAAATACTAATGCAAATTGTCATTTTCAAATTCCCATAGCATCCAACTCCAAATTTCTGTAATCAACAAATCTTTTTAAGGAAAAACAAAAATTTAAATGCAAATTCTTATTTTTCAATCAAACCCAACAAGAAATCAATAAAAAAAAAGAGGATACCCAGAAGCTCAAAGCAATGAACTTTCACATCATTATGCATCCAATGAATCAAACCAAGAGAAAAAGAGAAAGAATTGGGGAACCTGGGTGAAGTAAATCAAACAAACAAGCCACAAAAACGCCAACCCAAATGCCGTTTTGAGCTGCTTGATCCATCCTATCATCTTTCAAAAACAAATAAAAAAAAAACTTCGAATTTCTCTCCCTCTTTCTTTGTTTCTGGATCACCAAAATTCTTACAACTTATTTTCTTCTTCTCTCTTTCCAACGGCATATTTGCAGTTAACGCTGATAAGACTTTTATACCCATGGTTTTTGATTCATCGGAGCCTTCTACGTAGTTATCAGGGATTATTTTGTCAGTTCAGGGAAAAAAGCAGTGAACACGTTTTTGGTCCTACCAATTCTCGCCACGTAAGCTCTGGTCCCGCCAAAGTGACCGAGTCACAGGCGTGGCCTGTTACACGTTTTGACCTTGACTTTGGGTGAAACATATCATTGTCTGTGACTGTTCGTGTTCACCCGCCAACCCAACTTACCTTATCCTTGTTCTTTTCAGATCAAAAAAGCAAAATTTTGGTTAGATACGGTAGGGTAAGTTTTAAATTTTAACCTTCAATTGTATCTGCAGTTTTGCACGTAAGAAGATAATTTTTCATGAATTTATTAATTTTGACGTAAATAATTTTTTTAAACTAATCCTCTGTATATATATATACTAGATATAAGCCCGTGCGATGTTGCGGATCTATTTTTATTTTGTAATTTTTAAAGTTAGTTAAGTTGATTATTAAATAAGAGTTATTGGACATAAGAAATATTTATTTCCTTCATAATGTTTAGTACAAAAAAAACATGTTTACTAAAGAAAGATTTATAAAAGAAACGTGTTTACTAATAATAGAATTTATATATCAAACAACATATCCAAAAATAATTTTTTAAAAAATTTAGATTAGCTTGGATTAAAAAAAAGATTATTATCCTATCCACTGTCTCTGCCTTTTGTTCTTTCTGGATTTCATTTCCATCATCAGGTGCAGCATTACAGTATAGTGACTGAACAGATTCTCATCACCACACTGATTTAATTACTTACTAGTAAGTTTACTTAGTCGTATGCATGTATTAAATAAACCAACTTAACAGGTCTAAGCAACCAAAATAACAAAAAATGTGAAAACAGAAAGTCATAATCTTTACTAATTAGCCGTTTCATTTGAAATTTGATTTGAGGCGGCAATGATAATCAATAATCATGCCACTAATCCCACTGGCAAAGCCGAGTTATCAGGAAAATGAAAAGAAGTTCATGGTAAATAAAGCATGACTCTTGACTTTAAATAGTAAGACAAACAGATAATTTGTGCTAGAAACAAACAAATTAAGATAATAATACAACAACAATAAAAACTAAAGCACAAATATATATATATATATATATATTTTTATATACGGCATCATGGTTCAGACAATTTAAAAAAGAAGTAAGAAAAAATTAGCTAAGAATGTTTTGTTCATATTATTAATTATGTGTAAGGTTTTAAACCCATCTATAAACATTTTTATTTTAAGAATAACTAATTGAATTATTTATATTTACTCCAAAGTACAATATGCAAAGTAAAAGTATTTTTCCTAGAAAAGTTAGAGAAAAAAAATCCTTTCATATAATAATTTTTATTCGAAAGCAAAATTTGAAAAATACATAATTTATATCTATTTGAAGTATTATTTATTTTTAAATATTTGCCATGTGTCGGTTAAATAATATATTTGAATATTGTTTTTATATTTTAAAATTATTATCACTATTAATAAATATAAAATGTTTTAAAAAATTTATTATGAGGCGAGAGAAGAACTTATTATTGTGATTTGAGATTGATTTTATATAGCTAGTATATTTTTCGTGTTTAGTAAGTTTACATCTGCTAGTGGAGATATAATTTTAAAAAATAGATTTAGAGAAATTAGATCTAAACTTTTTTAATTAAAAATATTTAAATCAATTAGCTTTTGTGTTGTTTGATTTTTCCTTGATTAAAAATCAACTCAAAGATAAATGAATTTTTTTATTTTATTTTTTATTAATTTTTTATATTTAGAATGCATCATTTGTTAAACCCTCTATCATATTTTTATTTTGAATTTTTTTTAATTTATGTGCCGAATCATATTATTGCTAGAGAAAAAAATTGAAGATTTAAAAATAGATTAAAAGGCATAACAAAAAAAATTCAAAAATAAAATAAAATTAAAGAACTTAACTAAAAAATGAAAACCTAAAAATAAATTAGAAGGCATAATAAAAAAAAATTTAAAAAAACAGAAATAAAATGCTAAATCAATTGAGACATGACACATGGCTCGTATGAGAGATAAAATACTAAATGGTATGGGTTAGAAAGGTGAAAGAAAATGAGTGAATAACAAAACCAATGTGAAGCTGGACGTGAAGCAAAAAAAAAGTGATTTTTATATAATTTAAACAATATTAAAAATTATTAACTTAATTAATTTTTAAAATGTTTTAACATATATATTTAATATTAAAATATTTTTATTTTATTAATTATCAACATTAAATATATAGAAATTAATGATCTACAAAATATATACTATAAATGTATTTGTAAATGTAATCTTTCGTTAAAAAAAATGTACTGTATATACATTTGAAGAATTATTTAATTATTGAGTATTTTTTAATTGTTATGTGTTAGTTAAATAATATTTTTGGAGATTGATTTTATATTTTTAAAATTTATTATCATTATTGATAAATATTAAAATAAATATATAAAAATTTATTATTTGAACGAATAATTTTTTATGAAAATAAATATATAAAATTTAAAGATCAATTTTTTATGTTGTTTATTTTTTTTTCTATTAAAAATAAAATTCACATATAAATGATTTTTTTTGTTCTTTAAATTTATGAAAAAAATAAAAAAATAAAAAAAGTTGAAGAAGAAAAAAAAGGAAAAAACTGAAAAAAAAAACCAGAGACTGACACGTTGTACTTGAAGAGACAAAAATATATATATAGTTATAGATATATATATACATTGGTCGAAATTTAAAAATCAAACCTGGTAAAAAAAATCATATATGGAAGAAAATCCGTGACCACAAAAAATGAGTTTTTGTAGTTAAAACTTTTCCAAATGAGTGACGCATTTTTTTGTACCTTTTTGGTCAATTCTCTTGTCGATAGGTAAATTTCCATTCAGCCACAAGATTTTGCTTTTTTCAAAGTACGTCTTGTCTTGTCTGAACCCAACATCAAGTTATATGGTCAATTTTTCATCAATCATTTTTTTGGACCAGCAGCCTTAAAAGCAGAACACGATAGACGCATCTTGAAGTGTTCAAAACGCAAAAGAGACAATGACTCAGAAAAAAGAAATGGGTGCGGAGAAATTGCTCGGACTAAAACTCTAAACGGATCAAGTTAGTAAACTACTAAAAACTCTTGAAACCAATTTGATAATTACTCAAATTTGATTTTTTTTTTTCGAGTTGAATCTGAACTTAAATTATTCAAGAAAAAATTCAATCGAGTTCGAATTTCTTAAACTCAATGTTCTTAGTATATACTTGACTCAATTACACACTACCTTACAACAATTAAAGTTCCTCACGATTCTTTGTTCATATACAACCTTTGCTGGTAGACCACAGTATAGACCAAGGTGAACTGTCAGAAAAATGCACATTTCGGTATTAAGAACATATAAATTACAACAATAAATAGCATTTTTTCATTGATTCTTTGTAAGACACCCATGGATGAAACTAAGGTATACATGTAGACAAATATTTTAAATACAGTAGGTTGGAGCACTGGATGGTCGATATACAAAGGGTCGGACAGTGTGGAAATGACCTGACGGGCGATTATAAGTGAACTTGACGCCGGTACTGCCCTCCCCAAGATGGTTGCAGCGATCGTGGAAGCTACTGATAGGTCGTGCCAAGCATGCATCCCACCGGTCACTCTCAGGCATTGTTTCCGCCACTGTGTATATCCCCTTGGCGTTTGTGAAAGCCTGATAGTTTACTACTTCCCCGGATTTTGTAATGCAAAGAACAGCAACCTCAGCACCTTCACCGAAACAACATTGCACATAAATATAAGATAAACTGATCACATCTCATTGATGATTTTATGTATTTCTAGACTCTGTTTGAAATATTAGTTAAGATTTCGACAGACCCCCCAACTTCTCATGGTTAAAGACTAAAGTAATCAGGAATTACCTACATGAATGAATCTAATTATGTTCTTTAAAGCATCAATGGCATGGTACAAGATGAAAACAACAGAAAACATAGATGGAGTTATCGGCCCTCACCAACAATGGCAATCAAAGCACTATAGTGTCAGAGCATTGTCTCCTTCTTAAGACAGATAAAAAAACATGGGGAGATAAACTCATAAGGAATCCAACTGGTAAAAAGCTACATTTCAATGCCACCACTGAAAGAGAGTTCATCAGTTATTCTTCAAAAACTACAAAGTTCATTCTCATCTATGCGTGGAGTATTTTCTACCATTAAAAAAAATATGACCTTAAACTTCGGGAACAGGTATGCCAATTGCAAATGGCTTCTCCTTGACCATCGAAATGAACAAGGACTTATGTATAAAATACCAGGCCTCTTTTTCAATCTGTTTGAAAGTTTCAGCGAGTATCCATTCTTTGATTGATAATCCACTTATTTCACAAAGTAAGCAAAAAGAAAAAAGAAGCATCAAATTGACCATGATGAATTGGTGCCTTGTGAGATTGTTGTATCTTTACATCAGTGTTGTGTCTTTACCTTAGATCTGTTGCACTAACTTAAACAGCAAAGTTAACATGACAGCCATCACAGTCACCGAAGAAAGAATAAGAAACCAAAGATCATGAAGATATCCCAGACTTTTTTCAGTTTAAGCCTAAAACAGAATTGCTTACACAGACTTTTGGGAGAATGCAAGCTACACGAAAACGATTGAGACTGCAGCAGTCAGCTCAGAGACCCTTTCTAACACTATAATAGCTGTTTGCAACCAGTTAGCCATCGATAAAACATTCGAGTAATCACCAATCACAGAAGCAATTTACAGAAAGCAAAATAAACCACAGCAAACCTCAAATAGACAAACTGCAAAATCCAGTAAACTAATCATAGCATCAACAGGTAATTTTTTTTCTTTCTTCAATTTTAGCATAAATTGAAGCAATCCAATGCAGTAATCTAAACAAGACCAACCATCACCTGATTTGAACCAAAATTTCAATTAAAGCCACATTTCAAGTTCATAAACCACAAACTAACCAAAAAAGGAACAAACTTTATCACTACCCATAAACCTACCGACACAGTAAAGAATCATAATTCCAACGCAAACTCACTCCAATTTCCAGCTTAAAAGCACAGCTTAACCAATCAAACAACCATTATTATAAATTATTAATAAAGAAAGAGAAATGGAGATAAGGAGATAGAAGAACCTTCTAAAACATGATCTTCAGGACCAATCGACGAATCAGCACAAACATCACAGACAACTCTACCATGAATCTCACCGGTCCAAGATTTGACACCTGAGATTAAGAAGACAGCTAAGACAACAAAACCCAGAACCCGATTCTTGATCTTTGATTCCATGGGATGAGCTTCTTTTCAGTTGATCTGACAAATGTAACCGCAAAGGAGAGCAGGCAATGTTTTCTTACAGGACACGTTGGGGGATTTAGTTGGTTCCTTGGACTTGGACTTCTCTAATCTTCGCTGGAGCTGCGTAGATCTGTTCTGTTGAATCCATCCTGTACTTGCTTTTCTTCCAACTTCGGGTTTGTTCGGCTCAAAGAAGCCCATCATATCTTCGTTTCAACCCAGGCCCATCTTCATGGCTACTTGTAATTTTATCATGTCTGGAGGACAATCAGGCAATTTCCAAGTATCATCACCTTGTATTTAAGCATAGCAGCTGGAACCCTAGTCTCTTGTCTCTTTATCTCCGTCAAAGCGTTTCCAGTATCCTTTACCAGACGCCAAATTTATCTTTCTTTCTCCTTAAATTTTACACTGATTATTTTCATTTTTTATTTCGAATATGGCGATTTTGGAGTAAAGCCATTTTCTCTTTTAATGTCGATTAATTTCTCATTTTCATTTTTTCTAATATATTCCTGTGAAGAATTAATATCAAAAATAAATTAAAAGTAGTGGACAGATTTGTTTCTATTGACGATTAACCAATGCCGAGGGATGGATTTTGTCTTTTGCAATCTTTTTTTGGTAATATTCAAAGTTAAATTTTTATTATATTTTTCGTTGTATTTCTTGAATAATATCTCCCTTCTCTGTTGATTAATAAAGTTTTCATTTTTTTATTAAAAAATGTCCTTTTTTATGCTGATCAGAGATCAATTCTACATCCCTATGATGAATTTCTATTGAATTTTAAAAGTTGATAGGCCTGACTTAAAATGAAGAATAGATAATTTTGAGGGATGTAATTTTTATTATTTTTATCCCAATTTTAATTGTGATTATTTATAGATTATTTGTGTTTCCTTGTTCTGTGCTTTACATTGATCATATGTTCAGTGATATCCTTCTTGGAAGAATATTTCTTTTAATTTTTATTGGAATTTGACTTTGCATCCCTGTAAAGAATGATTTTTCAAAAAATGAAAGTAGTGGACTGATTTTAGCTTGATGAGTGATGAATCTGAGGGATGTATACTCATAATTTACTAGAAAAAAATTGGCTTTGGCATTCAGTCTCTGTCCATTTGCTTGTTTGCTTGAAGCTTTGAGATTCACTGTCTTTTTATCCTTGAAATTGTTTGATTATGAGCTTTCCTTTGATAAGTGATTCCTGTATTTGTAACCTCTCAGCCTGTGATTTAGAAGTTACCCTACTGTGTTTGCATCCCTATGATGATGTATATAGATGTTAAAAGTAGTGCCTGATCGATCCACGATCGGTTGATGACAAATCCAAATCTTGAGGGATGCGTTTTTTTTTTTTTTTGAGTTTTTATTGTAATGTTTTTTTGTCAATCTCTGTCCATTTGCTTGTTTGCGTGAAGCTTTGAGATTCACTGCCTTTTTATCCTTGAAAGTGTTTGATTATGAGCTTTCCTTAGCTAAGTGTTTCTTGTTGTAACCTGGATATTTATTTAGGTTAAGCCCTGGCTTCTCAGCCTGTGATTTAGAAGTTACCCTACTGTGTTTGCATCCCTATGATGATGTATATGGATGTTAAAAGTAGCCTGATCGGTCCACGATTGGTTGATGATAAATTCAAATCTTGAGGGATGCATAATTTTTCTTCTTGAGTTGTTATTGTCTTTACTTGAATACTTTTTGTCAACAGTAGTTAGAGGCTTATGTAACTTATCTTTAACATTGTGTAATCAATTCATGCCTAGCTGATCTTGCCAATAGCAGGTTTCTCTTTAGGATTTTAGCTTTGCTGATTGCCTTGTTAGCATTGAAGATTGGAATTATTATGGTGTTGCTGGCTGCTCACTGATGTATGTTAAGGTCTATTGAGCTTAATCTGGATTTTGTGTACTCTAGGTTTTTTTCTAATAGGTTGCAGATATGGACAGACTTGGTTCATTATGGAAACAGCGACTTGTAATTTGCTCAAGCATGTGTATTGATTTCTGAATAATTGAACATGAAGGTTGGTGGTGGCAGGGAAATGGCAATTAGCAAAGATTAAGAAAGAATATAACGACTCACCGGCTGCTGGCTGCTGCCTTATAATGGAAGGAGGAGTTTTTCAGTTGTATTGTTGCCATAAATATGGAGTGTGTAACTCAGGCTCAAGAAACCAAAGAAAATGAATGGACTGAAATAAGAAGAAATATTGGTTCCTCTGATTTGTGTTCCATTTTTTTATGATGTTCGGGCTTCAAAGCGCCTGAAGCTGTAACTTTTGCTGTAATTGTTACCATGGAATGCTATTCGTGAAAGATTATGAATGCACAAAGATTGTGAGAAAATGCCTCCCTTATTTGAAGCTGGAAGAATCATTTACAGCTGCATTATCAAGTTGAAGCTGGTAATAAGCCATGTTACATCACCAATTATTCATCATGTGCATGAATAAAAGCAGGGTACAAGATGTCATTGCCGTGATAACAAACTTGTCATCCGAACATTTTACATTGTTTTTGAGCTGTACCAACTGTTTTTCTTTCTTGCTAAAATGGTTTCAACTAAATAAATTCACCAAACATCAGCATCAAAATCATGAAAATGTCAAACTATGCATCTGCTTATGCTGCCCACCATTCATTTGCCAAGTTAGGAAGAAGACAATTGCATAGGTTTTTACCATTGAGAAGCTTAAAGTAATTACAGCTATTGTTTTGACTGAGATGAATGCTAGCCTGAAAGCATGATCTTTGACATAAGCTGTTCCTCTAACGCAAAAACTACTTCAGCAAGTTCACTTCTGACTGATAATCAGATATTTCCAAGAAAATGACTAAACCAAATTAACCCATGCTGTTACTAATGGCTTAACGTTCCTTGCTGCTTTTGTCTCGGCAACCAATCTTTCCAGCCTGCTAATTCGTTCTTCGAGATGCAGCCTTGATATCTCATTTAGACAACTATTGCCATAACCCTCAATGACATTGATACTTGCAGTTTTATCATCTAGACTACCGTTGTTTCCCACCTTTCTATCAGCCGCCCTCCCAGCATTACTTTCAATAGCATCTTGAACGGTAGCTCCCTTTGATCCTTCACTTGCAGCTTCACCTGGCATAACCTTTTCTGCTCCAAGTGTTGTTGTAGGCTCCATGCATCTTGGAAGTTCGTTATCTGCAATTGAAGAGGAAAAACTTTGACATTGACCTGATGAGTTCTCTCCGGCATCTCTGCAGTTAACATTGTCAAGCTTGTAATCAGATTTCAACATGTCTGCTATTGTCAGTTGATCTTCCTCATGAGAATCCAAAGAAAGATTTTGAAGGTGACTTGTTGACTTCTCATAATTTCTACCCACTTTATTCCCCATACTTTCATGATAGCAAGCAGATATTACAATTGTCTTAGTCACTTTATCTTCAACAAAATCTCTGACTTCCAGCGTATTGTTGTTAGGAGAAATACCAGGAACAACTGGGGGAGTCACTTTGTCTTTGTCAACAGAACTCCGGGCTTCCACCTTATTGCATTTGGGAGGAAAACCAGGAGGAACTAGGAGGGTCACTTCATCTTCATAGAAGTGTTTGGAAAGAAAACCAGGATGAACGAGGGGAATCACTTTATCTTCACTAATCGAACTTTTGGCTTCTACCACTTTGCATTTGGGGGTAAAACCAGGAGGAACTGGAGCAGTCACCTTATCTTCATGAACAGAAACGGCTTGCAGCATATTTTCTTTGGGAGGAAAACCAGGAGGAACTTGGGCAGTCACCTTATCTTCATTAACAGAACCTTTTGCTTGCAGCATATGTCCTTTGGGAGGAAAACCAGGAGGAAATGAAGAACTGTTAAGTTCCTTCTGAATTATAAAACTAAGTGGTAGTACTTTTAAAGGCTTTGAAAGAGAGCTATTTGAAGCAGTCTCATTTTTACCTTCATTGTCTACTTCTGAACCAACCCCTAGACCTTTCGAACTCTTTGGAGGAAATTCATGAGACATTGATGCATTGTTAGATCCGGAAAAACCCTTACCTTCTCTCATCCCTTTAAATTTCTTTGGCATTACCCTAAAACCAATGCAATTGTCATCTTCCATTGGTCGTTTCAGGCTCCTGGGAATCATCTTAGAACTTGTGAGAACATCACTTTCATTCATTCCCACTGTTTCTTGCAGGCTCAACACTGATTGCTTCCACCACTCCGAGTACCGAGTAGTAACATCTGCCTCAAAAAGCCTGGATGGAATATACAACTTCCAACCATCAACAGACTTATTGTAGTCAGACCATGCAATCTCAGGATTATCATTTGATCTCAAAACACAGCCAGGAATATCTTGATCCATTCCAAATTGTAATGCTACTCGATGGGGAAGTTACTGCTCTATACAGTCAAGTCCAACAAGCTCTGAAGCCCTCAAGCATCGAGCAAATGACAGCACTTCATCATCTGAACTCGAATCAATTGATATCCACATTGCTTTGTCTCCATAAACCTTAGCACCAACACAGTTTTTTGTGTTCCGAACATAAGGACGCCAATCAAACCTTCCCATGGCTGAGTCTAGCAATGACCTCACGTATTGCACTTTGCACTTTAGGCCATGCCAAAAGGCCAACCTTGGCTTACCATTTTCAATCAAATTAGGCTTCGGCTGCAATTTCAAAAATCTCTCCCAGATCCAAACCTGGACTAATGAAAGTGGTGACCAAAGGGTAATTGCTAGTGCAACATTTACACCATCCCATTTGGAATCTAACAGTGCTGAAGCAACAATATTTCGTTTTAACCGACTCAAATCTCTATAAATCCTAGCAAGAACAGCAGGTGCAAGTGCAATTCTAGTCCCCCTAGCAAGGTGTATAGCAATAGGGAAAACACTTTCAACAACAACATCAAAAGAAGATGGTAAAACAAACCTTGCTAACCACAATGCAAGAAGAGCCTCATGCTCCACTTCGCTGCCACCGTGCATGAATTTCCTCATCCATAGAGTCTGAGGGACCTTTCTGTTTGTACTCGTATAGATTTCTTTCCTTTGAATGGTAAGTTTCTCCAGTGTCTCCTTCATTTCCTCTGTTTCAACAGGCTTGAAAACTGGGGACCCCAGAACAGAATAACCCCCCAGAATCATGACATCTTCCAATGTAATAGTTGCTTCACCCCAAGAAAAAATGAAACTTTTAGTTTCATGGCACCATTTTTCAGCAATCCCAAATACCAAATCATTGTTTCTTTCAATCTTATACGTAGAATTCATGATACCTTCGAAAATATCAGCTTTTTTCCATGTAGACTCATGCAAAGAAGCCATCTTGACAACCCAAGTTTTCCAATTCTCTTGTGGATTTCTCCAGCCACAAAATTTGACTTCTAAAGGCCATTTTTTGGGCTCAAAACTTGTTGGCAAAGAGGAAAGGCAATGTCTTGGGAGGTTAGCAACTGGCGTTTCATCAATGGAGTCTAAGCCTGTGGAAGGTTTGATGAAATGGGCTACTCTTAGTTTCACGTTCTTACCAGCTGGTGAAACCATAAGCTCCGTTCTTTCTTCAACAATGGAGTGTGAAGAATCCTCCATAACCAAGAAGGCAGGATTTTTCGGGCAAAAGGGTATCTTTGGTTTCACAAGAGAGGGATATCCTGAAGGGTTAAGCCATGAGGCGACTTTCGAGAACAAAGGTTCTTCTGACAGTCAATCCATTTTGCATAGTAAACTAACGCCCATCCAATTTCCCTTTCAAGCACAACTAAAGTGACAGGTGCCAGCGAGCGTGAACCAATCAGAACCTAAACCTAGGAAAAAATTAAAATGCAAATCACCCTCCCATGCTTGAGAATCACGCTGGTGGCATCTTGGTAAATATCACTAGTCCATGATTGTTCAAACGCATCAATGAGTGAATTTCGGCGGGTTCTGAATCAGGCCATTTTGGGAGGCAATAGGATACAGTTTGGTTTATGACATTTCTAGTGAGTCCTTTATCTCTGCCTTTTGTCCTTTCTGGATTTCATTTCCATCATCAGGTGCAGCATTACAGTATAGTGACTGAACAGATTCTCATCACCACACTGATTTAATTACTTACTAGTAAGTTTACTTAGTCCCATGCATGTGTTAAATAAACCAACTTAACAGGTCTAAGCAACCAAAATAACAAAAAATGTGAAAACAGAAAGTCATAATCTTTACTAATTAGCCGTTTCATTTGAAATTTGATTTGAGGCAGGCAATGATAATCAATAATCATGCCACTAATCCCACTGGCAAAGCCGAGTTATCAGGAAAATGAAAAGAAGTTCATGGTAAATAAAGCATGACTCTTGACTTCATGAATCTAGTAAAGTTTGACAATTGAAGCATGAATTTGACTAGAAATGTAAATGTTTAACCAATAAAGCTGTTTTGTACATTGTCATTTCTCAAGTCAAATGTACATTAATGGCAATTTAGTTACTATAATTATATGGTGTGTAAAGATAAAAAGGTTAGTATTCTTGTCCTTTGTTCTCAGGGCTGAAATTCTGTCCTTTCAGTTCCTCACTTGTTTCGCAAGCAACATCTGACACTTCACACTTGTGTTTTTGGCTAGTAGTGGGCTAATTTCACGGATGAAAGTGGGTTTGTGTTTGTTTTTTCAGAAATTTTCTATTCTCAGGACTGTTCATATCCTTTTAACATTTTCTCACTCTTTTGTTTTCCATTTTTCTTGTGTTTCTTCAGGATATGGCAAACGAACAGTCTCATTCCATTTTTCAGCTATGTATAAATGAAAAACTGGTGTCTCCCAAAGATGGGAAAACCGTTGTGGGGACTGCCAGGTTCCTGAAACCATGTGTCCAGACAGTCTCACAAGCTGTTACAGTTCCTAACACTCCTCTGTTGTTTGAAATCTTCTCTCAAAACCTTAAACAGTGGCCTGGAAATGTCGACATAAAAGGCTGGCATGTTCCTCAGAAACGCTGGGAAGAATGGGTTGATAGGATGGCTGGAAAATATTGTGCCTTGTGGAAGCTGACAGGCATTTGTGATGCCATTATGAGTTCTAGATATGAAATCAGGTGTAACAAGGATTTGCTACTTGGGTTGGTTGAGTTTTGGTGTCCTGAAACTAACACATTTGTTTTTCCATGGGGAGAAGCAACTGTCACTCTTGAAGATGTGATGATTCTTGGAGGGTTTTCAACGCTTGGAGAGTCGGTTACAACGCCTCTAGAAGGGAAGTTGGTGAAGATTGAGGAAGAGATGAACAATAAACGTTTGATTATATCAAGAAACAAGTCAAGAAAGGCTAGCCATGGTTGTTGGTTAAAGCATTTTATGGAAGAAGAAACGGATTATGAACATGTAGCATTCTTATCACTCTGGCTATCAAGGTATGTTTTCCCTTCTCTGCCTGAGAAAATTGTTTCCAAGGAAGTTTTTCCGGTTGCCATTCATTTGTCTTCAAACACAAGAATGGCACTTGCCCAAGCAGTTCTTGCAAGCCTTTACAAAAACCTGACATTGTTGAAAGATCAAGCTATGTCTTCTCGTCAGGAAATGACTGCTTCAGGTCCATTGCGACTTCTGCAATTATGGGCTTTCGAAAGATTTCCTTCTCTTGGTCCAAGTGTTCCCAATACCCTCAAGCCTGGAGAGCCTAGAGGTGCCCGATTCCATAGACTGAATGCTAAAATCAGCCTGCCACTTGTTAGATCAGTACTTAGATTGCCAGATAACTTTAGGTGGCGTCCATATATTGCTGATTTGAAGAATTGGTGCCACCCATCCTATCACAAAGAGACTAAATTTTTAGCTTTTGATGGTAATGACCCAGATGAGGACCTGAAGTCTTTTGCTAGATGTTTGCATACTTCTGTGTTAGTTGGAATAGATTGTAAAGAAGAGTATTTGCCACACAGGGTGGCAATGCAGTTCGGATATGATCAAGATCTTCCAGCTGCATTTCCTGTTTCTAGCATCTCATGGGAGAATGCTAGGTTTGCTGTTCTGCCAAGGTCTTTCCAGCCTTGCGTATCTGTCAGGTATTTCAATTGGTGGGCTAGAGCTAATTCTGCTCAAAAAGCAGCCTTGAGGGGTATCAGAAGAAATCAGAATAGAAGCTCACCATCAGTTCTGACTAAAAGAAATGTAGATGAGTGCCCTCATTCAAATGAGTTTGGTGTGAAGAAAGCTAAGACATTAGAAACAAAGGTTTCAATGAAAGCTGAAACTGAAGGATGCTGTTCATCATTTGCAGATGACTATGCAGCCAAGAGTAGAACTCATAAGATACAGGATTGTGCTCATGAGCTTGACTATCTGACAAGCCAGAAGATCATAAAACCACAAGCATCACCACCAGTTCAGGTGCAAAGGACCAAAGTTAGTTTTAAAGATTCAGCAACAGTTTGTAGTTTGAAAAGTACTAATGCATTTTCTCAAGTTTCTGCTGATAAAAACAGTGTTGAGAGCCATGCCCCAGCTATTCCTGACTCCAAGGTGAACAGACAAGCCTATGAAGAGTATAGTGATACAGATCATATCTCTCTTTCACAACGCATGAAGCATGTTTTTGGCACCCCAAATAGAAGAGCTGGCTTTCATAAAGCTTCACCACGCTGCGAATTCCGAACCACTGATTCCCCAACTTCAAGAGCTCCCAATGGAAATGTAAGAAAGAGAAGGTACTCCTCCACATTTGCCAGAAGAAGCAAAGCAACCAGTCCGCCTTTTGATGGCAGTGCTCGAATACAAATGAACGCTGGTGGTTCTGACCCAAAACTTAGAAGGATTGTTAAAGAAGGGGTGAAGCCTTTTGATCACTGCTATGTTGCATTGAATGTATCTGAGCATAGAGAAAGAGCTGGACAGAAGAAAATATTTGAAGGATCAGCTGAAAGTATTGATAAAGAAAGCAAAACAAGAATGGCTGAAGGGTTTCCCAAGAACTCCAAAAATGTTACCTTCAATGATACTACTTCAGGTTCAATTCAGAAATTTGAACTAGAATTAGAAGGAAGGGTAAGGAGATTGGAGAAACTGGCAGGGATAAGCCCAAAATGAAGAACTAAGAAAAACAGTAACAGAGGAAACTTATAGTTTTCTAATTTTTTTCTCTTCATTCTAAGCTCTTACTCTCATTTTATTTTTGTCCCCTCTAGCTATAGAAGTGGAAGCAGAACATCATTGTTTTGAACTAATGTAGTCATTTTGCAGTATTTATTTGTTATTAGCTTGAACCTGGTTAATGTAATGGATTTTGTCTTACATGAGAATGATTAGTATGCCTTTGTGTTTATGACATTTGCATAGCTCTTACGCTGTTATTTCAAAATGTGTATGGTTATTAGTATGGAATATTTATTGCATTATGCCTGTATATTTTGAATTTGATGTCCCAATATAAGAGATATAGAAGTAGAGGTTTTATAAGAAATCCAATCAAAGAAGGCAGCCAAACAAAACCTGGGGCATAGTGGAGCTATATATTTGATTCAATACATGTTTTGCATAGATTATTTATATGAGGTTTTATACTATCCAATCATATATAACTTTAACCCCTGGTTAATTTGCATAGATAGTATCATTAGTCGGTAGGGCTCCTATAGATGTTTGAGTAAGATACAATTCATCTCTCAGCTTCTATTATTAGTTATATTATTTAAAACTTTATTATATCCCCTCGATTATTCCTTTTCATGCAAATCAAGTTAATTCCTCAGTCAGGTTTCGCATGATGTTCTTTAACAGTGCTATGGATGTCACAAAATGAAAGATAATGCTGGATTGTTATATTAGCAATGGCCTCATGTCATGAAATCTTCTGTTGCTGCCTCCTGTTTCATTGAGATCTCTCAGTTTTCTTTAGAGCTTGATTTTGGTTGTGTGAAACAGATGGAAAGGAATGTATTGAAGCAGTGCTGCACGAAGACAGAAATTAGCTGTTTGCATTTTCCGCAACTTTTTGCTTATTAGAATTTGTAAAATGCAATTCTAAACCAGTGGCTTTGACTAAACAACATGCCAAATGCAATGGATATGTTGCTAAGGCCTCAACCAGTTTCCATGCAACTTGAGCTGTTGAAAACAGATTTCAATCTCTCTCCAATCACAACTCGTTGGATCATATCAGCAATCCACCATTTCTAGTCACTTAAACACTTGTACCATGAACGTCAGTTCATAAAACAATCATACAGATTACAGCATAATGATTACATAGTTTGAGCCCTTGTTTACAATGGACACTTGGAACTTTCTCGGACATCATCACATGAAGAAAGTTTTGGATCGGGCTATTATTTATAGTTGGCTTATGGAATTTGTTTTTGGGACGAAACCTGACAAGTGGCAAGATAGAATACAAGGATAGAAAAGCTCATAACAGAAAACCATTTTGTCTTGAGAAATTTCTGATAATGAGAGAGGTAGTTAACACATCCGACAATACCTGTCTGCTTCTATGTTTAGCAAATCTGAGAAGTTATTTTTGGCCATCTGCCTCAATGGATTTGGACAGAGAAGAAGCAAAACAAACATTATGCGAGACTTTTCCTTCTGCTCTCCTGAGGGACCGGATAGATTTTGTCTTCCTTTAGGAGTTAGGTTTCCCACAGCTCGGCTGTCAATCTTCTTAATACTTGAGCTTATTAAACATTTGGTTCAAGAATTTGGTTGTTGTCCTGAGTTGTTGTCCTGACAGGGATGACCAAAATGAACTGTTTTTCGTGCTGCATGTCAGAAGGGAGACTGAGCAAAAGGTCATTAGAGAAGAGCATCAAGGAATATCGGGACACGAAAACTATGGCTTCCTTTGCCAATATTTCCTTCAAGAGTGGTACAATTTTATTCTGCGGATCATCTTTAATTCTACAAAACCCTGACTGGATTTGAGATCTGCACCATTTCTTTTTATATATTTCTTGTGTTAGAAATGGTTTCCATATCTTTGGTTTGTCTTCCATCGGCATGCAATGGAACACTGGATTCTTTTAAAATCATGAAATCAATCTAATATGATGAATCGAACATTGGATTCTTGTAGTGTAAAATTCAAAAATTTCGTGTTAACATTCACATTAAACACAATTTTTTTTTTATTTTTTATCTTATTCATGATGAATTGAACATTGAATTCTTGTAGTGTAAAATTCAAAAATTTCGTGTTAACATTCACATTAAACACAATTTTTTTTTATTTTTTATCTTATTCACATATAATTTTTACTCAAATTTATTTTGTGTTATCTTCTTATCTTTTACTCGTATCATGTTTAGGATGTCAAGTCTACCGGAAAATCCGGGTGGTTGATTCATGATTGAACAAAATTTTCTCTTTTTGCAGATAGCAGCAGAAGGAGATACATCACCCAAGAAATAACAAAAAGGAGTAAAGGCAATGTATCTGCTAAGATTTTCAATTACCGTGAGCTGTGCACAGCCACCAACAATTTCAACCCTGACAATCAGATTGGAGAAGGTGGTTTTGGGAGGGTCTACAAAGGGCATGTTGAAAACCCAGATCAAGTACAACTTGAAATCTCATGTCTTTATTGATTTACATTAAAAAGATGTTTTAACAAAAGAAAATTGTATTGTTTGCAAGATATTTGGTTAGTAACTTTCTTTCTGTTGTTCCATCATACTCAGGAGGTTGCTGTCAAGCAACTTGACCGAAATGGATATCAAGGAAACAGAGAATTCCTGGTTGAGGTTTTGATGTTGAGTCTGCTTAACCATTCTAACCTTGTAAGATTGGCTGGGTATTGTGCGGATGGGGATCACAGGATTTTGGTCTATGAATACATGGCTAATGGCTCCCTGGAGGATCACCTTCTAGGTATGTCAACTCCACCTATCTTGCGTTTTATACTCCGTCTGTGCTGCGTGTTATATGACAATATAGCCGATTCCTAGTCTGAATTAAAAAAAAAAAAAAGGATTGGTGGTAGATTAAGACAACCGATTGTAAAACTCATCCAACTCAATGAAATTGATTCTTATTCATGTTGACGACTGAACATGAGGTCGTATATTAGTTTACCTAACCTATTTTAGTATTGGGATAAAGACTCTTTTGATTGCAATGATATAACACTAGCAGTATAACTTCAGACTCGGATAATGTGATCCAGAACTAGAACTTTTTAAGCGAAAAGACCTTGCATCAGCCATTCTTTTGAGGATTCTGATAACTGAAATGTTTCATTACAAAAATTTCCTTGCCTGCAGATTTAGAACTTCATTTGTGTTGTTCTGGTGAACATATTCAGTTGTTTGTAACTCTGGTTTTCAGATTTGCAAGCAGACAAGAAGCCATTGGATTGGAAAACCAGGATAAAAATTGCAGCAGGTGCTGCAAAAGGCCTTGAATACCTACATGAAGCGGCTGATCCCCCAGTGATATACCGGGACTTTAAAGCATCCAACATATTACTGGACCAGGATTTCAATCCAAAACTCTCGGATTTCGGACTTGCAAAGCTTGGTCCGACTGGAGATAAGTCTCATGTATCCACCAGAGTTATGGGAACCCATGGCTATTGTGCACCTGAGTATGCACTCACAGGCCAGCTGACTACAAAATCCGATGTTTACAGCTTTGGAGTTGTGTTTTTGGAGATAATCACAGGAAGAAGAGTGATAGACAAATCAAGACCAACAGAAGAAGAGAATCTTGTGACTTGGGTAAGTATGAATGCTTTGTACTTCTTAAGAATCATGAGATTCAACCTCCATAGACACTGATTATAAGCTATAACCCCTTTTGCAGGCAACACCTCTATTGAAAGACAGAAGGAATTTCACATTGCTAGCTGATCCATTGCTGGGAGGGAATTTTCCCACAAGGAATCTCCACCAAGCACTTGCAATTGCAGCAATGTGTCTGCATGAAGAAGCATCAGCGCGGCCATTGATGAGTGATGTGGTGACAGCTCTTGAGTACTTGACTAAAAGCAATGAACCAGAAGAACAGCAGAACAGTTGACAAACAAGAAACCAGTTTCTCCTGGTAGCCATAGTGATGAAAGATATCCAAAACCTCAGAATAACTGGGTTGGAATCCCTGGAGTCAACCCAGATCTCCTTCTTTTTAAACCCTTTCGGGGTCCGCTTTCTAAGAGGTACTTGGCAAGAGAAAAGGTTGCTTAAAGAGCTCATGGCCATGGCGTTTTTCAATTTCATGAAGCTTTAGCATATGTTACTTCATCCTTTCTGGTTTCATTTGCTGAAAATTTGAAAAACTTGGTCTAATGGTCCCTCCATTTTTGTATCAGCAAACTTAGAATGAAAGAAATGCTTCAGAAAATTTTTGATAAAAGATTCCATTGTAGCCAAGAATCTTTTCTTCTGTTTGCTCATTGATGAACATCTTGTTCACAGACTCATCTACCAATTCATGCATAGAATCAAACACATTTCCCCGAATTCTATCCTTTCTTGCTTGAAACAGATGCCAATAATACCATCCATTTTAATTAAAAGATTCCTCTAATTTCATAAGAAATGTTCACTGAATAATGGGACTACTAATTACATGTTACACTAAACTTCTAGAATTCAATCAATTTGAAGAAATTCAGAGAAATAATTGGACATGGCACAAGAATTGTTTAATTAGGAATATAAATGAGTGAAGCTAGAACTACTCAAAGTCAATTAGATAATTATACAAATTTAACTCATTTTTTTAACCGAATTCGAGTTACTCAAGTAGGGAATTGAGTTAAGTTTAAATATTTTTAATTTTCGAAGTGGATCGGCTTGCTAATTTAATTGAACTTTTTTAATATATATTTTTAACATTTAATTATATGATTATATCCTTTTTATATATGGTTGAAAAAATGATTTGTAAGAAAAGAAATGATAAATGATAAATCAGATCTATTACACTAAACTCATACTATTCAAATATTTTATCGAATCAAATTTAAACCAAATTTCAACATTCAAATTTTTAAATTGAATTTATCTCGAATTTAATGTTGAATCATTTTGACTCAATTTAATTATACTCTATCCATTGCTTGTTCGAGTTTAGTGAATATTTTCTAGACAAGCCCTAGAACATAAACATATAAAATAAGCTAATTATATAGAGGAGAAACTTTTAAAGTGAAAATTTGTAAATTCCAATTGTAGACAAAAAAAATGAATCTTCAATTTTTTATTAATTTTAGGCTTTGCTTGGTAGGATAAAAAGAAATGGGTGAGGATGAAAAATTAGTTAATCAAATGATTATATTTCATAACAATTTTTCTACTTTATAACTTAACCATTTGATTAATTAATTTTCTTTATGGATTTATATATGATGCACTGACAGTGTATAGTTTCTATACACTGTCAATGCACCAGAAGTTGACACCTCATCAATAGGCCCTTATATGCAAATATAAATAATTTTTTTTAAATTGCCCATAAGAGCCACTGATGATGTATCAACTTCTGATGCATTGACAGTGTATAGAAACTATACACTGTCAGTGCATCATATACAAGCTCTTTCTTTATTTACTCGTTTCTTTCCACCATACCAAGCAAAGGCTTAGTAAAATCTTATCCAAAAAATAATGGCACATGTGCAATTTCTCTATATTCCAATCCCTAATTCAACAAAAAAATAAAATAAAAAGAGACAAATATTTGCCGAAAAATCAGCCGCAGAATAAAAATAAATAAAATAATATTATAGTTCGGTTTGTGTTTGTGGTATTTACTATAAGAGACTTGGAGGGTTTTTATTTACCCTCCCAAAAGAGCAGGAAAGGGTTTTAGGCCATTTTCATCTGTTTTCCCTCTTTTCCCTCTTCGTCTCTTTCTGTTTCTTCATGCCCTCTGCTCTGCAACACTTACCGTCACAGACCCACTTGCGAAAAGCCCTGCAACCCCTCAAGTCTTGCCCCTCTAGGACCTAGAAATTTACCGTCTTTGCCACTCCTGGGCATTAACAGTAAGAAGCAAGCAAAACGGCTCCTTGGGTAGTAAACAACACTAGCAGCAAGCTAGCTAGACTTGCAGACACTTTGGCTGCTATGGGGGTTGTTTCTACTTCCCAAACTACTGCTACCCCTTTTGGTAGACCGTTTTGCCCTTCTTCTTCTTGGTTTTCCCGGTCTTGTTCCAGGCACTTCTTTTTGGCTTCTTCTAAAACCTGGCACAGGTTTCACTCTTTATCTTCTTCTTCTTTCTTCTTCTTCTTCTTTTTTAACCGCTTTTTGTCTTGATTTTGTGTTATTTTTGGTTTTCATTTTATCTGGTTTCCTAGACTATTTGATACCCATTTGTCCGTTTAAATGATATTTTTTTTCTTTTTTGTTTTTTTTGTCATTAGCTGCTGTTGCCTATTTTAGAGGGGTTTTGGGTTTATGTACTGGAAAAGGTGCCATTTTTATTGCTATTGTGTGTGTCTATGTTTTCTGCCATGTTTTTCTGCTGTTTTTTCTTTTAGGTAGGCTGTTTTAGATTATGTGATAGCTTCTGTTGCCTATTTCAGAGAGTTTTGGGCCTAGGATGTAATGTGGTGGTAAAATGTGACATAAGGTACGCATAAGAAATTGTAATGAAAATGTGGTATTGCTTGATTCTCTAGGATGTGTTTCTGTAAGGAAATGGCAAATAAAGTGGAGCCAAGGAATTTCTTTCTTTTTTTTTTCTTTCATTGATGTATACTGCTGATTGGAATGCTATTTGGGCTATGCATGAAATCTGGAATGTTTTTCCTTTAATTGTTCACTTTTTAATAGTGCTAGAATAAATGCATCATTCAAATTGATTGGTCTTTCTGCTCTTTCTTGCTTTTCTTTCCATTGTAGGCGAGAAATGTGCACCATGCAGAGTGTTAACTGTGCTTTTCTTAATGCATCCATGTCGAGTAGTAGCCGTCATCGTCCCAAAGATATGAGACTCAAGGTAGCTGCGTCTGAATATGCTAGGATGGTCCACCCTGACCCTGATCAGTATATTTCTGATAACAAGTGCAAACGAGTGAGTGCTGACCAGAGAAACTATGAACGCCTAACAAGTTACCTAAAGTCTAGGGTGATGTCGCTTCGAGCGAATGCTTTTGCTGTTACTCACAAAACTACTAGCATACCCAGTACTGAGAGTTCATGGGAAACAGAAGCTCGCAGGATGAAGGTAAATAAGGAGATTACGAAGGACAGTTTTAAAGGTAGTAGTTCTTCTTCCAATGATCAACGCTACTTGAATCTGAAGCTTACTGGCTCACTTAGAACAACTGATAAAGAAGAATCAGTTTCTGGAACTAGTGGAAAAAGTATTTCTCTTTCTGAGAGTCATTATCCTCCCCAACCAACCGGTATTAAACAAATGTCCAGAGACAGTGTAGCTTCTGATAGAATAAATGGTTCCAAAAAGCTGACAGGTTCAAATACAATTGAAGTTTCAAGTAATGGATTGTTGCCAGGGCTGGTCTTGGATGATGACCAAGACATTCAAACCAGCAGAGATAGTGATTTTCTTTCTGAGAGTCATTTTCCACACCACATAACTGGCAGTAAGCAAATTTCAGGAGACAACTATATATATGCCAACAGGATAAATGGTTCCAAGCAATTAAAAGTTTCAACAAAAACAGAAGTTTCAATTAATGGCTTGGCACAAGGGGCAGTTTTGGTTGACAACCAAGACACGGTACATATGGATCCTAACGTAACCAGAAGGGACCAAGCCAATGAAAATGGGGTTGCTAGCAGCGAAGAAACTTATATAGATTCTCACAATGACATTCACAAGCAGCTTGCTAGGATTAATGACCAGGTTCTTGTTGTAGATAATATCTCTGCTGCAAAGGAAGTTGTTCAGATGCTTACAACTAAATACAGGCATCTTGTTCATGCATGTGATACCGAGGTATAAGTTATGCTCATTGTACATCCTTTTAACCATTTTCTTATAAATGTGCTGTGTGCATGCTGTAGGGAGCATGCATTTGCTCCAAGCTCTATCCACTTCAGATGTAAATGAGCTATTGTCTGTTTGCTGATGATAGAGTCTTTGCAGGTTTCTACGATTGATGTGAAGCAAGAGACTCCTGTTGATCACGGTGAGATAACATGTTTCAGTATTTATTCTGGAGCCAATGCAGATTTTGGAAATGGGAAGTCCTGTATCTGGGTTGATGTTCTAGACGGTGGCGGCGAGGATCTTCTGAAGGAATTTGCTCCATTTTTTAAAGATCAATCTATCAAAAAGGTGAAGTAGGCCTTGCATTTGCTCATTTCTCTTTCTTCCTTGTCTTTCTCCTGATCTGCTTCACATTTTCATTCGCTAGTTATTCCATAGTACATTAGAGCACTAGGTCATCCTTAGTCCTGAAACAAACTTGATATTGAATATTCACTTACACTTTGTATAGGTGTGGCACAATTATAGCTTTGATAATCATGTTATTAAGAACTATGGGCTTGAGGTTTCTGGATTTCATGCTGACACAATGCATATGGCACGGTTGTGGGACTCATCAAGACGAACAACAGGTGGTTATTCTCTTGAAGCACTTACGGGTGATAGAAACATTATGCACAGGACTAAATGGAGCAAAGAAGAAAAGGAATTGATTGGTAAGATATCAATGAAAACCATATTTGGCAAGAAAAAAGTGAAGAAAGATGGATCTGAGGGCAAAATGATCACCATTGCCCCTGTTGAAGAGCTACAGCGGGGAGAACGCAAATTGTGGATTTGTTATTCTGCCTTAGATGCAATAAGCACACTGAGACTTTATGAGAGCTTGAAAAATAAACTATCAAGCATGTCTTGGGTGTTTGATGGAAAAACAGTGTCTGGAAAGTCCATGTATCACTTCTATGAAGAGTATTGGCGACCATTCGGTGAGCTTCTTGTTAAAATGGAACGTGAGGGTATGTTGGTTGATCGGATGTATCTTGCTCAAATAGAGAAGGTGGCTAAAGCAGAGCAAGTGATTGCCGCTAATAGATTTCGCACCTGGGCATCTAGATATTGTGATGATGCCAAGTATATGAATGTGGGAAGTGATACTCAGCTTCGCCAGCTTCTTTATGGCGGCATTCTTAACAGGTACAAATTGCATATTTTGTGTATAAAAACATTTATTTGCTATCAATATTTGATCATTGCATTGTTTGAAATTTAGGCATTATGTTCAGAATTAGTGGACACACATTTTGTCATTTACTAAACCAGAAATACAGTTAATATCTAATTTTATTTCTGGTTTTGATAGTCTCTCAAATTTTCCTGCTGTTAAGTCCTTACAAACTATTATTGCACTGGTTCCACGGGGGCAGTGCAGGAAACGCAGAAACTGATGTTTCTTATGAATATTATATTTCCTGTAATTTATGGATGTATTCATACCATCAACAAGTCAATCATCACTCTTCATTTACCAAAAGTTGTGTGTGTGTGTGTGTTGGGTTGAGGTGGGGAGAGAGAGAAAGAGTATGTTCAAAGTATTGTAAGTAAAGTTTCCGATAATTAACTTGATTTATTTCTTGTTACAGTAAGGATCCAAATGCAAGTCTTCCTGAGGAGAAAATTTTCAAAGTTCCCAATGTTGACAATGTGATTGAAGAAGGCAAAAAGGCTCCTACTAAGTTTCGCAGTATTAAGCTATGCAGCCTTGGTGTTAAGCTCCCTGCTGAGGTTTACACCTCCACTGGTTGGCCCTCAGTTAGTGGTGCTGCTTTGAAGGCCTTAGCTGGAAAGGTTTCTGCAGAATATAATTTCACAGATAATACGAATGATGGTGATATTGACGACTCTTCTGAAACAATGACTGATGTTGATACATCTGCATATGGAACCGCTTATGCAGCATTTGAGGATGAGGAAAAGGGGAGGGAAGCATGCCATGCCATTGCTTCATTATGTGAAGTTTGCTCTATTGACTCTCTAATATCCAATTTCATTCTCCCCTTGCAGGTGATTTTGATGCTTCATTTAATTGGTCATGCATGTTGATCATCTTCTATTGTTTACTACTCAAACCTGGTTTACTTTTCCTCCTTGTTATTGTGGTTTTTATTTTGATTGTTGGGGAAATATGCTAGCGCTTGTTGGTCCAATTTTTTATTGAATGATGAGAGCTGTGCATATGTCCAAAATGTTCTGCATTACATCTAGCAATAGTGTTATAAGGGTGACAACACAATCACACATCTTTACCTGTCAATCGTAATTTATTTTTAACAGGAAGCTATCAAAATGCTGCTTTGATCTTTGATCATAAAAAACTGGTTGATGCTGCTAGGTGTTAATAATTGGTAAAATTATGTATACTGCGAAGGAAAGGGCTAAAACCAAAAGGGTAAGTAATCATAACGGCTGTTACAAAACTCAAAATATGTGCTAAGTGGTCTTATATCTGCAGTACATATTGGTTAAGAATAAAAGCAGAAGTTTGTTTGGAAGCTTCTGTCCTTGAAGAGAAACTCCTCTCTTTGTCTGAATAAAGTCATGAAAATCAACAGCCATTGTTATAATTTATTCCTTAACTTCAGCTATTATTTCCTTGCACTTGATTAAATTTGTACCTTAAAATTTGGAATTGTTTATATTGAGAATGATCTCCTTTTACTGCAGGGGAGTAATGTATCAGGCAAGAGTGGACGTGTTCATTGTTCATTGAATATCAATACCGAAACTGGGCGCTTATCTGCCAGGAGACCAAATTTGCAGGTTTATTTTTCTTTATTTTGTTCTCTGCCGTTGTTTTAGCAAGCATTTGAATAACTAGAATCTCAGGGTTCTAAACATGCCTATGAGTTCTATGTCACTCGGATAGTAAAGACCAAAATTTTCTTGAGATAAAATACAGTGAGCCATGTTTTTCCTTGGATAGAATATGTCATTAAAGCCCTCCTGGCAGAAAGCATCTCATATCAATATCACTAGCCTGAATATTCATATCAGAGAATTGTTAGTTCTAGCTTTCTTCCACGTAAGCATGGTCATTTCCTTCCACAAAGCTGTTATAATAAGGCATGAAGAAAATAAAAAGGAAAATAAAAATTGTTAGTTCTCTTGCCTGTTGGATTGGGATGGGTACTTTATGATATTGACATTTTTTTTTTGTATTTTTAAATCAGAATCAACCTGCTCTAGAGAAGGACCGGTATAAGATACGTCAGGCCTTTGTTGCTGCCCCCGGAAATTCCCTTGTTGTTGCAGATTATGGGCAGGTAAGTTAATTGAATTGTCTTCCTTTTTCACGTTATTTTGTGTATTGATTGGAATATGAATTCATATTACAGTTGGAACTTAGGATTCTTGCACATCTGGCTGACTGTAAAAGCATGTTGGATGCCTTCAAAGCTGGTGGAGATTTCCATTCGAGGACTGCAATGAACATGTACTCTCATATCCATGAAGCTGTAGAAAAGAGGCAAGTTCTTCTTGAGTGGCATCCTCAGCCTGGTGAAGAGAAACCACCAGTTCCACTTTTAAAGGTGAAGTAAAATGTGCAGATCTTGGGATATTATTACCTGAATCTTGTTGAGATTAATATTGATTTTGATAGCTCAGCTCAATCCAACTGGTTTTTTTTTTTTTCAGGATGCCTTTGCTTCTGAAAGAAGAAAAGCTAAAATGCTCAACTTTTCCATTGCATATGGAAAAACTCCTATGGGGCTTGCTAAGGATTGGAAGGTACCCATGGAACCTAGAAGAATAATTCAAACTCAAAATCCATTAAGTAACCAAGGTAATTATGATTGCATCTTTGTCAGGTTTCTGTAGAAGAAGCAAAGAATACAGTTGATCTCTGGTATAAAGAAAGACAAGAAGTGCTCGAGTGGCAGCAACAGCGAAAATATGAAGCTGAGAAACTCGGCCGTGTTCATACGCTGCTTGGAAGGGCTCGTCGCTTCCCATCATTTGCTCATTGTACACGTGCTCAGAAAGGTCATATTGAAAGGGCTGCAATCAATACTCCAGTGCAGGTTTCTCTTCTTTTTCATGCTCTTAACTCTCTCTCTCTCCCCCTCTCATCTCTCTCTCTCTCTCTCTCTAATTTAGATGAGTATTACAGGGAAGTGCTGCTGATGTTGCAATGTGTGCCATGTTACAAATATCAAAGAATGAACGTCTAAAGGAGCTTGGGTGGAGGCTTCTTTTACAGGTTATGCCTTTTATATTTTCTTTATATTTGAAGAGGTCCCTTTCATCGTACTACCTTTGTTTTATAATCCTAGTGGTCTCAAGACCATATAAACCTTTAATCTTTAAGTAACAGATTTTAACTGTGCTGTCTGCTCTTTCTGCAACTCAAAGTCGCATCTTTTATGGTCTCATGTTGCATTCCATCACTTCCAAAAGTAATTTTAAACAAGATTGTCTTCTCATGTATGCATATCCGCCTCTCAAAATGGTAAATATTATCTCCATATATTAGTTATTCAGATGTTATCCTTCAGAAGGTTTTTGTTTGGCTGAAGTGTAAACCATGGTGCATAATAAGGTAGAAGTCTTAGTTTCTTTTTAAAAACATGATACTGATGTTTACCTATGCTTCAGTTGATGTGTATTAGTTCACATGCATTTCAGAAGTTTTATTCGCTAATCGATGTTCTGTCCTGCACAGCCTTCACAATCTCATTTCATAAGTTGCCATTGTCCCACAATTTCTCTGGAAATAACATACTTTAAAAACAGGTCCATGATGAAGTAATCTTGGAAGGACCAAGCGAGTCAGCTGAGACTGCAAAGGCAATTGTCATTGAATGCATGTCAAAACCCTTTGAAGGAGGAAAGAACATCCTAAAAGTTGACCTAGCAGTTGATGCCAAGTGTGCTCAAAACTGGTATGCTGCCAAGTAGGCAATGGTTCTGGCTCAGACAGATGTAAATTTCGGTTTCAATCACTTTGTCACAAGATGCATTTTTCCCTAGAAGAGGGATATCGGTGCTCCAATTGCCCTTATTTCCTTTGCTGCTGCAGTAATTTAAATATCCATGACTCGTAGTTAAGGAAGATGAGCTGATATGCTGTTTCCCCTTCTCTTCAGTGATGTGGCCGTCAGGATTGTTTGTGGATGAAGGGTATGCTTTAGGGCTTCCCTTGTATGTTGAGGGCATAGAGAGTGCAGTGCCATGTGTATAGAAAGTTTATTGTTCTATTAGTTCATTGTAAAATTCTGACAATGCTGATTCTTTTTTTCTTCTCTCAAGTGAGAAATGAAGGTAAAAGCTTCATTGTGTCTGTGGACTGTGAGTGTTAATAGAAATATTTGTCTGGGGCATCTGCAAGCTTCAACCTTTAGAACTGCCTGTCTTTGTAAAAATCCGACACCTGAGCCTGCTTACTTGGTGTTTGACTAGACAAAATATGGAAAATAGAAGAGAGACAAAACCTGCCAAGAACTGGTTGCTTAGCCTCTTGACACCTAGGAATCAGGCTCACTAAAAAAAGGCAACAATTTTTATTATTAAAAAATGACAAATCAAACATATAAAATCTCCAAAATCAAGTTCAAACGATTTGTACATTTTATTGAATTAAGTTCAATTATCAAACAATTTAATTTAATCCAAATTAAGTTTCAAATTTTGAATCAACCCAAACTTAAATTTGATATCAAATCATCCATTCTGTCTTTTAGTTGTGCTTTGATAGATTACAGTTTACTAACAAATATCGGAAACCAAGTGCCATTTGCAAGTTTTTGAGTAAAAGAACATAATATTACTCTTTACAAAAATATCTTCAAGAAGAATCTCTTGGCTAAAGGGTATATCACTCATAGTTACATTTACATCAGAGGAGGCCACTTACATGACACACAGAAATGTATAAGTAGCAAAATGCCAGCTTTGAATCAAACAATATTTTATAGCAAGATGCCATCATAGCTAATTGAAAACTTTCCGTTTTCTTTTACTTATATGTACTGACCCGGGAACCTAGCCAAGAAGTTTGCAAGCACAACACATTCCAAATCCAAAACCAGCAGATTACTTATCAAACTGTTGCAGCTCAATTCCCCAGGCAGCTGCCAACTGCAAGAGAAGTTGGTCCGGTGCCGCACCATCCCAATCTTCGGGTGGATCCATTGTGGAAGCCGCCTCATGCAAGTTTAACAAAAGTTCTTTCTTCAACTCCATGGGAATGCCCAATGCATCAGGTCCATTTTCTAGCACCACTTCGACCAGCTGAAAAGCAGAAATAAAAAGTAATGAGAAACTTAAGAAAGAAAATGTCTAAATAAAGCAGCTTAAACTACAATGATCAAGATTTAGGAAGCCATACCTGTTGAATCCAGGATAAGCAGATATCAAACAAATCCTGCTCCAGAAGAAATTGCACAATAGCATGCAAGGCATCATTTGCTATCTCATTTGATAGTTGGTCAATCGTAGGGCCTGATCTATCCATCAGTTTTATAAGCAACAGATCATCCCCTGAAGACAGAACTTCCGCATAGGCAGAATCCATATCACCGACTTGAAGGGCATGCATTGCATTGCTCCAAGAAGTCCAGACAGGATCTCGCTCTGGTCCAACATGATCATCACCAATAGCTTCGGCAGTCAATTCAGGAACACGTCCAGTTCGAGATGCTCCACTATCCTCCCCGGCTACACGAATTGCTTCCAAGGTAGCTTCATCCTTTGATGCTTGCCAGACACTTCTAGCAGAAGGACCTTCACCAAGCCTCATAGGCCCTGGACCCTTATCCCAAGCTCTCCTGCCACCATCCTGATCACTCTCATGTTCCGATTTGGGTGATCTACCATCCAGGCTGCTGCTAGCTGGAGCTCTTCTTGAAGCTACTTGACCATTTCTGGAGGCACCAAATGCAGGGAAATCCCAATCATCAGACATTTCAGATCTCCAAGAAGGTCCCCTTCCCCTCACACCTGGAGCAATTCCATCAGATTGTGCAAATCTTTCTCCAAATGGAATTCGCCCACTGAATTTGGAACTATAGTCAGAGAAGCCATTATACTTCCCTAAAGATCTATTAGAAGATCCTTCAAACCCTGCCGTAAAATTACCAACTCTCCTGCCTGACGATATTGATAAATCTCTAGCCATGTCCTCAACAATTCTCTCAAGACCCCTAACTCTGTTCTCCAAAGTTACCATACTATCATGAGAACCACCCATAAAATCCTGCAACACAAGAAGGAATCCTATCAATCAGAAGAACACTCAGTGGAGCCATTTCTAAATGCAGAATGGAGAAATACCTGCAACATGTTCATGAGATGTGCTTGTTGTCTCTCCAGCTGCAACAACTGCCTTTGGATAGCCAACCAATTTCCTTTGTTGCTAATGAAGGACCCTTCAGACTGTCCATCCAGCTTTGAGAAACCCAAACGATTACCAGATGGCTCCCTTTGATTTACATCTATCCTCTCATCAGCATCAAATTCCCTTTTTCTTAGGTCTTTTCCATTTATCTTCTCTTCAGGCCATTTATCCCGCAAACCAGCAGCTCCTCTCTCTATGTTACTGTTTTTGCCGCTGGAAGATGCATGAAAATCATCCACCTGGCTGTTTCCCCCACCATTCGACCTTCTTCTTGAGTTTGGATCATTTGGTTCTGATTCTTCCTCATTCTTCAAGTTTGAAGAATTAAGATATCTGCGAGGAACAACTACTTCAACTGGCAAATCACCAGAACCCCTTGTTTCAAGTTTCTGGAAGAACTCAGGATTCAACACTTTGTCTGATAATGCAGGTGCTTTCTTCTTTAAAATTACAACTGCTTTGTCAGGAATGCTTCCACCTTTGCCTTTGGAAACAGAATCTGAAGTAGGGGACAGATTATTAGATGAATCCTTTGCTGATGCATCTGTTTTTTTGTCACCAGCATTTGGATTTTTAAAGCCATTATTTTCTGATGATTCGGCTGACTGAGCATTGTCACCATCTACAGCATTAATTGAAACAAATTTATCCAGCAAGAGAAAAGGACTAAACATCAGAAGGATAAACCATAAAACAAACATGCTTACCATGAGACAAGGCTTTCTGTTCATCTGCAACTCCATCTTCCCCTTTTCCTGCAATCTTCTTCCATAATTGCAATGCTTCTGTCATGCTATCTCTCACAGGTTTCATCTATTTAACCAATAATTAAACATTACAACACAATATAAATTCCGTAAGGCAGTGTTGAGTAATGTACACCCACCATATATGCCTCATTTGAAGAGATGGTAGTGAAGGATAAAAACTTAGAAGCAACATCATTTAGATGACTACAGCGCACAAGTTACATTGATTAGTAACCATAGGAATTCTAGTTATTCCAAGATCCCAAAAAACGAACCTCTATGTTGAGAGATCACACATAATTTTATCTAAGTCAATGGAACACCCAGGTCATTAAAAGAAGAAATCAAGTAGAAGGTCACGGACCAGTGCTGTCTAAAAAAAGCATCAAAATTTAATAACCACAGATTATACATATGGTGTTAAGTGTAAGAATATAAACATTATATGAAAGAGAACCAGAAATCTACCCTGTCAAAGCGGCAACCCTCCAGTACTGCAATTGTCGAAGCTGCTCTATCTGCAATCAAGTTGCTTGAATGCAGTGCCAAGGCACTCAAAGCATCAGCAGATGCCTTCCGCGTCGCCCAATCTGTGCTCCCAAGGCATTCATGGATGCTTTGCAGCAAAGCTTCCAAACTCTGAGGTGCAATTGCTCCCACCTGCAACAAGGTCATCATAATTTTAGAGAACTTCAATTAGTTCCTATTTGTGCAATTCTTCACAGTATCAAAATCTACTCCCAGCCTAGCTACCTAATTTGCAGGATCAAATATAAGAAAATGTACATCACAAGCACATAGTAAACCAACAAAGAAACTACAAGACTCTCATTTAAGCTTCCATCTAACATCCAAAAAACTAACAATATAAACCATCAATATCCTTACGTATTAGAAAAGGTACATGATCAAAATCAAGCTAAAAATAACTACATTGCGCCAAACCTGCGACAAACTCGCCACCACCGGCAAAAGGGAAGCGTTAGCCAAAAAATTCTGATTATTCAACAGCTTGCAGATCCTGGGACACAGCTTCTGAAAAGCAGCCAAAGGAGGATCAGCTGCACATTCCACCATCTTGGCCATACAGATCGCTGCACCAGATTGCATCCCTTTGTTCTGTTCCCCCATCGCTTCAAACAATGGCTTTACAAACAATGCCACCAGAGTCCCTCCACTCTCCCCCTTCAAATACTGCCCTGAAAGGGCCCCTATCGAATCGCGGCAAGCATCTTTCACCCCGGAATCAGCATCTTTCAGCCTTTTAACAATGTGGGCAACGATTTTAGTCAAATGGGAAGCTGCCAATTCACCATGGCAATTACATAGCATTGAAAGCAACCTCAAAGACTCTTTTTTCACAGCTGGTTTGGGATCATTGGAAGACTCAAAAAGGCAATTGAGTAACATGGGAAGGCACTCCGGGGAAAGAGATTGGATGATCTTCTCAAGATCTTCAACGGCAATCTGATAAGTATCACGGTCAGAAAGCTTGGAAAGTGAGGTTAAAATCCTTTGCTTTAGTTCTACCATTGCAAGGTGAGAAGAAAGTGAAGAGGGTTTTGGAGGGACTGAAGGAGGAGGTAAAGTCGAAGCCTTTGAAGGTTTTGTTGATTTGGGTGCTTGGGAATTACTCATTGTCAAAAGAATGGGATTTTCAAGAAATGGGATTTCAGATATTGAAAAAGAAAAAAAATGGGATTTTGAAGAAATGGGATTTTACAGATTTAAACAAGAAAAATATGGGATTTTGAGGGAATGGGAAATCTTTCTATGAAGTGAAACAAGATGGGATTTGTATACATTGAAAGGAAAGTTGGAGGAGAAGACTTTTGAAGTATAATGAGAGAAAATGTGGGAATCTCCAAAGAGAAAATTGGGATTGTAGAGACTGAAACAAGAAAAAAAATGGGATTTCTGAGGAAATGCAACTGTTCTATGAGTTGAAAAAGAAGAATAAAAGACGGGATTTTACATGCATTGAAAGAAATGTCGATGAAGAAAGAGATTTTACAGTACAAAGAGAGAATGTTGAGAAGAGAAATGGAGTAAAAGTTACGTGAGAGAGAGAAAACTGAGATCTGAAGAGAGTGAAAAAAAAGCAAAAGGAAGAGGAAGGAAAAAAAGAGGGGATTTTGATTCTTTTTGAAATAGAAACTGCCCTTTATTTTTTTATAAAATTTGGTGAAAAATAGCATTAAAGGGGCCAATCAAGATTTATCTTTCTCATCGCAAAAAAAAAAAAAGATTTATCTTAAAAAGAAAGAGAAAAACATTTAAATTTCATAAATTGGAACGTTTAATTTCGTTTTGGAGGGTAGGGTTTGGTTTTGAAGTGCTGAGAAGATCATGACCGTTGAATTGTTTGACAATTTTTGTTTTGGGATTTGATGGAGCTCACCAATGAAAAAATGGGACCTTTGAACATGGGATATCACATCACGTGATTGATCATAAGGAGATTAAAAAATAAAAAAGGCCTCGGGTCAGGTGTTAGAAACTTTAGGGTTGAGAATGGTTAGGGTTGTTGTTGGTTGAACATTGTTTTTTATAAAATGATTGAAACTAATCATTTTGCATTTCTTGGTGTATTACTTACCCTAAAGTTGGGGTGGATGTCACGTTTTAATCTTTAAAAATATTTACAAAAATCTTCAAAAAGATCATAGCCTTTGTTTATAATATAAGATAGGGTGATTCTCAATAGCTTAATTACTATACTGAGTAAAATTTTTGTAAGGAATGATATTAATGATTTTTTTTTATTTCCAAATGATATTAATGATTAATTAATTTAAATAATTAATCATTTTTGATTTTTAAGATTTTTTTTTTGTTACAGCATTTTTAAGGAGTTTTGTGAATTTGGATTTCAAATATTTTTTAACAAGAACTTTTATCATACCAAAATTCCTTTGCAATAAATTATAGGCTTAATAATCAATGAGACTTTGAGATCTCAAATTCGAGTCTCACTAAATGTGAGATTTGTTTAGTTAGTTATTGTTTAGTTAGTTTGTTAAATATTGTTATTGTATTTACCAGTTCATCAAGTTACATGTTCATCGAATGTAATATCTGATTATGATTGTAACTTTGAATGAGATGTACTCTTTCAAAAAAAAATTATAGGTTTAATATTCAAATATGTTCCATATGTTTACTACAAAATGAAATTAAGCTTTCAATGTTTAATTGCATAAAATCAATTCTAAACGAATAACAGAATTAAGTATATTTCTATTAAATTCTTTAATTTTCGTTACCATTGTACATTAATAAACTTAAAACGTTAAAGAATTAACGGAAATATTTTTAATTTTATTATTTTGAAACGTTTAAGACTGATTTTCATGCAATTAAACGTTGAATATATAATTTCATTTGAAGTTACAATCACAATCAGCATATTATATTCCATGAACAGGTAACTATGAAAATCACATTACTCAAACTAGGTAAACTAGTAAATAACTATAACAAACTAGTAAATAACTAGAATAATTCAAACTCACACTTGATGAGACTCGAACCTGAGACCTCAAAGTCTCAGGGTCTCCTCTTTGCCACTAAGCCAAGGCTTCATTGGCTTGAATATATAATTTCATTTTGTGCTAACCGTGGATGGCATATCTGTGTATTAAGCCTAAATTATATTTTAGTAAAATATTAAAATCTAATATTTGGATTTCTTTTATTTTAATTTACAAAAATTATACTCATTTATTACACTTAAACATAGTGATCTTTCACTAACACGACACCTCTTATCTTATTTTATTTCAAATAAATATGCAATATGGGTCGGACTTTTATATACATTTAATTTATTACAAAGAATTAATTAATCATAAACAATCCAACCACCATTATATTATTGATGAAAGTAAAATGTTGAATAATTATACAAATACAGTAAATGATATAATGGCAAAAACATGCCACTTTTTTTTTTGGGTATGGAACATGCCATAATGATATATATATATATAATATATATATATATATATATATATATATATATATATATATATATATATAAATCAACTAGGCATATTGTGAACTAAAAGAAAGGCTTGCTAGAAATGTACCTACATGCTTTCATGTAAACCAATTTAATTGTGACCTATAAATAGCTTAATTAGATAATGTATAAAGCTAGAAAGTCACAAGTTAATTTCCCTTTTTTTTTCCATAAACAAAGTTGTAATTTGAGATAAGAGAAAAGATTGTAGGTATTAAGATTTGAATTTTAAATTTACTGAAATCATCTCTTAAACAGATTGTATAAACCAACTAAACTAAATTTTGGATATCAAGTTAATTACTTTTGATTACATGGAAGTGTAATGTTTGTTATAAATTTAGCTAAGGGAATTTAACAACATTTTTTATAGGAAATCTGAAAGTGTCAACTAATGTAGATATTTCTTTCTTGTCACAAAATGAAAATATCATTAAAAATATGACATGTTGTAGACATTGCCTACCAACCAGAACCTAATATAGTTAATCTTATGTAGTTTGTCATAAATGTACAAAATTTCATGAATGAATGATAGGACCCCAAGGTGGACCAAAATTTAAAGAAGAATTTATTTTTATAGTTGCCATAAAATCTCCTAGGTTTATACTCTCAAGTCTTAATTAACTTCAAACTTACTTTACTTGGATGTTACCTTATGATATTAATGTGTGATTTATCAAAATTTATGGCAAATATTAATATTAATTTCTTAGGTGAACATCTCGACGGTTAGAATTTAAATTTCTATTTTATAAATCATAAATTTTTGAGTTCGAATATGAGACAAATAGAATGGAATTTATGAAATTATAGACAGTTATTTTTCGTCGTGTAAGTCAAAATTGTGTAAAAAAAAAATTACCGGCATTAATATATTTTATTGTCAAAAAAAAAATTTCATGTTTATCTTCTACCAACAGTGTGGTTTTATTCATTTGTGTGATGTTTTTACTTAATTCTACAATACTGAAAGCTAAACTTATCTTGAATTTAGGCATGAAGAAATATTGTGACTGACCAGCTACAAATACAGAAACTATGAATGTTAACATATGCTCTAATCAAAATTTAAGCTTTCAAACCTGTAAAAAATAGAAGATAAAAAAAACCTAGAAAATAACCCAATATCTTAAGTTAAGTACGTATTTTAGGGATGAATTTCATATTTAATTTGGAATCCAGCAAGTTTTCTGTTTTCTTAATATTGTAAACAGTGTACATCATCATGTCAATGTGTATTAAAAGATCTTTATGAAAAGTTTATAATATCAATATACATGGCAAACTACCGTTGGTTATTGAAACATGTGTGGTGAGTCAGATATTACTGCGATATGATTGGTGTTGGTTGACTGGTCTGACATGATACAAATAAGACAACACTTTGGGGAAAGGTTAGATTTCAAATGCAAAGAGGATTAGATATGGTTCTGAAGGTGACATAACCAGAGAACACATGTGAGAATTTTACTTCAAAAAATTTTCAAAGATCTTAGTACCAAAGTCTTGAAAACTTGGTTGGTTTTGTGTTTTTTGTTTAGTTTCACTTTTTGGTTGTGTTGGGGTCAGATTCAGTTCAATGTGTCATCTTCAACATTGCTGAGCTTCACACTTTAACGTACTTGGTAATAAAGTGGTAAGCTTTTAATTTCATTCTTTTATAATCTGCTAAAGTGTTTAACCTGCTGGGGTCTGCTGTAATTCTGGAATGGTTACTGGTAGTTGGAAGTTCTATTATGGTGTTGAATCTCTTGAAAGATTAGTGATTCTTTTTTATTTTTTGGATTCCATGATTTGTTGGTTGTTGGTTGTTTGGAGTTAGGTTTAATATAGTTAGAAATTTAGATGATATTTCTTCAGGATTTGGTACTATTTCTGCTTGATTTCTTATGGACCAATTTTTTCTTTTTGGTTCATGGTTTTGATTCTGTGATGAGATTTGAAGCAAAATCTGGAAACTAGTTTGAAGATTAACTGCTTAAGTGGTTGATACATTATCCCAGTCTGTAGTTTCTGTTCATATTTCAAGAACTGAACTGAAATTTTAGATAGCTCCAGCATTTCTGGGTTTGCTTTCTTTCTATTTTTTTCATAACTATGGATGTAGATTTTCTTGTTTAATTTGCTGTGTAAGTGGTAAAAATAACACAGTTTTAAGCTTTAATGGAGAACCCTCCACCTAGTTCTTTGAATAACTAATATCTATAGCTTTCTGGTTGTCAAAATTACTGAGAAACTAGTGGTGAAAATGGTTACTCAAACATGAAGAATATGAGCTGCATAAAAACTGAAATTATGCATGTTGATTTATTAGTTGTTTTTGGATGACAGGCTTCTGGACTTCTTTCATTGCAATATCTTTCAAAACAGGCTTTGAAAGGCTAACAACGTGGGAAGATATCATCTCAGAGTCTGAAATTTTAGAGGAAACATGGTTCAGAAACTAGAAGATATCAAGGGCGATAGAGGATCAGTCAAGGTTGGGACTACCGGGACAATCAGTTCCCTGATGAGAAGGGAACTGGACTCCGTTAAACCGGCGCCGGCACCACCTGTGTCTCTCGGACAGAAATCTCAGACAATTCCTAAATCAGCTGCCTGTAGTTCTGCTACTCCTAAAAGACTAAAGCTGAGGAAATCATTGGATGGAGGAAGCACCAGTGGCAGTAGCAGCAGCATGAGTTATAAAAGCCCTCAGACTGCCCAGAAGACAAGAAGCTGTCCTAAAAATATCCATCAAATTCCAATGCTTGGGTCTGATAATATTGCTTCAGATAGAACTCCTAGCAGACAGAAAAGTGACAAAAAAGTAGCTAACATTGTTGAAGTTGTGGACATAAAGTGTAGGAATCCGGATAAAGCATGGGCTAGCCCCATAACAAATCGTCTCAGGAAGCTTGGATTCTCTAAGCTTTCTGAGAGCATTATCTAGCCCTGCAACTTCTTCACATCAGATTTCAGGTTCCTATAACTGAACCCTGAAATCCCAACTGGCCTCTTCTCTGAAATTTCCACCATGGAACATATGCTTGATAGGAGCTTGCTGCCTCCTCTCTTTTTCTTCTTCTGAGTTGCTACAACAGGTCTGGACTCACTACTAGAAGAACCAACATCTCTGACATTCAAATGGGGCTTCTTTGAGCTATCTCTGCACCTTAATTCAAGCCGGCTGAAGTACTCGATCTCTTGCATTATCAAGGATCCCACAGTGCCTCTAGTTCCTATTTCAACAGGAGGATATGCAGCCATTTCAAGATCTGGGACATTTTTGGCACTGGTTTTTGATCTACGCATGCATTGATTGATAGGATTGAAGGAGGGCTGCAGATGCAAAGAGGTTGTTCTTATTGTTGTCTTGATGGGGAAATTTCTTTGAGACTGAGCCATTGGGTGTTTGGCCTTCTACCTAGTATCTCCAAATGAGTTCTTTGCCTGTTCTTTATAGTGAACAGCGTTAGACTTTTGCTTGGTAGGAGTTTTAAATGATGGCCGGATCATTGTATTCATGTGCTTGCGGTTAAAAAACTGGTTTTATTTTAATGTTGTTTTGTGCACAGCAGGGTCAGTTACCTACTCTTGTTGAGGATTGAATAGTGAGTTATGCAGCCTGTTTTACACTGGTTTCAGAACCAGATACAGATATGCGTCAGATATGGATAATCATCTTACATCGGTTCATTTCATTTGAATTGTACAAGTTTTTGTAGCTGGTTGTCCTAATTTATCACTAACCTTCCTTTGTTCGGGCTTGGAAATGACTGCATTGTTGTATAACACGCAGTACAGGCGGTGTTATGCCTCAGACATGGATGCATCCAATATTTTGTCAAGTCTTATTCTCCAAGCCATGTTCATTTTGAAGCATTTAAAATAGAATTCTTATCGACATACTAAAACTGAAGAGTTGAAGCAGCCTGACTTGATAATCTCATCATACGGGTAAAGTAGCTGTTGAATGGTGTCCGGAGACAAGAAAGGAAAGTAACTGTTATGACTTTACTGGTAAGAGTGGCAAATGGCATTAGAAGATGGCCTGGCCGGTGGTGGCTGGTGGGGGTGTGGTCTGGTGAGAAACTTGGGTACTTTTAAGGCATGGAAGAAGTTGTGGGGGTGATTTGTGTTTCTGGTTTTTTCCGTACTATTATGTCATGAATAAGTTTCTATGGGGTCATGGGAAATGTATGACTGATGTCCATTACACATAACCCATGGAGAATGTGAAGAGATTTATTAAGATTTTCAAGTTTACCCCTTTGGGTAGGAAGAAGAGTAAATGAAAGTAAAGAAGCTGGCTCACAACTTGTCAAGTCATCTAAACCATGTATCAAAGCTAACCTCTTTTAGAACTTTGTTTTTAGCTACAAGTGGAATGTGGGTATTTTCTAACAATCAAAGTTTGATTTAATAGTGTTTATTCATTTAGAAAAAAAAATTCAAAGCTCGATTCGCCTTTGCTTGTATCTTCCTATGAATAAAAAAAAATTTCTTGGGTCTATGGTTAAAATAAAGAATGAGGTGAAATCCCGTCTAATGTTTCAATCCTCTTGTGAAGCCATTTAAAGTTCATAAATTTTGCACGCTCGGTAGGGTGAAGTGTTAGAAATTTGGCAGGAATCCTTGTTTCATGGATCATGCCTCTGACTTTGTGAGCTGTGGGTCTGAGACTAGGATACATGGCCTGAAACATTTGGTCCCAATGTTCCTGGTTCACTGAACAACCAACCTAACTTAGGCCTTCTTCTTTAATGAGCCAAACCAGACCCTGCAGCCAATATAATAGGCTTCTGGGTTTCTTGCTTGGGCTTCAAAAACATTGACTCAACAGCACTCTGCTTAAAGAAAAGTTTGACCATCCTGAAATGCTAAATTGTCAAACAAATCGACGGGCAACAACACTCATGCAAGAGAACATGTGGAACGACAAAAGACACCCAAACATTTCTGCTCCAAAGACATGAGTGGATAGAAACTGAAGTTGATATAAGCCACTTTCATTTACTTCGAACAAAAAGATCAAAAGAATCATGGCTTCAATCCCATGCACTTTCCAAATACCCTTTACTTCAAAACCCATAAATTCTGTTCCTTCTTTGCCAAAATTCTGTTCCAAGTTTCTGGGTACTCAAAACTCTCTATCTTGGGCAAGGCCTTCAAGACTTGGACCCTCTAATGGTTCAAGAACTCAATGCTGGTTCAGGTTTGGTAAGAATGGTGTTGATGCAGAAGGTGCTGGCATTTATGGCAGCCAGAATAGAGATGATTTTGACAGGGATGATGTTGAGCAGGTGATTTTGCTTCAGTTTTATTCAGGTTATAGAATGTCTGAGAGTATTTGGCTAATGGGATTTTTTTAGCTCTTTAATGCTATTTTTGTTGTTATTAGTTGTTGAGAATGAAGAAAGGGCTAGGGAATTCAAGCTCCTATCCACATGGGAACCATGCCAGGAAGGGCCTAGACATTACATATTAGAAATGAGTTTCACTTTGAAAAGTATTACTTTCCCAAGCTGACAAGGATCTAATTGTTCACCGGAGCTCTTAAAAGCTGAGATGGGACAGTATTGTTTAAATGTGAAATTGTCAAAGAACACGCATTCATTTCTAGTTCTTATTTTCTTATCAAATCTACTGTTTGGAATTAGAGGATATGATGCTAGATGAAAGCGTAGAAAACGTCTGTTTTTATTCTTTGAGATTATTTCATCATCATTGTTGTTTGGAAGTCACATACATATATTGAGGAATAATATTAATGAACTTATTGAATGTTTGTTGGCAATTATATCATCAACAGAGAAGGAAAATGTGGATGTTAAGAGATAAATCTCTAGTGTTTCGTTGACCTTATGGTAGTATTATTTTTTTTAGTTGTTAGCATAAATGGAATTTTCTTGGTTGAGCTAGCTATCAGAGACTGTTGTCAGAAGACCTAAAATGACTTTCTTTCTTTTCAAATTTACATTTTGCATTTCTTCTCCATTCTTTTTATGCTTGAAGTAAATGCAAAACAACATACATCCACTAAACCTTGTTAAGATATGAGCGTGGATATCATAACGCTTTACATATTGAATATGGAAAAGGCAGTAGATAGCCTATTAAAGGACAGAACAAATTGCATACTTGTACGAAAGCACATTGCAATATTGTTGTAATGTACTTATGATGTCAATTCCTATGATAAAAGTACCTTCAATGCCGCAATACATTACTGTTTCTCTTCTGCAGTGTATTTTCTGCAATTGTAGAAGATACTGTAGAAGATAGTATCGGTTATGGGAATGAAGCAGTTGGCGTGAATCTCTTATTGTCTTGTAATTTAGTAGGTTTGAAAGGGGAGAAAGTCTTTGTATACCTTTTTCTTTAGTGTGGTTTGAATCCATTTTTGTAAACCAAAATTTTATTTAAGATTTCATTGTTTCTTTTATTGACAAAGCAATTTCATTTTGCAGTACTTCAACTACATGGGGATGCTTGCTGTTGAAGGCTCCTATGACAAGATGGAAGCCCTTTTGAACCAAAACATCCACCCAGTGGACATCTTGTTGATGCTGGCTGCCTCGGAAGGCGACAAACCGAAAATTGAAGAGCTGCTGAGAGCTGGAGCTACATATGATGTTAAGGATGCAGATGGGCGTACAGCCCTTGATAGGGCTGTCAATGAAGAAATAAAAGACTTCATTCTTGGTTTTTCTGTGCAGAAGGCTTGATCTGTATGATTTGATCCATTTTAATCAGTAAACTTGACATTCCCTCAAATTTTTGTAAATTGCTTTGCCCAATATATTATGTAATGTTTAGCTTGTCAGTGCTTTAAATACAATTGAACTCAATCCTTGTTGCCCAATACTTTCTCAGTTAAGTTTTCTTAAATAAGAAACCTTGGAAAATGAAAAATGCCCATTTTTGTACATCTAAAATAGCATTGTAACAAAGATAATTTTTCCAAGAAAAAAACAGATAATTTACAACAGCATATTATCATTACATGGATCAATACAAAGCTAGTAATGCTCCATGAAGTATCAGTAGGCACACTGTAGTGGAGTCACAACAGGAAAATGGAAAATAAACTTTCAAAATGCTTACATGGCTCAACATTTTACAAGTCAAAACCTGCAACCGCAACTATAAAGACCTTAAGGAACAGAAGATTAAAAAGACCTTTTCAAACATGCAGCCATCTAGCTAGTGTAGGTTCAAGCTTTGATGTACCAGTGGAAGGACAATTTTAAGACCATTACAAGGGATGGTCTATCGCGAGTTCCAAGCACCTCTTGGTCCCTAATCTTTCCTTTCGAAGTTCAGGATAGATCAGTCTGGAGATTTTTCTTGACTAAATTGTTTGGGATATCCTGCTTATCCATACACAGGTCATGAAATGCTCATTGATGAGGGAAAATGCATTTCTTGGACAACTGAAAACAACCTGCAATAGACTTAGAAGTTCCACCGGTCCAACTGCTGCTTGGCTTCTGCCATATCTTTTTGTGCTTTCTTTCTGCGGTAAAATATTGGACAATCCCGACTGCAAACACAATAAAGATAAAAGACAAGGATAAAGCATTGCTTACAACTAACGTAAAAAGATAAAGGACAAGGATGCAATCAAATGCTACCACACTTATATTCTGTTTAGTAGGAAGGAAGGAAATAGGAAAGGAAGAAAAAAAATGTTAATCTAATAGTTGAGCTCACGTTGTTATGATTTAAAAGTGTTTCATCCTTCACCCTTTCCATCCTCCCAACCAAATATAGCACACAACCCGTCATACCCTTTCTTTTCCAAATAAATCACATGATCTTCCTGGTCCTAAATTGGTATTTGCTTATATGTGCTATAATTAAGGAATTGCAAGATCCCAACTTTAACAAGCATTTTCCAGAAAAAAACCTCAAATTAAAATGGCATTAACATTGTTCATCACAATGATCAAAAAAAAAAAAAGAAGCATAGTTCATTACAAGTCACAAAGAGAAAGGAGTTAGTAAAACCTAGTGCAGAGCACATCCTGGTGAAGAGAGCCTTGGCACTCTTGGCACTGTGTCCATAGCCTCCCAAAAAGCGCCTCTAGCTCTGACACTGCAGTCATTCCACACAACCATAATGTCTAAAGACCTTGGTTCTACAGTGCTGATTAATGTTGTTTCATATCAAACAAACAATAAGGGAAAAGATTCCCACCTTGTGAGACTGTCTTATAGTAAAGTTCTGCCTCTCTTCCCTTGCAGTGTGAACAGAGTGTTCGATCTGTATTGCTGAGGGCAAACCCAAACAGTGCAACATCAGACTTCTAGCAGAAAAATTGCATAGGTATTTATACATGCAAGATGCATCAAATGTTTGCATGCTTTTACAGTAATCAACATGTAGGGGGTGGTCTCCAAAGTATTTGGAGATAATTCTAGGAATTTTTACACCTATATATCTACCATTGAACATTTGGTATTAGCAGACCTCTTTGAAGGGCAGTTCTTGGTTTGATTATGTTTCTCTGATTAAGTTTCTGAGAGAAAGTGTGTGTGCATGTGTGAGAGAGGAAAATAATGAGCCAAACTAATCAAGAGTCATTATATGGAAAAACAAATTGAAGGAAAGTCCGTTTTAAAGCATTTCAACATTGAAAGCATAGTGATTTTCTAACTTTTGGAAGAAAATACAATATTACTAAGCAGTCTAGTATCCATGCTTCTATAGAAAAAAATTCAAAGAAAACAACATAGAAAACCTAGCCTATGGACGAGAGAAAGTGTGTGTACATGTGTGAGAGAGAAAAATAACGAGCCAAACTAATCAAGTCATTATATGGAAAAACCAATTGAAGGAAAGTCTATTTGAAAGCATTTCAACATTGAAAGCATAGTGATTTTCTAACTTTCAGAAGAAGATACAATATTACTAAGCATTCTGGTATCCATGCTTCTATAAAAAAAAAATTCAAAGAAAATAACATAGAAAACCTAGCCTATGGACGAGAGAAAGTGTGTGTGCATGTGTGAGAGAGAGGAAAATAATGAGCCAAACTAATCAAGAGTCATTATATGGAAAAACCAATTGAAGGAAAGTCTATTTGAAAGCATTTCAACAATGAAAGCATAGTGATTTTCTAACTTTCGGAAGAAGATACCATATTACTAAGCATTCTGGTATCCATGCTTCTATAAAAAAAAAAAATTCAAAGAAAATAACATAGAAAACCTAGCCTATGGAGCAAAAGCCCATAAAAAATGAGACAAGGGTAATATTAAGAAATAGTAGTAAAAGAACAAAGATCATCAAATGAAGAATCTTCAAATTCTTAAAAAAAAAAGCTACAATTTATTAATCCCTTAAATATAGAACTAAAACATACAAACAAGTAGATTCATACCTAATTAGTGCTTTGCAGCCAACACAACTAAGTTGTTTCTTAGCAAATCTCATTATTCCACTGTTTGAAGGAGTTGATATGGAAATAGATCTTGTGTGACTTCCGTGGAGAAGTTCCTTGCTGGCATTCTTCAAAATGGGCTCAAAAATTCTTAAAAGGGGCTGTTGCATTAACCCTTGTTAAAACAAGGAATAAGTTCATCAAAAATAAAATGGAGAGTCTTAAACATTAAACTAACCTTGCTAATTTGATTTTCAAGGTAGTATTGAGTATCTATGGGGATGTTATTTTCTAGCACATAGATTGGGTCCTCTGACCTCTCATAAGCCTGAATTCATGGACAGTATTTTATACTGGGATATAAATAATATAATCATTTGCAAGAGAAGAGAAATAATTTTTTAAATTGACAATAAGATTACCTTGGCACCTTTTGCAGCTTTTATAATGACATAGGGCACCCGATCCCCAACATTTGGAGCAGTAGCAGCATCTCGCTGTCAATTATAGAGACAACAATCATCCTAATGCCCTAAAATCAATCAGCCTTTATAGAGGATACAAAATGAGCAGCCTTAGAAGAAGACCTATATTATTTACTGGCATCTACTAAAGGCAATAGCACATTATATCATTTAAAAAATGAATAAAAAAATCACCAACCATTATTGCATCTTAATAATTATATAGCAATAAATAATAACATGCACATTAAGCAGACAATTTACCCAAAGGTGCATGCAGCACTGACTGTTTTACAAATATCTAAAGAAACCAAAAACAAATAACCCAGAAGACAAAGCTAACAAGTATGTGTAAAATTATATGAGGTTCCACAAACAGATATTACATGTCACATGCTGAAAATGTAACAAGAAAAAGCAAAATACCAACCTTGCGCATGCGTTCAGCAAGTTCAACATGAGCAGCTTTTACCTCATAATCATCTCCAGTTTTTGTCAGACCCTGTTATATAGGAGAAAGAACAAAGCTAAAATAAAGCGACTGGAGCAGACTTATACTAAGCACTATAAAAACTTCTAAAGACAGCCCAATGACTAAAGCAACATTAAACCAGGAATACAGGATATTTGTCTCACCTTAGTAATAACTAAAAGTGACAAATCCATTCGATTCATAAGAAGATCTGAAATGGTATTCTTAACATACTGAACAGCACCAGGAATATCTCTATCGATCAATATTTTGTGAAGGCATTCATTTACAAGGTTTTTGACCAATAAACAATTGTCTCTTCGTACAGTTTCAATGCCTGCTCATGATAAATGATGAATTAGTAGTCAAGTTCAACAAAATTTTCAAAAGCTCATGTGGTTGAGAAAATTCTTTTTACCTTTGGTGTCCATTTTGTCAAATTTTTGTGGATTTGTCCAAAATAAACCAGCATATCTTTTCTTGCTAATCAAAAGATAGGGATAATAAACCTTCTCGAACTCTAGTTTGATGGGCTAAAAACATCAAGTAAAGCCCACCCAGAAAGAAGGAAAAAGGAAAAAGAACAACAAAAGAAGACAATGTTAATAAAAGATAAGCTAATAACTACTAAGTAAAATAGAGGTTGATAAAAGTACAAAAATAAGTTTCATGTGATAAGTTGATGTTTCCGTAAATGAAATTAATAATATCCACAGTCCAAAACAGTATTTCCATCTCAAATCAAAATTCAAGATTAGAGTTGACCAGAGTGTTTTTTTTTACCCAAGTGTAATAAATTTAAGGTTCAACCAATTGCAGAGCACTTCTTCCCATTTGAACTCTAGCCTGGCTGGGCTTTCTTAAATTGTTAGGAAAAGATGATGAAACACTACTTAAAATAAGAAAAGACTCACTTTTGTGAAGGTTGCACTGATGCAATCTGCAGCTTCTCTCCCCAACTTCATTGCTGCTTCTACATCAGGCACGCCAAATTGTACCATCACTGAATCCGTGTCTCCATATATAACCTGATATTAACAGTAATGTGAAGCAAGAATATCAAGCAACAATAAGTAAAATTTTATTTCCCCTAATCCCCTTGGCCAGGCAAGAAAGTGAGATTGCCAAGCACCATTTAAGTCAAACTAGCCTTAACTTGGGGAAACTTTGAAATAGATGATATAAAAAAATAATCCTTGTGATGATGGTATGTTCCCAAACCCTAGATCTAGTTATAGATTTTTCCACTGTAAAATCAAAAGAAGGTTTTGCAGAATGCTTCTGCAAACGCCTCCCCTTTTGACCTATTTTTGTTTAATAAATTTAGGCTCGTCTAAAGAGAACCCAATGATCTCTGGAGTAAATACTCAAACCTTTTTTTGAAAATTCTTCTCCCCTTTTTCCTTCTTCATAACTGTCTTTAAAGGACTTACAAAGAGCAGATAAGTAACTGCTATTCTAGGAAGAAACTACTCCTAAATAATAGCATAACTAACTGTGGGAAAACAGGTTTTTCTTATTTTAGGAAACTGTGTGCTGTAATATAGGAGATTTAGTAGTTATTGTATTCCCTGATTTTTAGGAAAAAATCTGTAGCCTAAGATTAGGGGATTTCCTGATTTTCTTTTCTGCAGCTGTATATATATATGTAACAACCCTAATAATAATAAAATAACATAGAATCGACATATTTTTTTTCAAGATGGCATCAGAGCTTTAGGTTCTTCCTCTGGGAATTTGTATTCCTCCTAAAGTCGATTCTTTTTTTTTTTCTGGTTCCCATTCCAGAATATATTTTTTTTCTGGTTCCCATTCCAGAGTTTTTTTTTCCCTTTTTTTCTGCTCTTACTCGGTTCTTCTTGAGCCATGTCGAACATCACTGATGGCAGCCACACGTCTAAACCTCTCGTGACTGAGACCCAGGCCATCGAGAATAGCTACTCTGCTGCTGGGGAACTACCCAATATTGAGGCCGCATACAGATTAAATGGGAGAAATTATTTGAAGTGGTCACAACTGGTGCGGACACATTTAAAGGGCAGAGGCAAATTGAATCATTTACTCGGTACTGGCCCTAAGAAGGGAGATCCAAGATTTGATGTGTGGGATGAGGAAGACTCAATGGTGATGTCCTGGCTTTGGAATTCCATGTCTCCAGAAATCAGTGATACCTGCATGTTTCTTAATACTGCCAAGGAAATTTAGGAGGCTATCAAACAGACATATTCAAAGGTTCACGATGCTGCACAAATCTATGAGATCAAGACTAAGATTGCTGCCACCAAACAAGGAAGTCGAACAGTTACTGAATATTCCAATCTCTTGCAAAGTCTTTGGCAAGAGATGGATCATTATCAATGCATCCAAATAGATGCAGCCGCGCTTAAGAGGTTCGTTAAAAAGGAGAGAATTTATGAATTTTTGACTGGACTTAACATGGAATTTGATGCAGAACGGGCCCAAGTACTTGGCAAGGAGGATTTGCCGTCTCTTAATGAGACAATTTCAATAATTCGTGTTGAAGAAGGTAGAAGACGAGTTATGGTAGAGAATGTATCTGTTGAGAGCTTTGCATTGGTGTCAAAAACAATGAGCAGAAAGAGTACTACATTAGAGCAGCCATCCACAGAAGAAAGCAAACAGCCAGGCCAGTCAAAGTTCTTTAACCGAGACGATTTGTGGTGCACCTACTGTAAAAAGCCTCGTCACACCAAAGAAAAGTGTTGGAAGCTCCATGGCAGGCCACAGGTTCCAAACAAGAATGAAACAAGAAAGAGAGGACAAGGAAGAGGATAGATTCAAGCTCATATGGCTGGAGTACAGTTAACCGAAGATAACAGCAACCAAGAAACACCTCTTGGACTCAATAAAAATGAGATTGAGAAATTGAAGAACTCTTTGAGTTCGCTGGAAAAGCCATCTACTTCAGCAGGTACTAGTAATTTAGCCTTTTCAGGTATATCTACTCCTCCTCATCCCTCTAATGCTTTGGATAATATCCCTAACACATGGGTCATTGACTCAGGAGCCACAGACCATATGACCTTTTCCTCAACAAAATTTATCTCATATACGCCTTGCCCTAGTAATAGGAAAATCACCATAGCTGATGGTTCAGTCACTACTGTTGCTGGTCAAGGAGATATCTTTATTAGTGATTCACTTACACTGAAAAGTGTTCTTCATGTCCCCAAATTGTTCACCAACCTTTTGTCTATCCAAAAACTAACCAAAGATGCTAATTGCAATGTGATTTTTTATCCTTCTCATTGTGTATTCCAGGAACAGGGTACGAGGAAGATGATTAGACATGCTAGGGAGAGAGATGGCCTCTACTATCGTGAAGAGCCAAGTGAACAATGTAGTGTCAAAAATCATTTGCCTTTGTCATTCCTTTCCGAGTCATTCAAATCCAACAAAGACAAAGTATGGCTTCATCATCTTCATCTTGGTCATCCATCATTTCATGTCCTTAAAATTTTGTTTCCTTCATTGTTCAATAAAATTTCAATTGAAAGCTTTCATTGTGATGTGTGTGAACTTGCAAAGCATAAACGTGCTGTTTTTCCAATAAGCAATAAAAAAACATCTATTCCATTCACTCTTATTCATAGTGACATTTGGGGGCCTTCTACTGTACCCAGCATCTCTGGGGCTCGTTGGTTTGTCTCATTTATTGAGGATTGTACTCGTATGACATGGATTTTTCTTTTAAAAAACAAATCAGATGTGAGTCTTGTGTTTCAAAAATTTTTCAATATGATTCAGACACAATTTGGAGTGGGGATTAAACGATTTCGATCTGATAATGCAAAAGATTATTTTAATCAAATCCTCTCTCCATTCTTTCAACAACATGGCATCATTCATGAGTCATCTTGTGTTAGCACTCCCCAACAAAATGGAGTGGCTAAAAGGAAAAATGACCATCTTTTAGCAGTTACCCGAGCCTTTCTTTTCCAAAAAAAAGTTCCAAAAAATTATTGAGGAGAAGCTGTGTTAACTGCAGCTCACATCATTAATAGACTCCCCACAAGGGTGCTTGATTTTCAAAGTCCCGCACGAGTGTTTGCAAAATTCTATCCCAACTTCAATGTCACCAACAATCTTGTTCCCAAAATATTTGGCTGTGTTGCCTTTGTTCATGTACATTCTCAACATAGGGGCAAACTTGATCCAAGGGCTCTTAAGTGTGTCTTTGTTGGTTACTCATCCACTCAAAAGGGCTATAAGTGCTATCATCCTCCCACAAGGAAATTTTATGTGTCCGCCGATGTCACCTTTGTTGAAGACGATCAATACTTTCACAATCCTTATCTTCAAGGAGAGACGACATTCATAGAAGATAAGGATAAAGACTCTTTCCTTCTTGAGCTGCCTGTGTCTAAGTCGTCCTCTTCCGTTCCAGTTCAATCCGAGTCTGTCTAGTCTGAGTCCACCCCTATCCAAACTGTTCGATCCAATTCTGATCCTGCTGGCCCTACTACTCCTGTTTCAGTAGAAAGTGATCCTCCTTCTGCACCCATAACACAGAAAATAAACCATGCTTGTCCACTCCAGGTTTATTCAAGAAAGAAAAGGCCATTCTCTCAACCGGTGCAAGCACAATCATTTGATCCAAACCTGGTGACTGTTGAAGTAAGTAATCAAACCACTTCTCCAAATCCTAATGTCCCCAATACCCAAAAAGAAAATGATCTTGACATCCCTATAGCTTTGAGGAAAGGAACTAGGACCTGTACCCAACATCCTTTGTACCTTTTCATGTCCTACAAAAACTTATTTCATAGTCATAGGGCCTTTCTTACTAACCCTAATAGCATTACCATTCCCAAAACATTATTCGAGGCACTAGGAGATGAGAATTGGAGAAATGCCATGAAGGTGGAGATGGAGGCTTTAGAGAAAAACAGAACCTGGGATCTGGTGAAATTGCCGAGAGAAAAAAAAAACCAATTGGGTGTAAATGGGTCTTTACAGTGAAATATAAGTCTGATGGCTCATTGAAAAGGTATAAGGCAAGACTAGTTGCCAAAGGTTATATTCAGACCTATGGCATAGACTATCTTGAGACATTTGCTCCAGTTGCAAAAATGAATATGGTGAGAGTATTATTGTCATTGGCTGCCAACTTTGGATGGAAATTGCAACAATTTGATGTCAAGAATGCTTTTTTACATGGCGATCTTGAAGAAGAAATTTATATGGGACTTCCTCCTGGATTTGGCTCTACAAATGAAGAACAAATAGTATGCAGATTGAAGAAGGCGTTGTACGGACTCAAACAATCTCCAAGAGCTTGGTTTGGAAGGTTTGCCAAAGTTATGTTGAACCTTGGATTCAAACAGAGCCAAGGTGATCATACTTTGTTCGTGAGACATTCAGCTTCAGGGAAAGTCACAACTTTGTTGGTTTATGTGGATGACATAATAGTGACTGGAGATGATATAGAAGGAATTGAAAAGTTAAAGAGTTGTTTGGTGAAAGAGTTTGAGATCAAAGAGCTTGGGAAACTGAAATATTTTCTTGGCATAGAAGTAGCCCACTCTCAGCAAGGAATCTTCATATCTCAACAAAAGTATGTGATTGATCTTTTGAAAGATACAGGTAAACTAGGATGTAAGCCGGTTGACACACCCATAGAGCCCAATCATAAACTAGGTGATGTTCCAAAAGATGCTACAGTTGACAAAGGTAATTATCAGAGGCTTGTTGGGAAATTGATTTATTTATCACACACTAGACCGGACATAGCATACGCTGTTAGTGTGGTGAGCCAGTTTATGCATAATCCCAAAGAAACTCATCGCAGGGCTGTGAATAGAATCCTACAATACTTAAAGGGTTCAGCTGGTAAGGGAATTTTGTTCAGACGAGGAGGAGGATTGAGTCTTGAAGCCTATACCGATGCAGATTATGCAGGGTCAGTGGATGATAGAAGATCAACCTCAGGTTATTGTACATTCTTGGGTGGAAACCTTGTTACATGGAGGAGTAAAAAACAGAATGTGGTTGCAAGATCAAGCGCAGAAGCAGAATTCAGGTCAATGGCACTTGGGATCTGTGAGCTCCTATGGCTGAAGATAATTTTGGAAGATCTGAAGATCAAGCGGGAAGGTCCAATGAGATTGTATTGTGATAATAAGTCAGCTATCAACATTGCACATAATCTAGTACAACATGATCACACAAAGCATATAGAAGTTGACAGGCATTTTATAAAGGAGAAACTTGATAGTGGCCTGATTTGCACTCCGTTTGTCCACACAAAGAATCAGCTAGCCGATATATTCACAAAGGGGCTGTCCAGCACAGTTTTTCAGAGTCTAGTTGACAAGCTTGGAATGGATAACATCCATTCATCGGCTTGAGGGGGAGTGTGGGAAAACAGTTTTTTCTTATTTTAGGAAACTGTGTGCTGTAATATAGGAGATTTAGTAGTTATTGTATTCCCTGATTTTTAGGAAAAAATCTGTAGCCTAAGATTAGGGGATTTCCTGATTTTCTTTTCTGCAGTTGTATATATATATGTAACAACCCTAATAATAATAAAATAACACAGAATCGACATATTTTTTTTCAAGACTAACACCACTATTTCAACTATTAATAACTGACACATACTGATAATTAAAATAGAAATACACCAACAACAACCGGACACAACAGGAATAAAATACTAAGGGCTTAGCTACACAACTAACTTTCTTCTTTCCATGAGTGAACCTCTTGCAAACCTTGCCAATATTCTCCTGAAGCTTGCCGTCTCATAACAGATGAGCTCATCTAAAACTAAGAAATTTTTCAAAAAACCCTTGAGATTCCAGATTTCAACCATCAACCAAATGTTTAATCTCGTCAACAGTACATTTTGATTCATACATTGCATCAAGCATATTGGTTTACAACATTTCAAGTACAAACTTTCAATAATAAAACACTACAACTGAAGGTTTTGAGATGACTTACCTCAGCATCGTGTTCATAGCCTCCCAGCATTGTGAATTTATCTTCAACAAGTTTTTTTGTGTGCTCGATCATTTGTCGACCTTGAAAGGGTAATCAACATGTTAGATCAAACAAAACTAGGATAATACATTTTTAATTTATTTATAAAGAAGGAATTTATCTAGCAATACTTTAACCAAAAAAAAAAAGTTATCTAGCAGTACTGTTAATAAGAAACATTTTATTGTACCATAGCTTGTAACACTTGAAGAAATCTCTAAACATGGTAACTGAGCAACAGTAGCTCCTGTAAATCCATATACAGAATTCGCACTTATCTGAAACAGAATAATAAAACAAAGAGATCAAAGAATTGAAAAGAAGATAAGGAAATATGCATAATATACCCCTGAATGCAATACTGAAAATGGATGATAACAAAACAGTGATGATCTTACCTTCAAGGCCAGCTGTCGACCATCTAAAACAGCTTTCTCAAGTGGATCCTTTGCTTCCTAGATTCATATAAAAAAAATGAGTCAAAACAAAATGGAAGCAAAATAGGGATCAAGAGAGAAGAGCAGCTAATAGTTGCATAATTTAGGGCCAAAAGCAACATGAAGCAGAAACTCAAATTATAAGAAAATTATGGTACCTTTAAATCTGCTTTTGCTCGTTTTCGAGCAGCTAATAGCTCTTCCAAGATTTCTGGAAGTATCCCCTGAAAATTTTTTAAACTTCTTATCAGTTAAACATACGAAGTATTCATAAACAAGAAATAAAATAAAAGCCATCTAACGTTCAATTATTTATACAGAAGATAATTATATATGACAAAATTTATATTGTTTGAAACAAATATAACCTTCTGCAGATCTGGTTTAACAAATGTTTCACCAGATGGAGTTTTGTTAACACATTCTGGTGGAAGGTTGAGTTTGCGAACATCTTCAGGTGTCACCTTCAAAAAGACCCACTATCAGAATTATCCCAAAAGCCTCTCAACTCAAATTAGTGACCCAAGCAAAGGACATACCTAAAAATAACATAACAGCTAAATGAGACAGTAAAGATAAAAATGGTTTAGGAGAATCACCAGTGTGCAATAACATAAATTATAAGCCATCATAATTGACGGATACAAAGATGCAAAATCCAGTGTTGCAATTGGCTTTTCATAGAACCCAGCTTTTGCTTTCAACACCTAAATGTCAATCAAATCCATTAATGAAGCAGTTGCAGTTTTAGATAGAAAACAATTAAAAGGGTAAGGAAATTAGAAAACAAACTTACAGTTGCACCTTCAAATGTTCCCTGTTCAGAACCTGCCTGTTTGGCATTTGGAATTACAAGGTTTTTCTGTTTAGACTTCCTAAGAAGTTGAGAAAGCACCTGGTAATTTTGATCAAAGATCTTAAATTTGAACTCTTAATCACTTGATACATCTAGAAAAACTTAAAAAACTATACAGACCTTGATGCTTTGTCCTCTAGAAAGAAGAAAAGAAATAGGGACACCTGTGACACGTGCCATCTCCACATAATTGTAAATAAACATGAGTTTATCCAAAAGCCTCTGGGGAAGGTAGGCATCCTGCAACCACAGAAGAAAGAGAATACTGATTAAGTCATATGTGACTTAAAGTCAAGTCTTCCATCTCAACTAGAGCACTCAAAAAGTAGAATACTGCATGCTGATGCCATGATCCTACATAAGGTTACAAAATCAAGATAAAGATAACAGGATTTTAAAAGGAAAGCGGTAACTGATGCTTGTAACCTCTTACAAATAAAATAGCTGTAACGAAGTGGGAATAACTGTTACTCTATTTACAAACATTTCATGCCTTGAACATTCAAAAAACTAGTAGCAATACATATGCACTGTATTATGTATGTAAAAAAAAAAAAAAAGAAAAAGGCTTAGTACAAAGGACACCTTATAAGCTCTTACATATGGAAATATTAAATGATAGCAATTTTAACTAGACCAAGTAAATGCAAACCACTATCGACTATCACATAGGTCTCAAGAGGCTTAGGCAATCAACGAGTTGAAGACTCCATTTCAATCATTGACAATTATCAATCAAAAGGAAAGTCTTAATAACATTTCAATTCAATAATAAGTGCATGGAAGTTTGCTTTAGCCTCTCCATTCCTAATGGGACTGGAAAAAAGTCTATAGAATTTGCAACCATAAGCATTTTTGCACATAAGTTTTGCGAGTTAGATTGAAAAGAAAATATGCACCTTCAAACAATACACAGCAAGACGCCTCCTAGTCTCAGCATTCCCATTCTGAAGATCTGATATTATTGAATGATGGACGTCCTCTTTCTGTATGAAAGCAGTACCAAGCACAAAACTTGAGTTTCACTTCAGATAAGAGTGATGAACAAAAGTAAACAACAAATATTGAAAAGTAAATACATGTGCAGAACAATCCTTGAAAGAAGTTAATCCCTAGAAACAACTAGCAGAATCTAACTGCACGTTTGACTGTTAGGAAATAATTATGGAAGCATGTAGTAGTCTTAGGAGAGAAATTCTGACCTGTTCGGAAAGAAAGTGAGATGAAACTGAATTCAGTGAATAAGAACTTAGTTTGTAGTCACGTTGCACAGCCTACAATAAAAGAAACATAGCTAATTAACAAATCTGTCAATATGAATGATCTAAACTCAGATAAAAACTACAAACTCATGAGGTAGAAAAACTGAATGCATAACCTGGAGCAAATCAAATTGTACTCTCCCTTCCACAGTAACTTCTTTGCTCTCCCTAGTTCCATACTGTCTGTAAAAAAACCAGCATCAATAACCAGAAAACAGACTTGAAAGTAACTCATAAATAACACCAGAAACTGGAAGGTAAGCCCACACTAGTCATATCATGCTATGACAGGTAAAAATATTGAAATACAGTAACAATGAATTCAGTGAAAAGCTTTTTGCAAAAGTAGTTAAAGTAAATAACATAAACCAAAGTTTTCTTTTTCAATTTCATATTTTGAAAATCAGACAGTGTGAATTTTAATAAGGATATAGATTGAAGAATACAAAAACACATTAAGCTCCTCATATGACCTTTCAGGTTATAGCGCTACAGTGCCAAATTAATGTATGTGACAGTGCTGCAGAAAGACTTCTAAAAACTGCAGAGACGATAAAAGCAACTAGCTTGGCCATTGTAATGTATGTGATAACAAACAGTGCCAATTTGAAATGACAAAGAAAAAAAGAATATTTTCAAAAGAAAAAGAAGGTAAGAGGGGGGAGAAAGAGAGGATTTTAAAAATGTTTTTCATGTTCTCCATAATTCTTTGAAATTGCAGTAGGAGATAACAAGGTAGGACCGAAATTTTAGCAGAAAATAAGTCCAAGTATAGCAGCAATTACAACAGTAACAAGCATAACAGATCCTTTACCTTGAAGAGAAGGTTGTGTCCTTGACACGGACCCTGCTATTCCTAATACGGCCAAGCGTAGGGAATTCTGCTATTCCCAATGTTTGTGCTCTCTGTTAACCAAAAAATCAACTCTTAGGTAGTTCAATCAAACAACTATTTATAACACATAAATTTAGCATATCCAACTACTACACAAGTAAAAGGAAATCCAAAAATAATGAACCAAATAGAAATCTTTGCTGCAGTAACATTCATGGAAAATAAACAGAAATTCAGATTTTCTATACCTCAATAAGGTATGGTAAATCAAACTTGCAAATGTTGTATCCAATTATAATATCAGGGTCCACTTCACGAATAAATTCCTGCAAGAAAAACCTGCTTATTAAATAATTTCAAGGAACAGATTAAATAAAAAGGAAATTGATCATATCATAGCTTAAGAGTTTATCAAGACTTTAAAAATAGGTTGCTGGAAGTAAACTCATTCATACTGTTCTGATGATTTCTATAGGTGGAATCAGGTAAATGGAAGAAAGGAAGCTTTATATTTGGCTTGGGAAAACACATGGTTTCTGGTTCTTGCATCTCCCTCAGTTTTTCAGTTCAATGCAAATGCTTTTATCAAATGGAATAGAAGATGACATACAGGGAGAATCAAAGATGAATCAGTAAATAGCTTTATGAATCTCCTAACAACTACAGAAACCATGTCTTGAACAACTTAAATAAGAAACAGAAAGAATCAATTATCAAGGAATTTACTAACATGCACATATTTATACCTTGTGTTTATGCATGCTGAATTAAAATGAAACAAAAATGTTTTAAAGACAAAATAGTACCCTCCAAGCCAGCAAGACTTCTTTCTCAGTATCAAAAGACATCACATCAACACCAACTATTGGGGAGCATGACTTAAGGGTCATGACATTACGGATGAACGGTTGATCTTCTCCTTGCAAAGTAACTAGATTTGCCACCTAAAAAGATGCAAAAATTTTCCTTAGAAATAGTGAAAGAAAACCAATTAGTTTTCAGTTAAATCCCTCACCCAACATGAAATCAGGATCCCAAGAACAAACTTAATACTTTTGCCCAAAAACCAAATAGGTAATATGAACATATGAACAATACCTGGATTACAGGATCATGAGTAGGCTCCGGAAAATGACCTTTGCGACCAGCACACTCAATGTCAAAACTCAATATGCGAAAGGGAGCCATCTTTGAGAATTCCCCCTCTGGGACATGGCTAATCAACTCTGAATATCTAAGAACAATAAGAGAGAAGGGAATTAAACCAGGAGGAAAGAGAATCAATACCAAAAGACAGTTGAAATGCTCTTATAATAGACTAAAGAGGAGGTTACAAGCAATCGAACTCCAACTGGCAGTGGGACAAATTCTTTGTTGTCTTCTTATATTTACCAGCCGGTATCTCAATCCAATTACCACCAACGATGTTGCAATCAATCATGAAACGAAGTGCGAAAAGAACATTGCTTTCATATGTCATGAAGCTCTTCATACCAAGGCCATCTACTTGTATGCCTCTATCAAGAATGCCTGAAATCATCAATGATTAACAAACCTCCAAATATAAAAGAATTCATGCAGGTTTCTAGACATTCAATTATGTGCATGATTAAGAGTTTCACGTCAAGAAAAAGTAAATTAAAAACAGAAAATAGTTTCAACTACAGTAAATTAATTTCAAGCAGTGATGGCTAACGGCAACTCAAGAGAAATATGGACCATACAAAAGCAACAGGAATTTTACCACGACAACTAGTAACCATGGTTGGCAATGCCACTACAATCTTGAGAAAAGGTTGAGACTTTTGTTGCTGGTAATACATGATACTCCTTTTCTGCACCAATTCAATACGTCGAACAAACTTTGGTACCTTACTATTTCTGTTCAGCTCCTTCATCCTCCCCTGAAAAAAATGTAATTAAAACAATTAAAAAGCCACTATTAAAAGCAAATGTTTAACCCGAGGAAGTGGTAAAACCAAATACCTCAAGGGTTTGATGAAATCGGGATATATCATCGGGCCCCATTCCTGGAGGGCAGCTAATGTAGAAATATGGCTCAAATCCATGAACAAGACAACAAACACTGTGTCCTACAAATATAAGCAATTTATCAGATTGCCAAAATGAACAATTTAGGGATTTCATTTTTTTTTCCAAATGTGATATCAGCGACCAAATGTGGCAATCATTCACCATAAAAACATTCAAATTAAAAACAAATATTAACAATAATATCAAAATGTATTTAGCATTCTTATCATCCAAATATCACTCAAAACACGTTAGAAAAAATACCTTCTCTTGTAACCCCAAAAATTCGGATAATGGCAGCAGGACCAGAAGAATCAGGCAGCAAATCTTTATTACTCTCTCCAATCACATAATCAATCTCCAATTGCTGGAAAACTAAAACCCCACAAGAAAAAACCTCTCAAAATCTTCCTCAACTACCCTAAAAATCAAGCATTTACAGTAAAAGATTTGCTTTTTAAACTTACCAACGCTACAAGACTGGGAAATGTAGGCATCAGAGAGAGGAGGGCGTGCCCACTTGGAAAGACGAGAAGCGAGAGCTTGACGTTCCTCGAAGTCCCGGAGGATTAGAGACTCCACGTCCTCTTCCCCAATGAGGGTTTCGTCAAAGAAAACATCTTCATCAACGAAATCTTCCTCAGTTGGAGGTGGGGCAGGCGTCGGCGCCGTGGCCTGGTGCTTCGTTGCCGGAGATGGTTGGTGCAACGACGGCGGTGGTGGCCGCTTCTTTGGATTGCCACCGTTGTTCATGATAGAGAAAAAGGAGGGAAATGGAGGGATTTTGGGGTTTGGGGAGTTGAGGAGAGTGATATTCCCGCCAGTTTTGGGGATTTTATAGTGAGGGGAGATGTCACTTGCCTTGCACGTGGACTACAATAATTGAACTTTTTTTTTGGCCAAATAACAGAATTTAGTAAATTTACTCTTTCCAATTTGCATGTTAATAATTTTAACGAATATCATTTACTGAAACTTAAAATTCTAAATTATTGAAAATAAAAATCATATATATAATTTATGTTTGCAAATAGATTTTTTTTTATTATTGAACTTAACAACGTGTTTGAAAATTTTACACGATATAGTAACATAATATTAAAATGATACAAAAACACAAAAATGATAAAAATAAAATTTCAATAAAAATTATATATATGACTGAATGTTGAAATTTGACGTGCAGCGTATGATTGTAATTTGAAAATTTTTGTATTTTACATGATTTAATATGGAATAGATACACGATTATTAAATCTATTTGATAGGAGGGAAATATGCGAAGAAAAATAAGTTATATGACAACTTGCAGGGAAGACACACCAATGAGAGACAAAGTCTAATGTATTCTATAACTTTAAGCTGAAATTCAGAGAAGAAATGCAGGTTATTGAAGATGTTTAGACATTTATCTGAAGTAAAGCTCAACTAGCTTCTTCAATGTGTCAAATACACTTGTGAAAGGGTTAAGTGCAACAGGAGCTTTCAGTTCTAGATCAGGAAACTGGTTTGTTAGAGCTTGTTGCATTCCAGACATGGACATCATAGCAGCTAGCTGGCTGTTGGACATCACTGGACAGTCTTGTGGGGTGTTCTTGATTTTGCTTGGATCGTATCCGAAATTCGCCAAGTATGCTTTATACTTCTCGATGAACTCGGGTCCAGGGTCTGGTGTCCTTGAGTAGATCTGAAACAACAATGGCAGGCTCATGAAATTGTAATGCACATATTGAAAAGTCAAGCTAAAATACTGACATCAACCAGTAGATTACTCTAAGATCTGAGCTATAGTTGCAGCAAACATGGCGATAAATCAGTTCAAAACCAGTACTACTTTTGCAACCTGCTTGTTAAAAGCATGTAAGAAACTATTTGCAGTCCATCCCCATCAGTGTTCTTGAACTACTTGATTAAGTCCAAGACAAAGATTAACATAGCGTGTATTCTTAATGATTTATGATTAATATTTTATGTAATCTTTCATGAATATACTGTGCATGCAGTTACCTGGACAAAGCTCCTGTCTTTTGCTCCGGAGACAAGGGAAAAATTGTCGTAGTCAGTGGCAATCACATCGTAAGGTTCTTTGGGAATGAAAGGCAATGTAGGAAACCGAAGGTAACACTTTTCCTTAATCATCTCTTGCTTTTCTAAATCTGTTTCATTATTCACCACATCTTCCTCTGAAAGGCATTGAACCTTTCCTCTTATTCCGGTTATGTATCCATCTGGCCCTCCATGAACGCAAAAGGTATCAACTTGGATAGCAGGTGCATCCATGTCGAAAGTATAAACACCCTGCAAATTAATAGATTACAACATAGTTTTCAAAATCAGATTTTGAGAGTTGAAGAAGTTTTCACAGGATGAAGCTACAGTAATGAATTGAAGATCAGATAAGCAAATAGTACTGGTTCCAATTCTGACAAAACTAGTTTTTTTTTCATTTTTGCTCGCTCCAACCTAATATGGTAATGGGCAAATTGTAATCGAATCCAAATGTCAAAACTAACTAGCCATAGGCAAATGTATTACATGGACAATCAAGAAGCCAAGGATGATTGAAATGGTTCAAGCTTCTGTCAATCAAAAACTATAGGCAAGAGAAATGAAGTTCTTTATTGGTCCTAAAAAGGGTTATCTTCACTCCAAATTAGTACTGTATCTACCTACAAATATTTACCTGAGTGCAATGGCAGTCTTCTTGACCCTGTCCGGCAAATCCACGTTTGAGTGATGCTACTTCAAACCACCTTCCCGAATACCTAACAGGGTCAAAATCTTTTGCCGTCATACCTCTCATCATCATTAGCTTCCCCTTTGCTTCACCAGAATCTTCTTCGAGAGGAAGAATCGGCTTATTATCGGTGGCACTTGCAAGCTGGCAGATGCTATTTTGATGAGATAAGTCAGCTGCAAGAACCTGCCAATGAAAGGGGATTAAATTTAAAACATAAATAAGTCTCTACCGCATTGCGATGCTCTTGTATTGTTTGGCACACAAACAAACTCTCTCAGGAAAAGTTTAGTTTGGATGAGATGCCTATGAGCTTTTCCTGCAAATTCAACACAATTCAAACCCATAATGACAGAACTGCAATGCATTTCCACAAGAGGGAAACTTTTAGAGGATGAAACAACCAACTGTTCCAGAATGATCATGATCTTTAAATTGGAAAACACTAGATTTGAACATCTAGTCTTAACAGTATTGCCATATGTAGGGATTTGGTACACAACAGAAGCTTTTATGACCAGATATCAGAGAGGCAAAGAATGATCAGACAAGCCTCTTCGTATAATTTGAAATCCGACATTAAACAAAAAGGGATGGGACCTTAGTTTTCATCAAGTGTTAGCTATGTTTCAAAGTAAAATTCACTGATAAAACCACTTGAAATAGAAGAAAGAAAACCAGCTCACCTGATTTGTTTGAGACAGAAATAACAATGACGCTGCAAGACCCGAAACAATATGATTTGCAACAACTTTACTCGAGGGAAGACTCTTACTGGAGCATTTTAACACTAGCTTTCCAGGCAATCCCCTGCAATGGCAAAGCAATGAAGTCAAATAGGGGTTACAACTTACATATAGACATTAGAAATAACATGTATTGTACGGTTTTACAAAATCCAAGCTTTTTACAGGCTAAAACTTGTTTAATGATTCAAATGAAAGGCTGGGATCAGTAATTTCTTTACCTGCATAAAATCAATACCAAAATTCATATATAATTGGCAAGCTATTGTCAGCTTTCTTCTTTGTTAAACAGGTTCCCAAAATTTTCTCATAATTAATGACAATAGCTCAAGTATGACAAGCATCAATGTCAACAATTTTACAACCTATCCAGAATACCATTTCTCCTTCATGGTTTCTCAACTTCCAGAAAAGCTCAATGAAACCCAATAATTAAGCTAAATGAATGAAACCCAGAACGCAAAAACAATAAATTATATAAAAAATGCGATCCTTGCTCATGGGAAGCAACAAAAAGAAGAAATCCATACAAAAAACCCCATCAACGAGGAGAAATGGATGATACCTGGGGATATGAGGAGGAGAAGAAGAATAAGAAGATGACCAACATTGAAACAGAAGCAGTGGCGAAGTTTGATGATGAAGAATTGCATTCACCATTTTTCTCTGCCTTCAACTTCTTTCTTTTCACAATGCTTCAATGCAATCTCTCTCTGTCTGAAGAGTTCTTTCTTGAACTCTCTTTAATGTGCTCTCATTCTTTTCTTCTTTCAACTAATCTTTGAGTTCCATTCACCGTTGGGAACTTTCGAAAATATCTATGAAACGAGGGCGTTTAAGGTTCGGACAGGCATGGATTTGGCTCCTTTTTTTTTCAGCTTACAGTTAAGAACGGTTTAACCACTTAACCCGACGAAATAAAATAATGTAGCAAATGGGATATTTGTGTTGGGGTCAATCCAACTTTAGCGCCTTCTATAGAGGATGAGGGCCCATGATAAATACTAAACTACATAAATTTCTAAACTACAAAAATTTTTTATCACTCCTTTTCCAGGAAAAGTTTTCCTCTTTAAATAGTAAATAAAATATTTTCATGCAAATCTTTGAGTAGAAATGTAAATAAGAAAATATATTTATGAATTATTTGAATTAAATTTATTTATTTTTTAAGTTATCTGAATAATGTATCGAATTGAAAATCGAATTCAAAAATCTTAATATCCGCTCACAGTTATTTGCAATTGTAATCAAAATTTTTAATATTTGATTATTATTTTATTATTTTATTATTATAATATATAATTAAAAAATGATAAAATGAATATTCAAATTTAAATAATTGATATATTTTATTGAATCAAGTTTAAATTTATAAAAATTAAAATTTTATCAAACTTAAATTGAGTTTTGAGCTGAATTAAATTCAAACTTATTATTAAATTATCTTAATTTGATTTGCTTATCTCCTAATTGCGATATTTATAATTAAAATAACAATTTAATTAAATATTAAATAAATAATAGATTTATCTTTTTTTTTTATCATTCAAATTAAAAGAAAATGAAAGCCACTTTTAAAATGAAAGAAATGCAACCAATTTTTTTTTTTCGGTGTTAACCATCCGGTATCCCCATACTTTTGGTATAGGACTAATCCGGATTCGAGCCGGGCAGGACCCAAAGGGCGGCAAAGCTCTCCCTCAAGAGTTTTAACACAGCTGCGTACCCAGAGATTCGAACTCGAGACCTCTGGTTAAGCTAGAACAACCCCTTACCAGCTGATCTACGTGCCCTTGGGTTAACCAATTAATTAGAAGCTTGTTAACTGGAAGATGAAATACCGAGTCATTAACGGAATCTACAGCAAGGATTTCGCCACGTCATTACTTTCCAAATAGGAGCCCACACTCCTATAAACCGTCGATACTCTCACTTTCCATCCTCTTCTTCCCTCTCTCTACCCTAACTCAGCCGACATACTTTGAAAAACCCGACCCGACAAATAATCGGTTCCTAGCTGACCTCTTAAGCTGCTCCATTTTCAGGTTTGAGCTTCTTTCTGTTAAACTTGCTGTTTTTATTTACATTTTTAATGATTTCTTGTTTCTGCTTAAAGATTTTTTTATATTAATTTATGGTTTTGAGTTGTTAACCTGATGAAAGATGGGATTTTGAGACTTGGGTATGTTAAAATGAGTGGTTTTGAAATATAAGTAGATGTTCAAATTACTTGGTCCCTTTTGCTTTGTTTATCTATGGTAATGGGTTTTTCTTGTTGTTTAATAAGGTAAGTTGGCTTCTGAATTAGGCTTTGTTATGAATAATATGTTCCGAAGTTTGAGATTTATCAAGCGAAGAACATTTTTTAATGTTATTCAGTTTTAAGCTACAATTTTAGATTGAACAGTATGTAAAAAAATGTTCCTGAGATACAATGAGATTGTGAGAAGAATCATGTGGTTAGCCTAGGTTGTGGAAACTAAAGTTTAAGTTAAGCATTACTGCCAGGTTTTCATTTCACTTATGGAGCTTTCTATCTCAAAGAAAAAGATACACTGGACTGTTAATAACTCAAAATTTTCGATTTTTTTTTCAATTTATTACATGTGTGGTTGCTTCAATTTGTGTCAACCAACAGAATATTGAATTTTGGTCTTATTAGGCTCTTGTCCTTACTTACTATTTGCCTCACACAGTTGGATCTATTAATGAATTTTTGTTTAATGTAACTAGAAGGAATTCTTGAAGAACTTTAGCATTGAGGCCTATGGGTAGTTAAGTATAAGGTGTAGACTGAAATCTTGTGAGAGTTTGAATAGTAATGATGTATTTGTCCCTATGTTATTTTCAATGAATTTTTGTGTAGGCCTTCCATTCTTTCATAAAATATATAGAATTAATGGAGATACCATGCTGGGATCTTATACTTGTGTTCTTGTAATTTGTCTTATCTACTTAACTGTGCTTGAATTTGTATTCAGGAACTTATATCTTCATTTTCTCTTTGTGCAGAAAATTGTCATCCCGTCTTGCTAATCAAATTTACTGCTTTTCAAAGCTTCAAAATGTCAACTGGCCCTGGGCTTGAGTCTCTTGTAGATCGTAAGCATACTTTCATTCCCCCTTTCTTTCTTTCATGTTTAAGTATATCATCTAAAGGAAAATGAACAATGGGGATGAATACATGTCAACTTTTAAACTCCTTTTCTGTTCCTTATATTCTTGATTGGCATTTTTGGTCAAAGTTATTTTGGCTTTGGCATTATTTATCCTCTCTCTCTCTCTCCCTCTGAAACATTTCCTTTATGTGCAGAAACAATCTCGGTCATTACCAATGATGGACGCAACATAGTGGTATGTTAAGGAATTCTTGTTATACATTTTTAATCTTTTAAAGTAAGATATTATTTATTTGCCTAATTCTAAATTCTTTTCCTTTCAAAGGGATACTAACTTGCAACTCGTTTGCTTATCTTCTCTCGTATATACAGGGAGTTTTAAAAGGCTTTGATCAGGCCACAAATATCATTCTTGATGAATCTCATGAACGCGTGTACTCCACCAAGGTTTGTGTTATTATTCAACAAGCATCCATTTATTATTTGTTCCTTTAATCTCTAATCACCTAATTTATTGGATAAGCAAAAGGTTTATCTTTATCATAATACGTTGACGAATGTTAATCTATTTACTTATGCATTTTCCCTCTTTCTTTTTTTGTCCCTAAATATAATATAATTTGAACCCTTTGTAGTTTTTTTTTTAATTAATTTTGAGTTGAAATTCGCAGGAAGGTGTCCAGCAACTTGTGTTGGGTTTGTACATAATAAGAGGCGACAACATGTATGTCACCTTTTGGCTACCTTTTCTATTCATCATTCTGCATTTGCATTTGTTAGCTTGGATAACTTCCTTATATGCTTGTTATAAGCTGTTCCATAACTTCTATCCTTTCATTCCTGCAGAAGTGTTGTTGGTGAACTGGACGAAGAGCTTGATTCTGCACTTGACTTGTCAAACCTGAGAGCACATCCTCTGAAGCCTGTTATCCATTGATCGAGCTATGAAAGTTGTAGAGTTGCTAAGGACAGCATGTTGGATTAAATACCTAAGAAAACATGTCAAAGAACAGAAGTATAATGATGAGAAACTCAATGTGTATTAATTTTGGATGCATTTCTATGTTAGATTTTACTGGCAGCTGTTTTCCTGTTCCATTCTTATTGCCATTGCCTTGTGTTCCCTGACAGAAATATAATCTGCCGGCTGAAAACAAATGATGAAGTCAGTAAGCCAACTGGGGTAGGTTGAATTGGTAATGATTATCCATTTCGCTTGTACGGTTTAGATTCAATTTTCACTGCCGACAAGAAATATGCCCTGACCATACACCAGAAACTTTTGCATAAAAAAAAAATGAAGTCGGTATGACAAAAAAAAATAGAAAGCAAACCTCTGTTCAAGTCAACAGGTTGCTCTCCTCATTTTTAATCAAGGGGTCTGCCAACAGGTTGCCGGTAGTCTTTCATGTCATGTAATCTTTCGGCATCATCATCTATAAGTAGACATTACAAGGAACACGTCAACTAAGTGCCACAAATAGATTCATAGCACCAAAATCTCATCAGCTTGAAACTGGCGATTAAGGCAGCTATATGTTAATGGATCAGATGATTGTTTTAATCCAATTAATGAGTCCCAGAATGAGCCTTGCTACTCAGATGATCCATCATAGAGATTATAATAATAAAAAATTCCTAGCTCGACTCGACCTAAAAGGAAACTGGCAACTTCTGTAGCTCAGTGAATAGTGAGCATAGCAGATTCAGAATTATACAGTAAATAGGCAACCAGGGAAACCAGATAGACGTTGGATTATGGTGTAATCAAGCCAAGTCGAGACAATTCAATTTTAAGTTTAAACTTGATTCGATTCCAAAACTTAAAATTTGGAGATTGATTCAAATGATTGAGTTTAATTTTTGAAGCTTGAACTTAAATTTGATTCAATAAATTCGATTTATTTTTTTTATTATATATTATGAGGATAAAATGATATATAAATAATAAAATATAAAAAATATACTAAATTTTTTTTTATTAAACTTACAAATTGCTCGAATCAAGTATAAAAATGTTTGACTTTAACTCGACTTGTTATTCAAATAGCATGAGCTTCAAGCTTTTTTGTATTCAAGACACACTATCGTGACATGGTCTTCTTTGTGCCTAAGTTGAGGAAGGTGGCTGAAGGGCTCTTCTTTCCTTTTAGAACCCACTCTTGGGCTGAAACAAAACGCAAAATTAGGGAATATATACTGTTATTTTTTAAGATATTTTCAGATGGATTTTTTTTTCTAATTTACCGCATATTACTTGATTAAAAATTTATATTTTTGTAAGTAAATTTTAGACATTCATGTTGCCTCTATAAAACATGTATTACACGTAAATTTATCTAAATAGAAAATTTGCAAAATTAAAATTAAATTCTAAAACGTCGACGTATCGTAAGAAAGCGAATTCGAATGGAAGATGAGTTGAGTCTAATTTATCTAAAAAAGAGACAAACATGTGTTTTAAATGGATAATTATTCTATACACCATCGATGAAATTTTTTTACTCCACAAGCAGAACCCTACTTGTAAAGTAATAAAATTCCACTAGCGGTGTATGAAATAATTATCTATTTTCAATTAGCTATAACTTAAAAGATACCATAATTTTTAGAATTTGTGGGGTGTACGGTATTAGGATTGTTTTTTTCAAAAGAATTTAATTTGAGAGATAAAAATTATCTCACATGACATTAGCGGAGGCTTTGGATTATATAGATGAGATTGACAACTTTAGACATGATACGATTATGCGACATAAAAACAAAATAAAAGACAAGAACTAAAATTAAGTAAAAATTATATATGCATATGATAAAAATTAAAAAAAAAGATTTTGTGTTTTTAGCGTCGACACGAATTTTGACATGAAATTTTTATATTTTATATAACATAAACACGATTTTACATGACACGAACACAAATTATAAACATTAAACATGACTTATTAGGTCTATACATACCTCTTAAGGTATATTAAAAAAAACTAATTCAAAAAATATAACAATTTATTAATCTCGCTCCTGGTGTTAAAAAATTTTATTATCATTATATAAGAAACAAACTCTTAAAAAGTATGATTGGTTGAAATGTTTAAAAATAAAGATTAATTCTATATGTAAGAGATTTTCTAAACAAAACATGCATGCCACTGGAAGATTGATGATGAGAAGTTGGAAATTTGAAGGTTATTATGAGTTGATTGAAAGAGAAAAGGCATAAAAAAAGAAAAAACTTTTATAATGATAACAAAGCGAAACTAAGATTTCAAAGGTTAAGATTTTTCTAAACATGAATCATTATGAGTGCATGCTCTCAATTCATGCAATATTTGCAAAGTGGGGTGCAAAGAAAATCTTTGTTAGTCATTTCTATTTCTATTGTTCTTCCATGGAGTAAAGAGGCTTGTTATTTTAATGAGATGTCGGTGACGACTTTTATATTTTTTAGCGATAATAAAAAAATTAATAAAAGACAAATTTTTTTATCATATCATCAATAATCTTTTGTTCAAAACTTGTTCAGGGAGTTTTACATGTATATTTATTTTTTTTAACATAAATCGAAAGTATTACGAGGTTTAATATTTTAAAAAGTTGAGGTATAAGGTCACATCAATTTTATAAAATGATTTATGCAAACAATAATAATAATGATAATGAGTTTGAAAGCGAGATTTTTATTTAAATATATAAGAATTTACTATCCTTTTGTCATAAAATTAACCTTTTTTCTTGATGTGTTGGAGATGAAACCAAAATGATTGATAAAATTAATTACTTTAGTTCTATAACAAGTTTTCTTCTTTTATTTTTTCTGACTTAATTTAGCCTTAGTTAAGTGAAAATGGTTAAGAGACAATGGGTTTTCTTTTCCAAGTCACAATAGTTGATTAACATGCACTGTTCTTTGCTTAAATGCTTGATGTGGTATGCCATGGTTTGTCATTGTCAAGCACTAACCACCCCTTTGAAAAACCTTTGAAAACAACACAACTTTGCTTTCTCTTCTTCTTGCCTTTTGTTCATAATTGCTAGGGATGTAAACGGGTCCGGTACCCGCTAGATTTGAAATACCCGAACCCGAACTCGATTAACTTTAATTATATCCTAATCCGATTAATTACCCGATTATTTTTATTTATGCTACCCGAACTCTAACCCTATAAAATATAACTACCCGTTTAACTACCCGAACCCGTTTAACTACCCGTTTATTAAGTCAAAGTTTGATTTTTAAATTTAAAATTAAAATTAATTTTAGAATAACTTAATTAAAACATTATATTAATAAATTTAATTTAACTCATAAAAATAAATTAAAGTTAAAAATCATAATTATAATATATAATGATTTAATTTAATTAAATAAACATTAATAATAAATAATTTATATATAAAAAATATAAGTATTGTATTAATTAATTATTATTTATATATTCGGATTCGGGTAGCGGGTACCCTAAGGTAACTACCTGAACCCTACCCTAACTCGTGACGGGTAGTAATTTCACTACCCGAATCCGATTATACACTACCCTAATCCTACTTAAATGGGTCGGATAGCACCGGGTACCCGTTTATAGGGTACCCATTGCCATCCCTAATAATTGCATAGAATATATGGTATATGATATCCTCAAAGTACATAGTTTTTATATATTATTAATACACAAAAGATTAATATCTCATTAATATGCAAATTAAAATGATGTAAAGACCTTAAAAATAAATAAAAATAATTTTTTTTTCAATTTGCTGATAAGAATTTATTGATGATGTGTCAATTTTTTATATATTGATAATGTATGAAACTATACATTGTCAGTGTATCATATATAAATCCTAAAATATATATCTCACTTAGTTTTGTTTGAATTACTATTTTTCATTTTGAAAGATGACTTGAACTCATTCTTTGAACGAAAAATATATATTTATAATTTAATCAACTTTTCAAATGTTAAGTACTTTTTTAATTAATATTAATTAGTTTGCTTACCCTATAATTTAAATACATTTGATTAAGGAGAGTATGTAGTAGATTATTATAGTAAGATAACTTACCTAAATATTATGAAATTTTGAATCTATCTATGTACAAACCAAAGAAAAGAGAGTTATTACATTATTTAAGTCTTGAACTTTGATTCCATAATATATAAAAACTGTCCAATATTATCAATAAGTTTATATGTCCTTTGGTTCCAATCCTTATAGTTAATCATTCCTAGGTTGCATTGATTTATATTTAAAATCTTAAAAGGGATTAATCCTTTCTCATTCTTTTATGATGATGGTATTAGGTAATGACAATATTTTATGTAGATACAATGAGTCAAGAAACATAATTTAAAATTCAAATTTGAATTCACTCGAAACTTCAAGTTTTTTATTTTATGATTAAAATTAATCAAGGATAATGAACTTAAATATTGTTGCAATATCAAGAATATCAATTAGGTGAAAGAATGTTCTTTTAACTTAGCCAAATGCTAGTTTGCCCCCAAGAAAATTAGACGTTTCAACTTAAGCTAAGATTACTTGTACTAATTGATCTTGACAAGTAGCAAAGGGAAGAAAACTTCGTTAGAGAGGACCCCTCCACTGCCAAAGTTTCTTGATGTCTTGTGCCAACCATCATTGACGTGGTGAGCCTTTTCCATGTGTCAACACATCTGTGTCTTAACCATAACAAAATCTTTTGTTCAAAAAACAATAGAAAAATGTTACAATCGAAAAGAAAAGAAACCTAATCTATACATTGGTGAGGGTATTGTCAAAAAGATTTTCTTAATAAAATTTTAGATTAAGAAAATGTTGGCAACATCATTTAACTAGACAGGCATAGAATGATAGGATTAAGCTTAGATTCTTTCTTATTTTTTTCCTATATAATTCCCACTATGCTTCCTCCCTCTCTTTAAGGTGTATTTTTTTAACAAAATGAATAGTTAATTAATTGGATTTATATTCGATATATTGTTTCTTAGTTACTATATAAATTTTATACACTGTCAGTTATTCATAACACACCACTTCATTCATTGATAAATTACAAAATTGTTTTTTTAAAAATAAATATTGTTAAATTTTTTAATTAGTAAAGTATCATGATATGATTCAATGACATTATATAAGATTTTTACACTAATGTAACTAAAAATAAGAGATATATATACTAACAAACATCAAATATAAACCTAATTAATTTTAATTGTATTTCAATGTTTGATTAGTAACATTTTAAATATTTTGAAACATAATATCTTAATTTATTGTGGATGATGTGAATGCTATGTTTCACAGTATTGACAATTGGTTGGTTAATTAATCTCTTAAGTTTTATAAGCTTGTGAGAAATTCGAATTAGATGTGCCTCAAATGCCATTTTCTATTATGGAACAAACTAATACCCATAATTTTGAATATTTAATTACATTTATTAGCATATTTTATGCGTACACTTATAGTTGTTTTTATATTTTTCATATTCTTTATAAAGTATCATTATTAGTGTACTTAATGATTAAAGATATTTGAACTTCTAACTCGAAACTTGAAATATTGTACTTCTAAATGATTAAAGATTAGTGCTAATTAATTGGATTAATTAAACTCCTCTTGGATGTAATTAAAAAATCGGTATTTTTAAATCTAATTTTTGTAACCAATACCGACAAATTGACTAAAGTTCCTAAAATGAGACGTGTAGTTTAATTATATTGAAAATACTATATAACTATATTATGAACTTGTGCAATGCACGGATTAAAATTTGTACTATTTACTCATTTTTTTAAAATTATACTTAATTATTTTAATTATCTTAAATGTATTAAAGAATTAATTTTATTTTTAAATGGATTAGAAATCATATAATATCTTAATTATTTTAAAATTAGACAATATTTTAATTTTTTTATTTGAAGTGATTAGATTTTAGTTAAATTATTAAAATTTGTCAAAATAGATAATTTTTAAGTTATAAGATTCTAGATAATTTATTAAAATATTTTAAATTTGATAAGTGATATATTTTCATTTTTTACTTTCATGATGTTAATATTAATTAGATAACAATTTATGCTTAATTATTTTAATTTTTTAAATATATTTGATAATTAATTTTATATTTAAATGGGTTAGATACTATATATATTATATATATATATATATATATATATATATCCAGAGATTAAGATTAGAGACGAGAAAAGATAGAAGAGATATGTTGAAGGAATCTTTGAAGATATTAAGGGAATATGATCAGTTAAAAAAAAGAAATGTAAGTATCGTTAAAAAACAACGTGAGTATTTATAGGAGAAAAATTGGAAGTGATCAATTAAAAAAAAAAAAGAAACCTGAGTATAATTAAAAAACAATGTGAGTATTTATAGGAGAAAAAATTGAAAGTGGTTAATTAATTGATAACTTTCAATTCACTTATGTATCTCCTCGCTTACGTGTCGTTCAATAAGAATGTACATGTCAACGTTTATGTAAGCTTATTTTACATGTATGCATCTTTTCTGTTTTATAATATATATATATAATATATATACACACACACACACACACATCCAATTCATCCAATTCATTAGTTCTAGATATATTATACTTTGGAAAAGTTTATGAACCATACAAGATAATATATAATATAACATAATATTTTACTATAGATAACCCTTTATTTTATGTGATTATCAAAGTTTCTGAACCCCCATACCAAACTCCACTTTTGAGAAACATAGAAAGATTCAAATGCATGATAACACAAATAAGAAGTATATAATTAACTTATCATAAACAAACCTTTACCTCTTGTCAACTACCTAGAGTCTAGAGAGTTGTTGAACGTACACCATTGGAGTATATGGCGTTAAATTTATATGAAATTAAAAAAATATATTAAAACAATAGTGGTGAGGTCAAATTTGGAAATAAATTCATAAAAAAAAAACCCAATAATGGTCCATGTAATAATAACTTCTCTTAATGGAAGATAAAATTATGTATGGAGGTAGGTTGTAGATGAAGAATCAATGCCAACAAGCTAAGTTATTAAAAGTTTAACTCTTGTTTTCGTTTTAAAACATAATTTCCCAACTTTTTTAATTTCACATATATAATAAAAAGAAAATGATATAATTATATGAGTTATTTTTTAACACATCATCGATGAAATTAAAAAACTCCATACAATATCATAATATTATCACATATTTTATTATTTATTATATAAAATTTTAAAATATAATTTAATAGAATATACGATGATCCTCTAATCCCACTAATAAAATTGTGATGTGATAATTTTTCGTTATATATATACATAAACTATTGCTTTACAAAGTATAGAAAAAAAAGGTAAAAGGTGGTGTTTATATGAGTAATTGTGTTGGTGTTTGCAGCTTTAGCTTTATTCCAAAAGGTTAATATTAGTTGAGTTGATCTAGATCCACCAATCAATAGGCAAAAAAAGTTTATGGTTTTGCCATGGCATTGATGATGCTCATATCAGTTGATTTTTCCATTTAACCTGCCAACAACTGCATCTATGCCATTCTATTTTATCTAACAGGCAATAGATAAGTAGATAACTATACAAGTGGCTTGTTTTAATTGGTTTTTTTGTCTTCATTTTCCACAATTTTGTCCTTCATATTTGTCACTTCTAAGAAAAACAAAATTCCATGATTATCCAATTTTTTTTAAACTTTTTTTTCTTGAGCATAGGGTTAAAACTTAAGCCATGTTCAATTTATATACGTACTTGAAAAGAAAAACTTATGAAATCGTTGATGATTGAAAGGTAAAATTTGAAAAAACCCCATTTTTAATAAACCTTTTTATCTTGTCCACCATGTTATGTTTTTAATTTAAGTAAATTAAAAACATTAAATCATTCGAAATATATATTAAAAATCATTCGAAAAACATTAAATTTAAGTAGCACTTAAAGAGACTCTTATCTATATTAAAAAAAATTAAATAAAATTATATCCACTCATTTGAGTATATCAACTTTTTTAGTCATGAACCTAGCATTTTTTTTTTGATAAAATGAAAATATTTGGCTCTAGGAAATAAAAAATTTTTGAATTTCAAATCTATAAAATTCTTCTAAAATAAAAATATAATTATTTGAATCAATATTCAAAATATCGAACTTAACACTGTATACTTCTTTTGTTTTGGAAAAACACTGTATTCTTCTTTTTGCTCTAAAAAGTTGGGTATGAAGACAAAATTTATCCCTTAGAAAAATTAAAATAAAATAATTTTACCATCTCAAAATTATCTTTTTGTCAAAAGTACCAAATTACCCTTATTGTCTTTATATATTAGTCTTGGCTTACCTAGATTGACCCAAATGCCCATAGTACGTCGACCCCAAGAAGCCGGCATTTTGGACTACTTGGGCATGCACTCGGAATAAAAATACCGGTCAACCGTTGTTCCTCGCACATTGCACATATACTAAGCCTTTTTTTGGTTAGTCGAAGAGACGAGACCAAAACGTAAGCTAAAGAACACAAAATCCTATGCCAAAACAACAAGCGATCTTCCATTCCCATGTCCGAAACCATTCATGAAGCCACCGGAAAAATGACACAACTGTGTAGGAAAGTTGTTCGTTTCGATATCAAGTTGAGTATACTGGAAAGGGTATCGATTTTTAGAAGATTTTTTAGGTTCATTTGGGATAGAATTCTTGTTTGTTCTATGGGAAGGTCTGTTCACTATAGGAGATTGACTCGCCGAGATTCTTCTCCGGTGGAAGTGGTCGTGGTGGGCGACGATGAGGCCTTACCGGAGGACCCCCAGATGATACACAACGGGTATGAGTCGGATTCGGATTTGGTTAGTCTGAAGATCAGTTTGTTAGGTGACTGCCAAATTGGAAAATCAAGCTTTCTGGTAAGAAAACAATACAGGTTCTTTTCTCGTTGATGTCTGCTAAGGAGTTTTAAATAGTATTGAGTGTTGACTCTTCTGTTAATCTCTTTTCTTTTTGAAGATCAAATATGTTGGGGATGAGCAAGAGAAAAGCTTACAAATGACAGGATTAAATTTAGTAAACAAAACATTATTTGTTCAAGGTGCCAGGATTGCTTTCAGCATATGGGATGTAGGAGGTTTGTTCACAAAAAAAGAATTTAGTTTCTTGCTTAAATTTGATTTTGATGTTTGAACTTTCAGCTTTATTATTTCTGCTTTAATCTGATGTAAACAGATTTGTTTTTCTCATTCATTTTCCTTTTCTGCTGTTTGGTTGCAGGTGACAGTAGCTCACTTGATCATCTTCCTGTTGCTTGTAAAGATGCCGTAGCAATTTTGTTTATGTTTGATCTAACTAGCCGATGTACTCTTAACAGGTTAGTTTAAAACCGGATTTTTAACTGGGAAAAAGTACTGAATTGCTTGTTTTCTGATATCTGCAAGTTTTGTTGAATTCTGCAGTGTTGTTGGATGGTACAGTCAAGCAAGAAAATGGAATCAGGTACTCAACTTTCATGGCATTTTTCTGTCAATTGTCAAATGAGTAGTTAACACAGCTGGTTTAGATAATGTTTTCCACACCTCAGAAATGGAGTTTTGATGTATAATTAGTTTCAATTTTAAGCCAATAATTGGCAATTTAGGAAATAACTATGCTATTCTAAATGAATGTGGGGAATGCCTAAATTAATTAGACTTGGTCATTCAGGTTTGTTGCGTTTGTGTTGCGTTTAGAATCGTCAAATCTGAAGAAATTATTAGATTGGTGTCAAACTCAGGCCTTTCTGGCAAATAATAAAGGATTGATGTCAAGTTCAGTACTAGGCCCCCCCAGAATTAGAGCTGCAATAAATGGATCAGTAAAGGATTTTATGGAGCACTTAGAATTCATGATGCTTGTCTATTCTTTATATCAGTTTCCAGCTTTTCAAGGGTTTTCTTTTTAATCTGCTTTTTCTGCCATTTTTCCCAATCTTCTGCAGACAGCAATTCCGATACTAATAGGAACAAAGTTTGATGATTTTGTTAGACTCCCACCAGACTTGCAATGGACCATTGTGACCCAGGTAAAGAACTTAGACTTCTTCCTCTGCTTATGTTAATATCAGATTTCCCAGAACTTTTTTCTCTGCTTCTGTCAATTTACTTCCTAGTTTCATTTGTCATATGCTGCTCTCAGAAGTCAGAAGTAAGAAACACTCACAATCATTGACCAAAACATGGAACCATGTAACTCCTAAGCTTCAATTTCCTTGTAAAGCATTCACACCGGATTTTAGGTTGCTCGAGCTCGAACCCCAGTTTTAAATCCTATCATAATTTTTTTTAATCAGATACATATCTCGTACTCTCCTTAAATACGTATCCCGTACTCGAGTCCAAAATTATATAGCATTAAATACCTAAATCACTAGTGTGTCCTATATCTTAGCATCAAGTATTTAATTTTTATTTTTAACAGTGACAGATTTGAATAAGAGGAAAGTCCATGGATGACTGAGGAGTCTTCCTTTGTCACTTGTCAGCCATTGACAGATGTGACAAACCTTTCTCTTTCTTTCCCAAACCGCGTTAGATTAAACACGAGGCCACTTGTTGATCTTTCTAAGCTTTTTTCACTTTTAACAGTAACCAAAGTTGAATTTGTGTTTGCTGGAACAGGCAAGAGCATATGCCAGGGCAATGAAAGCAACCCTTTTCTTTTCAAGTGCTACACATAACATCAATGTGAACAAGATCTTCAAGTTCATCATGGCTAAGCTCTTTAACTTGCCATGGACGTTAGAGAGAAACTTGACCATTGGAGAGCCGATTATTGACTTCTAGAACCTGCTTTGTTTTTTTCACTGATTTTTATGTACATATCTGAAAGAGAAGGAAAATAAGAACATGAGGAAGAAGAAAAAAACAAAGTTTCTTCAATCCTAGCAGCACCATTGACCCCACAAGCACCAAACTTGGTCTTTGATTGTTTGGTTCTTTTCTTTTCATCGCTTTACTTTTCCTTGTAACATGCAATTTTCACTGAATTCAAAGTTAACTTGTAATGCCACAATTTTCGGGTATTGGAAGAATCTATTATGATACAAGCAAAGGCTTGAATATATACTTTTTGTAGAATAAAATCGTCAAACGTTATGATCAAAGCCAACATCTTGCAAGTTTCCTTTTTCTTTTTCCTTCTAATTTTATATAATCAGAGAAAGGAGAATCTGCTTTTAGCTTTGTGGACTAGGGCAGATATCAAATAAAAATGTACAAGGAGAATGATGTTGCTTAGTGGAGCTGGAATAAAATAATTCCACTTGGTTTTGAAGCAACTTAAAGAATACGACAATGGGATTAAATTATAGGCTTTCATAAAGGGTATGGGTACAAATTTTTTCTGTTATAGCTATAAAATATTGGATCTAACATAAGCATCAAACCTACCCGAAGAAAGGTTCAATAGCAATGAAATACGGGTTTAATATATAAATCTTTGTGCTTATATCAAAAGGACACTAATATCTTAAAGCTTTAAAATACTGAAATTTCCTTATTTGATTATGGTTTAGGGTTTAAGTTTTAGGGCTTTCAAATTTAGTATTTATGATTTATGGTTTTAGGGTTTATGATTTTTTGATTTAAAGATACTTAAAAAGATGAAAATTGCTATTTTGAAACTACAAAAATTTTAATGCCCGTTCGGTTTAAACACGGGATTTATGTATTTCACGTAACCTTTAAAATCATGGCTACTCAAAAGGACTCTCTTAAAAGTATTTTCAGGTTTTGTTTGAATCTTGTAATCCTTTTGAGTAATTTTAATAACATGTTGTTTGTATTGATATGATGCATTCAAAATTTTACAGTTCAAATACTTCACGGATCAAATCCTTGTTAACGAAGGAAGAGAGCAAATTCTGTTATGGTTTATAATGCTTACTCTTAAAAACACAACCCTTGCTAAAAGTAAAAACACCAGTAATTATAAACAAAATAGAGCCTAGCAAAGCAACAATCCACCATTTTATTCAAGAGAAAATATCTGCAAATTTATATTTTTATTGAAGTCTTACAACACTTGCATATTCTCATTAAATAGATTGATATCTGCAGTTTCGTTGAGGCCCTTCTCAGCTGCAGCAGCATCTGAGCTCTTTCTCCATATAATTCCACAGTGCCTCCATTGTCATCAGCTTCCCTTGAAATGTAAAGGTTCAGATGTTCCATTGCTCGTCCAAGGCCGATCAGGTATTGCAGCACCAGGAATTCATTCACAGTCCCCTTGTAGCCCTTCACCTCCACAGTTTTCAAGATATGATACATGCATTTGTACACGATCAAGTTCTTCGACCAGAAATCAATAGGATTGAATTCGTATGGAGGTTCGTAATCCTATCAATGATGGACAAAAGAAGATTCTCGTGATTTCCATATGATCAAGAAAAGGTGTAAACGAATTGAACACGAAGAAAGTATTATTATGTCTGTGTTTGTTATCGTTTATTAAGCTTGATAAACGAACCAACAGAAACCGAACATGTTCATCGAACGTTTTGTTCGTTTATAACCCAGAGAACATGTCTTTTTAAGATCCTTCAGGAAAGGGATTAGGCCAGGAAAGAGATACCCTTGATCTTATTAACACATTGCTATGGATATAGTCACCTGTAGAACTCTTGCAGGGCATAGCTCAATTGTAAGATTTTCTAAAACGGGGCAACTCTTCAAGAAGAATTTCACTCCGTGAAATTCTTGACTATGCAAGGCAGTCTTCAATGTCAGACGCCTGACATTCAAAGGAAATTCAGTACCGTAACTCTCTCTTGAATTTGGAATAACCTGGAAATTAAAGCACAAAGAATAAATATGTTGATTCAAGCTGGTTTCATGCTTGAATATATTTGTATGCTTGCGTGTGTATGCATGATTGTTAAACGCATATCCCGAAAAAATTCTTCCAGTTACAATGTGAAAACTTATGAAACATTGAAACATCATTCAAAATCTTAACTTCAGAAGACAGAATCTGTGTTGTTAAGAGGCAAAATCTATGTAACTTAACAAGTTCTACATCAATTGATTCAAGCTGGTTTCATGCTTGAGTATATTTGTATGCTTGCGTGTGTATGCATTATTGTTAAACGCATATCCTGAATTAATTCTTCCAGTTACAAAGTGAAAACTTGTGAAACATTGAAACATCATTCAAAATCTTGACTTTAGAAGACAGAATCTGTGTTGTCAAGAGGCAAAATCTATATAAATTATCAAGTTCTACACCCATTAAATCAGAAAAGAAGAAACCCAGCAGAAAGAATACATACCTGAAACATGAAACTGCTGACAGTCAAAATGGTGACAGAGAAAAGATCAACTAGGAGATTGTAAAGAAAATCACCAACATCTATGAAACTTGACTCTAACCCAAAATCCAGATCTGCCTCTTCCAAGCAGCACAAGTAGTCCAGATCAAAGCTGCCTACCCTCCCTGAATACTTGAAGAAACGCAGCCTTTTGGTGCAATGTCGATGCATATCCAGATAGGGTCATGAAAAATGCACTTGTCAATCACCAATTTCTTTAACATCAAAATTGGTTCAGACACAAAGGAATGTTCTATGTTCCAACATTTGTTTAGACTCAAACTGTCTAGCAATGGGCACTGAGGCCTTGATAAATTTCTCTTCTAGTTCAATCCAACCCAGAGAAAAATCCTTAAGCAGTCTGAAGTTTTTGAAGGCAGACTTATCGATTTCGCACGAAAACAGTTTCGAAGATTCAAGAAGTCCATGCTGATAAATACGTGAAGGCAAAGCAAACACTGGTGCATGGTCTTTACAATCATCTTCCATCCATGTTGGATCAGAGAAATCAAGACTTAGCCCTTTGACATTCTTTGCATGGTAAATGCTATGAACTTTTCAAGATCAGCAACTGATTCTCGAGGGTTGGAGAGTGTAAGTGCAAACTTATCTATGCAGGGTTCGCAGTAGTTTGCAATCCATTGTTTGACAAAAGCTATGAAAGCTCTTCTTTTCACACCTTGGTTGCATCAGATTCTTCAGGTTTAACAAAGAAACTCTCCTCGAATTCTATGTTCCTTGTTGCACGCCAAAGGTTGAGCCAAAGCTTGGATAATACGGAGGTCCTTGCGGCTTCCTTGAATGGCAAGAATGAGATGATGATGCGGAGAAGGCATTGGGGCAACTCCATGAACAAATCTTTCTTATCAGCCATGGCCGCCTTGAGTTTCATGGAAGCACAAAGAAAGAGATAAAACTCCTTCGTAAAAGATAGAAAAATGTATTAAAGAGATGAAACTTTTTCGTAAAAGATATAACAATGTATCAAATATAAACTTTTTGATAAAGATTACTATCAACTTTTCATTTATTCGTTTTCAAAAGATTTTATTATGTGCCAAATTAAGTATTTAAAGAGAAAAGAGAAAGGGAAAACTCACTTATTTCATGGATTTTATAATTATTACTATATTAAGATAATACTTTTTGAAAAGTTTTCGAGGAAAATTTGCTTAAAAATATGTCAACGAATGTCTTTTACGTGCATGGATTAAAAAGAAATATGAAAAACAATGAGAGAAAGAAACGAAAATTAAATAAAGATGAAGAGTAAAGGCAGATAGTTACCAAAATTTTTGAATTTTAGTTTGTAAATGAAATCTTTACCTTGTTCAGTTTCATAATTTATGATCATTTTCACGAACTTGAAACTTTATCATTGAAAATTGTTAATAAGTTTCCTAAGATGAGTGGTGAAAACAGACAGAGACTTGTTCAATTGTTAGATGTCCTCCCTTTGTCTAGAATATATGTAGTACCATAAATTAACAATGCAATACTAGTAAATATGCAGTGCCCTTACCTAATATATTTTCAAAGACTACCAAAACCAAATTTAAGGATCCCTTCATGTTGATATTAATCATTTAAACTTGTAAAAACACATCAAGTAAATATCTAGTTGTGACAGTGACAAACATGCTAGCTGAGGTTAGATCATTAATTTTTGTTTTGATAATTGAAGTTGGCATTGAAATTATTTAAATTCGAATCTAAACTTTACCGTTAATCAGTCAATTAAAATATTGACTATATTTTTTTCTAAAACATTAGATGGAGAGAAATCTTGAATATGGATTAGGTCATTAATTAATTACTAAGCACAGGGCAAAAACCCCATATTAGTAAAAATGTCGTATACTTGGCTGGCATGACCGTTTAGACACAAGAATCCAGGAGGGAAGGAGCCACTAAATTTGGCAATGTTGACAATTTTTAACTTTCTACCAAATCATTTCCTTTCACTTATTCTTGGCTTATACTAACACATAATTACCATAAGAAGAATGTATAAACAAAGTACAGACACTGACTTTCAAGAGAAGAAGATTAGCATACACTGGCATGAACTGGATTAAACCCAAGCATCTAGTTCTACAAGAAACCTCGGCAATCTCAAATGAGGAAAAATGAATACTGTGATAACATTCCTTGTATATTGTAATGAACCTGTTGAAAACACAACTATTCCCATTTCCGGAGCATGTTGAAGAAACGAGTTCATATGGCAATGGTGGCCTGCCAGTACCTGTCACAGGGAAGAGTTTTCGTGCAGTAGACACACTGTCGGCAGCAAAATCCAAACAAATGATTTAAAACAAATCGATAGAAATGCACAAGAACCAACTATTTCAAGCAGCCAGGCAATTAAATGCTTGGCTAGTATTCTAGAGACCAAATCAAGATGACAATCAAATTATTTCACCACAGAACCAAACAGATTTGAACTAATTTCTCCTGTGGCTGTGGATAGGTTCATGGTACAGACTTTATTAACAACAGAGCAGTGGCTAAAGCGACAACAATGAATTGATTAATTCCTCACAAAAACATCAACAACATAATGATGATGAACACAATAATAACAGCACCAAAATGCCATGTAATACTCAGACAATGGCCAAAAACAGGAAAGTCGTTACCAACCAACATCATATTAGCTTGGTGGAACTGTCACTAGACTCTCCAAAGCATGTATGCATGCATGCCATGCAAGCATAATGTCTCTTACGCATTATCTAAATTACTTTCATTCCTGTTATGTTACTAAATAGTACAAACAGAATATTGACTAGTGCCCTACCTACTATTACCAAATTTAATGGTGTCTTTCTCAAAAAGTTCATAATAACGTTGTGGTTCAATAGGATTGTCCTGCCAATGCAAATAGAAAATGTTAGATGAAGTTATAGTCAAGTTTCCATGCAATTTAAGAAGATTTTGAGATGAATTGCTTACATTAATAAAAGTTTTATTAGTGCTTCCAAGATCCATTATATAAGGCCTGCAAGGCAAAAGCAAAATAGAATAAGAATTCATCAGGATTGCTCCCTGCGAACGGAAGTAATTCCACATCAGCCTAGCCATACCTTGGTTGGTTAATGTACCATCAGGTTGCTCTTTCTCTACTTGCCTGATAAAGCAGAAACATCTAGTTAAAAAATGTTCGCAATAAAAGCAGAGAATAGAACTGCTAAGTGTAAATATTCTGGAATCAAATGACAGCATGTTGCTTGCTGCAGGATGGATGGTCTGTAGGTATGTCTGCTACTCGTCTTTCCCTCCCAGAAAGGTAACAACTTTAGCGATGTATATAAAGGGCCTCTGCCAACAAGATGAATTAGAAAAAGAACCAAAAATGAGGGGAATAAGTTCCACACTTTATTGAACGGTCATTAACTTCTTTAGCCAACATGAGAACACATGAAATAGGAAGCTAATTTGGGCTAACCATTTAGTACTTCACCAGCTTTGAAAACATAAAGTCGCCATCTTATATTGGACCTCTAACTCTGTTGGTTTCTGCTGCAAGCTTTCCGGATAACTCAAATGTAGGTTTTTGCTGCAAGTTACAATAAAAGTGAATAAAGATAACTTAAACATCAGGCATAAGATTTATCTAACTAGATAAGACAATAATATAAGCAGCAGCCATGCAATAATTCTCAGACTACAAAACAACAGAACCACAGGATATCTTCTTAAAAATTTGCTCTGAGGATAATAAGAATAATTTAGGACAATTATAAAACATGATAACTGAAAAGAGAGCTAGCAACCAAGTTATTTGTTACCTTTTGTTTTGCTTCCAAGTCCTCCTCAGCTGCCTTCTTCTTAGTGACAGAATCATCTTCATCATCCCTTCTAAGGAAAACAAAGCAACCTATTGTTAGACACTATGTTAAAGCTTGCAAGAATAGAAAAATTATATCCACAATAAAAACCTAGAAACCAAAAACAGTAAGTAAAATCAACAACATATTTTTCTCGAAACCCATATCTAGAGCAAGTAAATCACATGGCAACTTTTATCATATAAAGAATAGAGATATTAACAGATCATCAAACTATAACAAAAGCTCAGGGTAGAAATGGATATTAAAAGCAAAACCAAGATTAGGCCCGCATAAAACAGCTTAAACTTTTAGTCGAGTAATTCTTAGACATCAACAAACCCCCTCACCTCACCCCTCAAACAAAAAAATAATGGCAAAAATACCAACATGACGAAGAAAGGCAAGAGGGTGTCAAGCGCATAACGTAAATCACTCTTTGGTAATAAAAGAAATTCTATATGTTAAGCATATCCTGCTTGAACATTAAAAGAAGAGGCTTAAGCTAAAGAAGGAGCTAACATTTGTTCAGAATCTCTAGAATTAGACACCTGAAACGACAAATTTTTGTCAGACATTTATATAGACATCAATTCAACATGAAGAAAAACAGAAAATATTAGTCGAAGGTTACAACTGAAAATGCATATCCTCATCTCTGCCTATTGTATTTGCTAGCATGAGAATATACTAAAATGTAGCCCTTCATGCTTGTATGAGTAATAGAAACTAAAACAGAATAAAATTAAACAAGTAAGAAATAAAAAGGATATCACCAGATACCTCATCTCGAGCTCTTGAATTTGATGCAGGTGAGTGAGATCTATGCCTGCTCCTGTGGTGGTGATCAGATGGAGAAACAGGCCGCTCATGTCTTCCTTTACTAGACTTGCTATTACTATCGTCTCTTCCCGACCGTCTCTCCTTTCTATCACTCACCTCCCATTTCCCTCTTCAAGCTCCTTTCCCTCTCTGAAATCCTTTCCCTGATGCTCTTTGCTTGTGTGTACTCTTCTCACTACCCCTGCTATGATTTCTGTCATACTCCCTCTCTTTCGCTTTCTCAACCTCCTTTTCAGCCTGTGCTGTCCTCCACCTTTTTGTCTGGGGAGAGGGAGAGCGCAAAATAGGAGAGCATGGACTAGCATGCTTTGGAGACTTAATATGGCCAGAACGCCTCTCTTTTTCCAAAGAATGATCCCTGTGAGAACTCCTGTGCCAAGAAGGAGACTTTTCTCTTACTGGAGAGTTTCCTTTATGCGAACTCTTGTGTTTCCGAGGTGATCTTTCACTATAAGACGGACTCCTCTTATGAGGAGACCCTCACCTTCTAACTGGAGACTCTGAATGATGGGACGAATTGCATCCCATTTGTTATCAGTGCAAATTTACCTACATGTTGAGTCCGAAACATGTAAATATGTAACATAAATCTAGCAATTTGAGCAAAATTGTAACCATTGCTTCTATAAAAGATTCAAGAAAAAACTCATATAAGGTTTCCCATGTCCTTTTCCCCAACCAAGTGGATTACTTTCATCTGGGCACATAAGGAAAACAAAATAAGGAACCATAGCTAAGTTCTGAGTTAGGATTAAAGGAGTACCATTACCTAAGGCTAAGAACTAGAAAACAACTGGAACACAGTTTCAATCATTCCAATATAACATAGCAAAATAAAAGAAATTTAACAACATTAGAACATAAGCCTACAAAAATAATGAAGTGTCAGCTAACCATGAGAATTCACATTGTACTAAAAAGCACAGAGCAAACAACATAAATAACAAGCACTCAGTTTGAAAGCTGACAAAATGAATAAAGTTCAAACCCGGCAACACAACTTCCTAAGTTAGAAACAATGAAGCACCAATCAGCATAACTGAAGTAACTTAAAAGAAGAAAAATAAAGAATACCCAGTACGGGAAACCCATATTAGCCAAAAACAAAAAATTGTTGAAAAAGAATGTAATGAGAAGTGGTTTCAGAACAAAAAAAACCTGCTCGAACCCTAGGCTTCACTAAAGAGAAAAGAAGGGGAGAGATTTCTTAAGGCAAAGGAATGGATGGGGCAAACTTTCTTGCCGGGAAAACTGGTTGAAGACTTGAAGTTAATCCGTAGTAAGATTTCAGAGACAAAGGAAACAAGGAAGAGAAATGCGAGCTTCATTGTTTCTCCCTGCCTTCATCCTCACCCATTCTTTCTCTACATCCTTTCCGACCCAGAGCAGATTTTTGGACTTCGATTTAAGAGATCTAATCTAGAACTGATCTGTTTGACAAAGTTATGTTTCTTCTTGTCCGTTCTCTTCTGTTCTTTCTCTCTCCATGGCTTCATCCTCTCCCATCCTTTCTCCTGCATCCTTTCCTATCCAGAGCATATTTTTGGCCTGGTTTTGGTCCCACAACCTCCATCACACCTGGGAAAGAAACTGTCGTGGTAAGTTTTTGTGCTTTTTTTGATGTGTTTTAGATCGATAATCAGTCATCTTCTAAGCCTTGATCTACAGAAAAGTCTTGATCTTTGGTCCTAAGTTGCTTCGAGGCCAACTGCTGGTAAGTTTTTGTGCTTTTTCTGATGTGTTTTAGATGTATAATGATTCATCTCCTAAGCTCTGAACTACAGAAAAGTCTTGATCTTTGGTCCTCCTAGTAGTTGGTTTCTGCCATCGAGCCATCCCCGCGCATCAGGTTCTGGGCTTGAAATTAGGAGCACCCGCCAGCAGGGATAAAGGCCAGCCCAGACGCCAGGAACTTCCAGACACCATCTGGCCCAGCAGGCTCAGCCCAGAAGCCTCTAGACACTGGCTCCAGAAAATATCACTTATTTGTACTAGTGTACTGTGCTGGCAGAGATAATTTTAGACGCAGCTTAAGACCACTCACTTGGCTGCACACTAACCACACATTCTCAAGGAACTTGTATATATACAGGGTGCCTCTCTCTTATTTTTAACAGATGTATAGACACTATGACCAAAAAAAAAAAAACAGATGTATAGACACTCTCTTAGCAATGTACTTAGCTTATTTTCATAGTCTGTTGTTTGTTGCTTTCTTAGTGCTTTTTATCTATGCTGTTGGTTTGCCCATTTTAAGAGACTTAGAGCATTTAGTTAGTACGCGCACCTTCAACACATCGAAGTAGGTTGATTTAGGTCGATTTTGATCGCAAGAAATCACCTAAGGTTGTGCTGTCGGGTTTGCCCATTTTAAGGGACTTAAAGCATTCAGTTGGCACATGCACTTCCACCACATCGAAGTAAATTGATTCAGGTCGATTTTGATAGCAAAAGATCATCTAAGGCTGCACGTTTGCTCAGTTTAAGCCTTGAGTATGTAACAGCGTGCGGGACATGGTACGGGTGCACAAGTTGTATAAGGCTTGCGTGTATTGACTTATGCAAATGGAAACTTTTCTTTTTGCTTGGATTTGCAGGTGCAGTGGCATGAAATGTCTTGATATAGGCTTATTACACTTGGTACAAGTCAATCCTAATCGTGGTCATGCATGAAATAAATTAATATCAAATCGAGTCATACGTATAGTAGAGAAAATAAAAGTTATAAATCTACATAGGGAGTGCCGTAACAACCAGCTATCCCTCAAAAATATATATGCGGTGACAATCCCCAACATGCCCACCTAATTCCCGTTAGATTATATATTTTAGATTAAAAACTATATATAAACTTGATTTATACAATACTAAAGTGATAATAGATTAAATCTAATCACGATCACGAATGTGAAATCTGTGAAATTAGATTTTATGAATGACATCTTGAGTAATGCTAGGGGCAGCTGCTCCAACCGTCGCTTTCCAACACTCGAGACTACAACAAGCCACGGCACTTTAAATTTTAAGTTGAAGACCGGTAACTTGTAGCAAGAAGTTACCTGACATCTCCTGTATGCCCATGACCGCTTAATGAGAAAAAGAGACAAAAATCATTTTACAGCTTTTGTAACCAAACGAGAAAGAGAATAATAAAACCATTATATGGAGAGCATACAATCCATATATTTTTTAAGATTTGTAAATAAAATATGTAATTTATTTAACTAAAAATTGATGATTCTACTTTTACTAATTTCTTTAAGTATAAATATTTAAAATATATTTAAATTTTAATAAATATTTATATTTTTTCACTTTTTCTTTTACTTTCCTTTTTTCAAATCATGGTTAAGGTAAAAGAAGAGTTACTTTGATAAAAAGACCAAAACAATATAGTATTTTGGGAAATGCTTTAATAGTTCAAAAGAACTATCTTTTTATCAAAATAACTTTTCTTTTGCCTTAAAAATATATTAGATTTAAATCCATGCGATGTATAGTGATGAATTTATTTTATAATAATTTTTTAAAAATAAAATAAAATTATAAAAAATTTTTTCGTAATATTAAAAAACACTTGATGGATATACAAAAAATTAAAAAAATAATTTGAAATCAATACTAATTAGAAGAATTTTAAAAAATAAATATAATAAATAATAAATATTAATTAAATTAATTAAATAGCTATAGTAATAATTAAAGTAATTCTTACTACATTAATCATTAATAGATTGTTTGTTAATGTTTCATATTTGAAACTGATTTATTTTTAAAATTTGCATTTAAATGATTATAAATTAATCTTATTTTAATTAATTAGAGTTGAAAACTATATTTTTTTAGGCTCTTGAAAAAAAAACTATATTTATAATAGTTTCAAATATAAAAAGTAAGTAAAGAAAAATGTAAATAAAATAAAAATAATTTATTATTTATTTTTTAAAAAAATTAATTAAATCAAAATAATTATATACAACATTTAAGATAATTTATGTTTTAAAAGAATAGATAATATATATGGATTTTTTTGTTACAAAAAAATGTTTGAACAAATAAATAAACAAAATGATTGAATAAATAAATCTAAAAAAGAAACGAATTGAAAATTAAAAAAAAAGACATGAACACACACATACATACACATATATTTTTGAAATAATATACATACCCAATTTTAATTTTTTGATAAAAGATTTAAAACTTTATGATAATTCCTATTAAAAATATGGATATTTTTTAATGTAAAAATAACATAATAAGTGATAAAAAAATCGAATCTTGAGATAAATTTTATTTGATTTAAAAGTAGTTAAAATGGTTGAAATTTATTTTTTTTAAGTCTAAATATTTTAAAATTAAATAACTAATTTAATAGGATTATTTTATAGAAAATGAAAATTAATTAATTATTTTAAGTATAAAAAAGTTAAGCTATCCACGTAAATTTTTACATATATTTATATAAAATATAATATTATTATAAAAAATTGAATTTTATTGAAATTAAAAGTTTAATCTTTGATCAATAATTAAATGACTCTTGATGAGTATTTTATACTTTAACGATGAAAAGAAAATTTATCTTACCCTGCATGTCTACTAGTTAGTGTTTATATGAAATATTTATGTTTTTTTAAGTGCATCTAAATAAAAAATTTATACTAAAATTAATTATTTCTATAAATATATTAATTATTTTCTGTCCAAATATTAGTTTTATTATTTTCTTTTTCGTTTGGTTACAAAAGCTGTAAAATGGTTTTTGTCTCTTTTCTTTATTAAGCTATCATAGTCATGCAAGGGAAGTGAGGTAACTTGTGATTACAAGTTACCGCAACTTAAAATTTGAAGCAACGTGGCTTGTTGTCGTTTCGAGTGTTGAAAGGCGATTGTTGGGGCAGCTGCCCATAGCATTTCCCATGAGATCTGGATGAAATCATTTAAATTAAAAACTAGATAAAAATAATTTACAGGTCAGCAATTTATTGGTAACAACAGTGAACTTATCCTATATTAAAATCGTATCACAACTGTGTGTGAAGTGAACTGGAAAATGAGATTTTACTAATAAGATTTTTCCATCAAAAATTAAAATCTTCTAGACAGAAAACTAGACGAAAACTTATTATATCAAGAATTTATCTGTAACAAAACTAAAATAATCATGAGATTTTACGAATAATGATGAAAAATTTTTGGATCTTTTCGATTCAATTTATACGACACTATTAGCCCAATTATAAATTTTTCTAAATTTATTTAAATGCCCTTATCGCATTTAGTTTATCCGTAATGTTGTTACCCATTGAGCGGAGTAATTGAGGAGCGATTGAGGGTTTGATGTATCGAGTGCTAGGGTTCAGAGTTCTTCCCTTTATAAAATCAACTTTCATTTTATCAGGATTTGATCGACAAAAAAAAAAGGAATTCTTTTAATTGCGTCCGAATGGATTAATCCTTGTTGATAAAAAATAAGAAGATTAAGCCCTGTTTGGTAATGCATTAAGAATTTTCAAATCTACTGAAAATTAAAATTTTTAGCAGTTTATTTTGTCAATGCGTTTAATAAAATATTGTAAAATTTGTTTAAAAGAATTTTTTTCAAAAAAAAAAAGTATTGAAAAAATAAATAGTTGAAGACATACTTATTACTTAATGTAGAAAAAATTAATTTAAAAAAATTAGACTATATTATCTAAAAAAGCTACTTCATTTTTTGTAATTTTACTAAATTATTTCTTCATTCTAATAAATTAATCTCAATCCAAAAAATATAATTCTTTTTTTTTTTTAATGCAAACTTCAATCTGAAACTTAATTCTTGTAATCCCGAATTAAAACTCTTGTACCAGAGCTAGTAGTTTGAATCTACAAACGAATCTAACTTGCTTTTTTTTTTTTTTTTACAAATCTCAATTCTCAAATTAGATTCGTCTGTTTTAAATTCAATCTCCAAATTATTCAATCTCAAGTCAACTATCAAAGTAAAATTGCAGGTCTTATCCTACTCTTTTGTAACAAAAAAAAAATCAAAGTAAAATTTGAACCAAAGAAACAAGATTAAGAGGAAGAGAAGACAAAAGTAAAAAAAAAAAAAAAAGAGAATGGGAGAGGAAGAAAGTGGAAGAGACTATTAGTTTTAAAAATGTGATTTTTTTTAATTACAAGTTGATAATAAAACTGGTTATAACAATTTTTTTTGATAATTCAGACTATTAGTATTTTATATGATTAATTTAAAAACAAATAGCAAAAGGATTATATAATCATGAAATTTAATTACATTTATTATCCTTGGATATTGCTTTTATATATATTTTAAATTTTATGATATTTTTATTTTTAATATGCAATAAAAGTAAAAATACAAAATAAAAAAAAATTACAATTTAACATTTGTTGTTATCAAACAATATATTTATATTTTGCACTTAAATTTCTATAAATATTTAATAGTTTTTATAATTCAAATTCAATACTTATCAAAATCAATATTTAAATTTTTTTTTCATAGAGAAATACAAAGAAAAAAGGATTCAAACTTGATTCTTAAGGAGGGATAATAGTTACTAGGACAAATCTTGATTGTTAACTTTAGTATTCAATTTTTCAGCACTTCAATTTATCAAACAACGTCTAAGTAAGGCTACATCTAAAATTGGACTCTTTCCTATCAACGTAAACAAACACATTTAGGAAAATGACAAGAAAAAAAGTAGGTAACGCATGTGCATTGTCCATGGCATGAGATTATCATTAGACCTGCTTAAAGGCCGGGCTACTTGCCCAAGCCCGATGGCTCGTTCAAAATTTGATTGAACTTGGACAAAAATATTAGACACATTTATCGGGCATGGACAAAATTATCAGGCCCGATCAAAAATGGGCCCGGGCCTTGGCTTGATTGTCCAAAGCCCAAGCCCAGCCCGACCGGGCCTGAACATATTGTTAATTAAGCTTTTTTTAAAAATATATCTATTAAGTATAATATAATTATATGTATATAAAATATTATTGATTAATAAACATGATTATAAATTTAATATGAAAATTTTGACAAATCAAATTAAATTTTAAAGGAAATAAAAGAATAAAAAACAAATAAATAAAAAATAAAATACAAAAATAAATAAATAAAATAAAATACGGGAGGGTCGGGTCGGGCATCGTGCTTATGTAGTAAAATTAAAAACGGGCATGGACTAAAATCTAGGCCTGAATTAACAAGCCAAGCCGGGCCGGGCTTGGACATAGCCAAAATATATTGTTATAGACCTTCGGCCCTGCCCGAACCCGGCCCGGCCCGCCCAATGAGCAGGTCTAATTATCATGTCCATAGCATAATTACAGTAATAGCTATTAATACAATCTATTTGGCTAAGGAAAAAAACATTAATAGCAATCGTGTGTCGGGAAATTCTATAGTAAGGTCATAAATTTTAACCTTATTATAAGGTCAACGTAAAAAACATATGATTAAACATAAATTTAAAGTCATTAGGCATAAAAAATGTTAGACGTATCGTAAATATTTGATAATTAACTTAAAATTAATGTAAACAACACATGATTTAACATAAATCTAAAGTTATTAGGTGTAAAATATGTTAGAAGTATGTAAACACATGATAATTAACATAAACATACATTATAGCAAAATTATCATGTGTTTAAATCTATTAACACTAATATTTATATTGATAATCACATTTTTACGATACGTCTAATATTTTTTATGCCTAATGACTTTAAATTTACGCTTAATCATATATTTTTTATGTTGACCTTATAATAAGGTCAAAATTTGTGACCTTACTATAGAAATTCCTGTGTCTTTCATTCTTTGGTTTAATTGGCTTATTAGTTTATTATTTCATTAATTTACTTCCATTGTCAATTTTGGATGGGACTTTATTTAATTATTGTATAATGAGATGTAGGATCAAAATCCGATTTATAATAATTCAACTTATTTACGCCTTACCAATTTTTTGTTGAGTAGTATATTTTCATTAGAAGTTACAATCACAATCAGCATATTACATTCCATAAACAAGTAACTATGAAAATCACATTACTCAAACTAGGTAAACTAGTAAATAACTATAACAAACTAATAAATAACTAGACTAACTCAGACTTGAACTTGAAATCTCAAAATCTCAGGGCCTCCTCCTTGCCACTAAGCCAAGGCCTTATTGGTTATGCCTTACTGATTTAATCATTGCCCAACCTTGGGGATTTGATATCATTTAAATATTCTATCATGAAATATAGAAATAAATTATAGATTAGGAAAGTAAAATTATACTTTTCTTCTTTGGTAATTTTTTTTAATAAATTATCTCCCAGTTAAAATTATTAGAAAAAGTAAATTGTTTAAGAATGAAATTTTATATGTATATTATTATATTAATAATTGTTAGCTTTAAATTGACATATGCATTTTGAAATGACAAAACCTTAAGTAAGCTTTAATGTTTTAATTCATATTGTAAATTTGCTTTGCCATACATGATTTTCTCAATACATTTTAAGTGATCATATCAAATATTAAGACCATGATTTATTGATACATTCTTATTGGTCTTAATACTTTATAAAATGTTTTGAATATTTTAAAAAATTACTTAATGAATTTTTGGACCATGTTTTCATCAAAGAAAGTCAAGAAAAACTCCCACAAAAATGCCAAAATGTTTTGGGTTGAATTAGGATCAAAGACTATATCATTTCTAACCCAAAATGGTGCAGGAAAAGCTTTCTGGACGCATGGGATCGATCCCCTAAGGGAAGGGATCGATCCTTTCAAGGCAGAATGATCCTCAAGCCCAGAATAAGCAATCTGGAAGCTTGGGATCGATCCCCTATGGAAAGGAATCAATCCCTTTGCTCGAAAATAGCTTGTAATGGCTAGTTTCTGCGAGACAACGGTCATATTCGAGTTTTGGCTCCACCCAACGGTTAGAATCCATCCAAGGGACTATAAATAGAGGCTTAGAAGCTGAAGGAACTAAGAGGAACTACTCAGCAACTCCAAAACTCATTTTCCTCAAATCCTCAAGCCTCAACAAGATTTCAAGAGCTACAAAGTCTTCATCTTTTATCATACTCACATACCTTGTATTACTTAGCACAAATATTATATAAGTTTTTCTTTGTGCTTAATCTCTGTAATCATCTGCCTACCTAGAGGTCTTTCTGTGATAACTGCGAATTTTCGAATTTTGATAATAAGTATTCGAAAATTTAATTTAATGCAAGGGATAAATTAAAGTAATAAATGAATTTATTTAAGAGATAGAAATATTTGGAAATTCGGAAGTTGATAAAATGATGAGATTGAGGAAATTTAATTTGGACAAATGGAAATCCAAATTAAAGAAAATAAAAATGCAAGTATTTATATATTTATATAGTTTTATTGTATAAATATATTTTTGAATATATCTTTATATGTTTTACATGATTACATATGTATATATATGAAAAAAAATAGTATATATATGATTATTATATAATGATATATACTATTTAAATGTATATATATCATAAATAAATACATATGTAGATATATATAATATATATATATATAATAAGTATATATATATATATATGAAAAATATATATAGTATTTTAAACCAAATTGTATAGATATATATATATATATATATATAAATGATTTAAATATATAATATATCTATATATATATGTAATATCTAATATTATATATAATTATATAAATATAATTATATATATTAGAAAAAAAAGGGGGGGGGGGGTAAAAACAGAAACGGGATCGGGACCCCGTTTCTGTCTAAAAAACTGAAGAAACAAAAGCAGAGAAGCCGGCCAACGCCGGCCACCGGAAGGGAAGGGAAGAGGAGAGAGGGGGCGTTGCCGGTGAGATGAGAGGGAAGAGGGAAGTGACCGGCGTCGGCCCAAAATGAAAAAAAGAGAAGAAATCGTGAGGTAAAAATCGAAGGAAAAAAAGAGGAAAAGAGAAGAAGAGACACGGCGATGCCGGTCGATCCGGGCACTGCCACTCCCCCCATGACACCGGTGAAGGCCAGGGGAAGGAAAGGAGACCACCTACGGCGAAGGAGAAAGAGGAAAGAGGGAGAAAAGAGGAGGAGAAGGAGCCGCCGCCGCTGCCTCCAGATCCGGCGCCGTTGCCGGTGATGGGGAGAAACGGAGACCAGATACGGCATCTCCGCAACTCTGGCCAGCTATGGGAGGCGCGAACCGGCAGGAAGGAGGACCGACAGTGGCCGAACCGGTGGAGGAAGGTCAAATTGATCCGAACTGATTTAGACCAGAAAAAAAAGAAAAAAGAAAAGAAAAAGAAGAAAGAAAAGAAAAGGAAAAAGAAAAAGAAAAAGAGAGAAAAGGAAATTTTCAAAATTCGAAAATTTTAGAAATTCAGAGATCCCAAAAATTCGGTAGGAAATTACGGAAATTATTCTGATTATTTAATTAAATAAATTATTTGTGAAAATCCTAATATGTTAGAATTTGGTTTCCAAAAATTATTCTCGGCGAACAGGATGATAGAAATAGGGAGAAGTGGACTACGGGCGCGACGTAGTGAGGAAACGCCAACCCAGAACAGGTAAGGGAGGCATGCGCAGCCTGTAAGAATATTCAGTCTACATGCTTTTAATTATGAAATATTTTATAAAATATTTTGTGGTGATTCATCGGTTGGAAAATTGTGGTGATTGGCTGGCTATAAATATAAACTGTCTTTTCTATGCAGGGAGGCTAGCCAATCGACGGCTGTTATGCTGCCTAAAAATTTTAGAAAATTACGTAAAATCATAATAAATGATTTTATGACACGAAAAATTATTTCTGACCACGAGAAACAAGAAAATTATTATTTTTCATAAAACATGAATATATCGAATTTTAATTTTAAAATATTCATGTTTTCGAGATTAGTGATAATAAAATCACCGAAAATTCTCATGATATGTAAATTACAAGTGATACGAGAGGGAAAATGAAAAGACATAAAGTGAATATTTTATAAATATTTTCTTAAATATTTACTAAATGATTTATACAACCTTATAGTTTTAATTATGAACTTAAGTATTTTTATAAATTCCCTATAGGTTATTTTATGATGAAAAACATAGTTTTGAGACTAGTGGCCCCTCTATCATGTCGATACGTGATATATGATACATAAAATGAACATGTTTTATATGATATATGATTAAATTGGCATGAGAATTATTTTGTTACATGATTATTTTACATGAATTGAATTTCTATATGACTTAATTTACATGAAATGATTTATGTGCATTGATTTACATGAAATGAATTTCAAGAAAGGATTTATATGAATTAAATTAAATGAAAAGAATTTACATGAAATGATTTAATTGAAAATGATTTCTACTGTTAATCGTTATTTGAAATTGATTTCTACCGTTAAATGAATGATTTATGAAAAAGTTTTGAGACAGTGGTTCGTTAGTGATCATGCATAGTGTTATATGACTGCAAGACCTGATCAGTCTACAGGTTTATTATATTGTATATGACTGTGGGAATTATGGTCAAACCCACAGGTTTACGCTGTGAGCACTTGACCGGTGCAAACTGTGAGTGTTGACGATAGCCATTCGTTATAGTGATCGTCCCTTCCGGGATAGTGATTATCCCTTCAGGGATAGTGATAGTGCATGATTCTATTAAATGATGACTGTCTCCACCGAGTGATTATTGAATTGTTTAAATATCGATTTGGCTGAAGTGAAAAGAAAGAAAAGGTTTACAGTGAATGACAGTACATAATGATTTTAAATGAAATGATTTTATGGTATTGTTGCTATCTACTATTTATATGTAATATGATTTGGATGATGACAAGTTAAACTAATATTTTTCTATAAGAATAGATAATATTAGTTATTCTATCAAAATGCTTTAAATCATAAAAGCATAAAATTAAAAATGACATGAAATAAAAGGAAAAAGGATTTAAATTTCAAACGAAATTTATTACTTTCTACAGTTGCTTCTAGGTTCCGGAACAAGACAGGTATTTCAAAATACCTGCCTTACTCTATCCAGATCCCTAGCCGACTGTAGTATCCTTCCTACATATGAGCCTAGAGCCCTTTTAGGAAAATTTAAAGAAAGTGAAAAAAGAAAGGTTTTTCAGCATATAGAATGCTGAATATCAAGTGTTGCATATAATTCCTTTACTGAGCCGTGATTTGCTCACCCCTTAATATTAACATTTCAGACTTACGATGATTGTGAGATATGACATTTGAGAATTTTGGTTGCGCATTTGGAGACACTGCGACAGCTTGATTTATTATATGAGGTACGATTATTTATTTTCTGTATTTAGACTTATCTACAGTACTAATTTCTTATGAATTAAGATAGGAGATGTAAACGATAATATGTTTTTAAATGTAATAGTTTAATGAACATGAAAAGTAAAGTATCACAGACAGCCCAACCATAGAAGATGTATAGAAAAACGTGAAATTAAGTGGTCACGGGATGTGACACTTTCTATTATTACACAAATTGTAAACCAACTCATTCCTTGTAAAAGGGGAGGTTTCTCTTTAGCCTAAGTAAAAGAGGGAGGTTTCTCTTTAGCCTAAGAAAAAGAGGGAGGTTTGTCTTGAGCCTAGAAAAAGAGGGAGGTTTCTCTTGAGCCTGCAAAAAGAGGAAGTGTAACACAAATTCAAGAATAGTGAATTTGGGGAAAATCCTTGGGAGCGTCTCCAGGTAGAGGACATAGGCAAGGTTTCCGAACCTCTATAAATCGCTTGCGTACATTTCTCTTTCCCTACTCTCTTTATTTACTTGCAACAAGAGAAATCATAATCTATTATGCACATGTTCATCAAATTTTCAACTTATTGAAATAAATTAATGAAATAATTCTCAAAATTATGTTTGAGCATTCTTTCAAAATATGTTTCAAGATTATTTCAAGAGTTATGCAAATCATGAGTGTTTTCAACAAGAAGAATGATTTTTCACTTGTGAATTGATTGTTGAAAGTGAACATGAATGTTTGCTTAAATTAAATCAATAATCATGCCTATGAGATGAGAATAGTTGCTTTCATGATATTATGTGCTTAACCACACTCAGATTATGGATTTCATTGTTAAAATATACTTAAGCATGATATTGATTTATTTAGACAAATCCATTTTAGTTAAAATAGCATATATCCTTTGGAACCTTAAACGTTAAAATTAACTAGGGATATTGCTTTGAATTGATTAAAATGGTAATCTTTCCATGCTCATAATTGGTTAAGATCTTGAATGGTAAATTGCGCATAGGATTCTTCAGTTTCATGGAAGAAAATGTGTTTGCTTGAATACCTTGACTTTTTGAATCTTCCATATGATATAATTTTGTGAATATGAATATGGATTAATACTTTATGATAGTGTGCTAATGTTCAATTAATCCATATGCATATTTGATGATGTGTGATTGTGTTCTTACATATTTAGAATGATTATTTTCTTGACATGAACACATTACACATAAATATTGGATTCATGCAAAATGTCTAAGTCAACCATTAGTAACAATTGGTGTTTAGCTTGAAATAACAATTGGTAGCATTGGCAACCATATTTTCAATAATTGGTAAGCCAAAACTAAATTGATTATTGGTATGAGCTTTAAATTGACAATTCTTCTTGTGCTCTTTAGTTTGAAATGACAAATAGAGAAGAATTCATTTAGGATATATTTGCATGAAACTCTTGTGTGCTAGAATTTGTAGTTAATTGCTATGTCTTAATTCTATGCAAATTCTTGCTTAAACGTGATTTATGAGGTCATGCATATGACATGTCATCTTATTTCAGCTCATAATCATGATGTATTGACATGTATCTTAGTTGGACTTTAGAGAACAATTGATATACTTAGGTGCTTGCTTAATTTCTTACCAATTGGAAACTTCTTGCGAAATTATTTATAAACAATTGGTATAGGATCAGAAGTCATATTCTTTGCATGAATATTTCATACTCTTTGTGGACATTGACTTATTTATTTGTGCTATGAGTCCCATGTACTAACATATTTCTTGTTGGATGGAGTATATTTATTTGTTCTCACATAGCCATAATTTTAGGGGGAGCATACTTTTTATTTTTTGTTTCCTTCTTTTTGCTATGACAAAAAGGGGGAGAGATATTAAGGTATTAAGGGGGAGAGATAATGAGGGAAAAATAGTTTGAAAATTTCTTTTGGAAAATTCTCTTGAAACCATGTTTACATTAAGGGGGAGCTTTATAAAATCCTGCTTTATTTGAGGGAGAGTATTTTATTAAAGAATTTTCAAAGCAAATTTACATTAAGTTTTGTCATATCAAAAAGGGGGAGATTGTTAGCTTTAAATTGACATATGCATTTTGAAATGACAAAACCTTAAGTAAGCTTTAATGTTTTAATTCATATTGTAAATTTGCTTTGCCACACATGATTTTCTCAATACATTTTAAGTGATCATATCAAACATTAAGACCACGATTTATTGATACATTCTTATTGGTCTTAAAACTTTATAAAATGTTTTGAATATTTTAGAAAATTACTTAATGAATTTTTGGACCATGTTTTCATAAGAGAAAGTCAAGAAAAACTCCCACAAAAATGCCAAAATGTTTTGGGTTGAATTAGGATCAAAGGCTATATCATTTCTAACCCAAAATGGTGCAGGAAAAGCTTTCTAGAGGCATGGGATCGATCCCCTAAGGGAAAGGATCGATCCCTTCAAGGCAGAATGATCCTCAAGCCCAGAATAAGCAATTTGGAAGCTTGGGATCGATCCCCTATGGAAAGGGATCGATCCCGTTGCTCGAAAATAGCCTGTAACGGCTCGTTTCTGTGAGACAACGGTCATATTCGAGTTTTGGCTCTACCCAACGGCTATAATCCATCCAAGGGACTATAAATAGAGGCTTAGAAGCTGAAGGAACTAAGAGGAACTACTCAGCAACTCCAAAACTCATTTTCCTCAAATCCTCAAGCCTCAACAAGATTTCAAGAGCTACAAAGTCTTCATCTTCTATCATACTCACATTCCTTGTATTGCTTAGCACAAATATTGTATAAGCTTTTCTTTGTGCTTAATCTCTGTAATCATTTGCCTATCTAGAGGTCTTTCTTTGATTGCACAAATTGTAAACCAACTCATTCCTTGTAAAAAGGGAGGTTTCTCTTTAGCTTAAGAAAAAGAGGGAGGTTTCTCTTTAGCTTAAGAAAAAGAGGGAGATTTCTCTTAAGCCTGCAAAAAGAGGGAGTGTAACACAAATTCAAGAATAGTGAATTTGGGAAAAATCCTTGGGAGCGTCTCAAGGTAGAGGACGTAGGCAAGATTGCTGAACCTCTATAAATCGCTTGCGTACATTTCTCTTTCCCTACTCTCTTTATTTACTTGCAATTATATTTGTGTTTATTTGGATTGCATGATTGAATAGCCTAGAGAACTTAGAAAATATTTATATAGGTTAGAGAATTTAGAAGAATCGAAAAACGAGCTTAAGGTTAGTTAAAAACCGATTCACCCTCCTTCGGTATAGCCTATAGAGCCAACAATCATAAAAGTTTGGATAAATGGAGACTTGATCCATGATGAAACTCTAAGAAATTGTGAGCAGCAACGATTTTGGAATTTTTTAGATAATAAAAATTTTTTACAATCAGAGTGTAAATATAATAAATAAAATAAAATAAATATGTAAATATTGAACATTAAATGTAATAAATAAAAAATATAATTTGATATATATGGAGTCTAACGGATGATGAAATTCTTAATTTTGCGAGTGGACAAAATTTGAAAAATTTTTAGGTGAGAAATTATTTTTTTTCTAAATTTAATCAAAGAGTTGAGAAATTTAAAAAGACATAATTTCAACATTATGGATTTCTAATTTATTTTTACAATTTAAATAAAATTAAGATAATATAATAAAATTATATAATAATTGGACGATTGAGCCTCTTCGTGAAAACGAGTAGATTCTATGAATACTCTTCAAGTAAGAAAAATATTTAAGCGTTCATTAGAGCATTGAAAGACTCTTAAATAATTTATAATATTTAAATAAAAAATTAAACAAATGTTATAATAAAACGAGACCAAGAAAATATTTAGATTAAGGCTACTCCCATTGAAATCTTACGTACCTTTAAAAAATCTTATAAAAGTACTAAAAAATTAATTCTTTCATATTTTGCTCCCGCTGAAAATTAAAAAAAAAACGTATATGTATAAATAATAAAACTATAATTACAATAATAAAGGATTGATGTCAAGTTCAGTACTAGGCCCCGAGAATTAGTGCTGCAATAAATGGATGGTCTGTATTAGTTACAGTGTTTGGATGAAAAATTTTAAAATATTTGAAATATTTTAAAATAAAAATATCTTAAAATTTATTATTTTAAAGTAATGGCATTTACGATTGGTTTGTTTAAGTAAATAATTTTTAGAAAGAATTTCTGGATACTAAATTTTATTAAATAAAAAATAATTATAAAAGAAAAATAATATTATTATATATTAAAAAAGAAAAATATCAAATATAATATATAATATGAGTATCATTAAATTTGTAAAAAATGTATAGATATTATTAAAAATATATATTGTATTTAAATAAAATAACATGTTTTTATTTTTAAATTTATATTTAATGGTGGGTCATATCTAATAAAGTAGGAAAGAGTTGGAAGAATTTTGAAAAATCATCTATTTAGATGAATTTTCAAAAGAGAATTTGAGCATCTTAAATTTTTTTTTGGAATCCCTTTTAAATTTTGAAATTCTTCAAAATTTTTTGTCAAACAAAAACTTTTATTTTTAAATTTTTAAATATCTTGATTAAAATAAATTTTCTCTCTAAAATCTTTCAACCAAACACACTCAAAAAGATTTTATGGAGTGGAGCACTTAGAATTCATGATGTTTGTCTGTTCGTTATATCAGTTTCCAGCTTTTCAAGGTTTTTTTTTTAATCCGTTTTTTTTTTTTGCCATTTTTCCCAATCTTCTGCGGACAGCAATTCCGATACTAATAGGCACAAAATTTGATGATTTTGTTACTCCCACCAGAGTTGGAATGGGCCATTGTGACCCAGGTAAAGAACTTACATTTCTTCCTCTGCATAGGTTAATATCAGATTTCCCAGAACTTCTTTCTCTGCTTCTGTCAGTTTACTTCCTAGTTTCATATTTTGCTCTCATAACTCAGAAGTGGGAAACAATCATTGACCAAAACATGGAACCATGTAACTCTCAATCTTCAATTTCCTTGTAAAGCATTCATGCCGGACTTTAGGTTGCTCGAGCTCGAACCAAGTTTTAAATCATAGCAGTAAGTTCATAACAGTATTCAGAAGTAAAAATATTCAAAGTCCAGAGTTTCTTAATTTTTTTCAGGGACAAGGTGCGAGACGAGGCATGGGGCGCGCGGGACATGGTGCGGGTTTTGTTTTTATGGTATATGATCTATAATTCTCGAATTTAAGGATAATTAAAAAGATGAAAATTATTATTTTGAAACTAGAAGAAATTTAATGTCTGCTGAGTTTATGTATTTCTCCGTATTGAAATGCCTTTAGAATCATAACTACTCAAAAGAACTCTCTTAAAAGTATTTTCGGGTTTTGTTTGAATCTTCTAATTCCTTTGAATAATCTTATTAATCTTAAACACGATACGATGACATAACATGAAAATAATGCAAATAAAATATATGAAAGTGATACGGACTAAAATTAAGTAAAAATCATATATAAATAAGTTAAAAACTAAAAATAAAGTTTTTGATTTTCCGTGTGGACACGAATATTAACACGAAAATTATGTATTTTACACAATACAAACATGATTTTACATTATATGAAAACGATACAATGCATTCAGAATTTTACTGTTCAAATACTTCTCGGATCAAATCCTTGGTAACAAAAGAAGACAGCAAGCTCACTCTTAAAAACACACAACCCTAGCTAAATCTAAAAACACCAGTAATTAGAAACAAAACAGAACCTAGCAAAGCAACAATCCACAATTTTATTCAAGAGAAAATATCTGCAAATTTATATTTTTATGGAAGTCTTACAACACTCGCACATTCTCATTCAATAGATTGAAATCTGCAGTTTCTTCGAGGCCCTTCTCAGCTGCAGCAGCATCTGAGCTCTTTCTCTGTACAATTCCACAGTGCCTCCATTGTCATCAGCTTCCCTTGAAATGTAAAGGTTCAGATGCTCCATTGCACGTCCGAGGCCGATCATATATTGCATCACCAGGAATTCATTCACAGTTCCCTTGTAGCCCTTCACTTCCACCGTTTTCAAGGTATGATACATGCATTTGTACACGATCAAGTTCTTCGTCCAGAAATCTATAGGATTGAACTTGTATGGAGGTTCATAATCCTATCAATGATCAACAAAAGAAGAGTCTCGTGATTTCCTTATGATCAAGAAAAGGTGTAAACGAATTGAACATGGCAAAATATTATTGTGTTTGTTATCGTTTATTAAGCTTAATAACGAACCAACAAAAACCGAACATGTTCATCAAACGTTCTGTTCATTTATAACCCAGAGAACATGCCTTGTTAAGATCCTTCAGGAAAGGGATTAAGCCAGGAAAGAGATACCATTGATCGAATTACCACATTGCTATGGATATAGTCACCTGTAAAACTCTTGCAGGGCATAGCTCTATTGTGAGAGTTTCTAGAAGTGGGCAACTCTTTAAGAAGAATTTTACTCCGTGAAATTCTTGACAGTGCAAAGCAGTCTTCAATGTCAGACGCCTGACATTCAAAGGAAATTCAGTACCGTAACTCTCTCTTGAATTTGGAATAACCTGGAAATTAAAGCACAAAGAATTAATATGTTGATTCAAGCTGATTTAGTACTTGAGTATGTATGTGTGCGTGCGTCGTGCATGAATGCTTTTTGAAGGCTGGCAATCTTGAAATAGATCTTCAAACATACAAAGTGAAAACTTTGAAACATTGAAAACAAACATGTTCATTTTCCGAAATGAGTCCAAGAAACATAAAAGATTATTCAAAATATTGACTTTAGAACACAAAATCTGTCTCATGAAGAAGCAAAATCTATGTAACTTATCAAGTTCTACACCAATTAATTGAAGCTGATTTCATGTTTGAATGTGTATGCGCACGTATATGCATGCTTGTTGAAGGCATATCTTGAAATAAATCTTCAAATATGAAGTGAAAACTTATGAAACATTGAAAGCAAACATGTTAACTATCCTACATGAGTCCAAGGAACATAAAGGATTATTCAAAATCTTGACTTTAGAAGACAAAATCTGTCTCATGAAGAGGCAAAATCTATGTAACTTATCAAGTTCTACACCAATTAATTGAAGCTGGTTTCATGCTTGAATATGTATGCGCGCATATATGCATGCTTGTTGACGGCATATCTTGAAATAAGTCTACAAATATGAAGTGAAAACTTGTGAAACATTGAAAGCAAACATGTTAATTATCCGACTTGAGTCCAAGGAACATAAAGGATTATTGAAAATCTTGACTTCAGAAGAAAGAATTTTCTCATCAAGAGGCAAAATCTATGTAAATTATCAAGTCCTACACCAATTAATTCAAACTGGTTTCATGCTTGAATATGTATATGCGCACATATATGCATGCTTGTTGAAGGCATATCTTGAAATAAATCTTCAAATATGAAGTGAAAACTTGTGAAACATTGAAAGCAAACATGTTAATTTTCCGACATGAGTCTAAGGAACATGAAGGATTATTCAAAATCTTGACTTCAGAAGAAAGATTTTTCTCATCAAGAGGCAAAGCCTATGTAAATTATCAAGCTGTACACCAATTAATTCAAGCTGGTTTCATGCATAGCATGTGCGTCTGTAGGCGCGCACGTTTATACATGCTTGTTGAAAGCATATCTTGAAATAGATCTTCAAATATACTAAGTGAAAACTAATGAAACATTAAAAGCAGATACGTTAATTATCCGACATAAGTCCAAGAAACATAAAAGATTATTCAAAATCTTGACTTCAGAAGACAGAATCTATCTCATTAAGAGGCAAAATCTATGTAACTTATCAAGTTCTACACCAATTAAATCAGAAAAAGAAGAAACTCAGCAGAAAGAATCCATACCTGAAGCATGAAACTGCAAACAGTCAAAATGGTAACAGAGAAAAGATCAACTAGGAGATTGTAAAGAAAATCACCGACATCTATGAAACTCGACTCTAACCCGAAATCCAGATCTGCCTCTTCCAAGCAGCACAAGTAATCCAGATCAAAGCTGCCTACTCTCCCTGAATACTTGAAGAAACGCAGCCTTGGTGCAATGTTGATGTATATCCAAATAGGGTCATGAAAACTGCATTTGTCAATCACCAATTTCCTTAGCATCAAACTTGGTTCAGACACAAAGAAATGTTCTATGTTCCAACATTTGGTCAGACTCAAACTGTCTAGCAATGGGCACTGCTGCAACAAGGCCTTGATAAATTTCTCTCCTAGTTCAATCCAACCCAGAGAAATATCCTTAAGCAGTCTGAAGTTTTTGAAGGCAGACTTGTCGATTTTGCATGAAAACAGTTTCAAAGATTCAAGAACTCCACGCTGATAAACATGTGAAGGCAAAGCAAACACTGGTGCATGGTCCTTAGGATCATCTTCCATCCATGTTGGATCACAGAAATCAAGACTTAGCTCTTTGACATTCTTTGCTATGGCAAACGCTATGAACTTTTCAAGATCAGCAACAAATTCTCCAGGGTTGGAGAGTGTGAGTGCAAACTTATCTATGCAGGGTTCGCGATAGTTCGCAATCCATTGTTGGACAAAAGCTATGAAAGCTCTTCTTTTCATCACTTTGGTTGCATCAGATTCTTCAAGTTTAACAAAGAAACTCTCCTCGAATTCTATGTTCCTTGTTGCACGCCAAAGGTTGAGCCAAAGCTTGGATAATACGGAGGTTCTTGCGGCTTCCTTGAATGGCAAGAATGAGATGATGATGTGGAGAAGGCTTTGGGGCAACTCCATGAACAAATCTTTCTTATCAGCCATGGCCGCCTTGAGTTTCATGGAAGCACAAAGAAAGAGATAAAACTCCTTCGTAAAAGATACAAGATAAAATTCCTTCGTAAAAGATATAACAACGTATCAAATATGAACTCTTCGATAAAGATTACTATCAACTTTTCATTAATTTGTTTCATTAATTCGCTTTCAAAAGATTTTATTATGTGCCAAATTAAGTATTTAAAGAATAAAGAGAAAGGGAAAACTCATTTATTTCATGGGATTTTATAGTTACTACTATTTTAAATTAATACTTTTCGAAAAGTTTTCGAGAAAAATTTACTTGGAAAATATGTCAACAAGTATGTCATTTACATGCATGGATTAAAAAAATATAAAAAATAATGAAAGAAAGAAACGAAAATTAAAAAAATAAAGAGTAATGGTAGATAGTTACAAAAATGTTAGAATTTTAGTTTGTAAATGAAATCTTTACCGTGTATAGTTTCATAATTTATGTTCATTTTGAGGAACTTGAAACTTCATCATTGAAAATTATTATTAAGTTTCCTAATATGAGTGGTGAAAACAGACAAGACTGGTTCAATTGTTAGATGTCCTCCCTTTGTCTAGAATAAATGTAGTACCATAAATTAACAATGCAATATTACTTGTAAACATGCACTGCCTTTAGCTAATATATTTTCAAAGACTACCATAACCAAATTGAAGGATCCCATCATGTTGATATTAATAATTTATATTTGAAAAAACACATCAAGTAAATATCTAGTGGTGACAGTGACAAAACATTCTAGCTGAGATTAGGTCATTAATCTTTGTTTTGATAATTGAAGTTGGCATTTAAATGGTTTAGATTCAAATCTAAACTTTACCGTTAATCACTCGGTTAAAAAATTATAAATGTTAAATTCTTTCTTAACCAATGGACACTATGATTTTTCCTTAAACACTCGATCGAGAGAAATCGTGAATATGGATTAGGTCACTAGTTAATAACTAAGCATAGGGCAAAAACCCCATGTTGGTAAAAATGTCATATGCTTTTCTGGCATGACCATTTAGACACGAGAATCCAGGAGGGAGGAACTAAATTTGGCAGTGTTGACAATTTTTTCCCTTTCTACCAAATCATTTCCTTTCATTTATTCTTGGCTAATACAACACATAATGTACCATAAGAAGCTTGTATGAACAAAGTACAATGACTTTCAAGAGAAAAAAAAATTAGCATAAACTGGCATGAAATGGTTTAAAGCCAAGCATCTAGTTCTACAAGAAACCTCAGCAATCTCAAATGAGGAAAAATGAATACCGTGATAACATTCCTTGTATATTGTAAAAAACATGTTGAAAACAAAAATATTCCCATTTCCGGAGCATGTCAAAGAGACGAGTTCATATAGCAGTGGTGGCCTGCCGGTACCTGTCACTAGGAAGAGTTCTCATGCAGAAGAACATACTCTCGGCTGCAAAATCAAAAACAAATGATTCAAAACCAATAGATAGAAGTGCACAAAAACCAACTAGCTCAAGCATATGCAATTTCCCTACTAGGCCAGGGCATTAAGTGCTTGGCTAGTGTTCCAGAGACCAAATCAAGATGACGATTTATTTCACCATAGAACCAAACAGATTTGAACTAATTTCTCCTGTGGATATGTTCATTTGGTACAGACCTTATTAACAACAGAGCAGTGGCTAAAGCAACAACCATGAATACTTTAATCCCTCACAAAAACACCAACAACATAATGATGCTGACCACAATAATAGCAGCAGCAAAATGCCGTGTAATACTCAGACAATGGCCAAAAACAGGAAAGTCGTTATCAACCAACATCATATTAGCTTGGTGGGACTGTCACTAGACCGTCCAGAGCATGTATGCGTGCATGCCATGCAAGAATAATGTCTCTTATGCATTATCTAAATTACTTTCATTCCTGTTATGTGACTAAAAAGTACAAACAGAATATTGACTAGTGCCCTACCTACTATTACCAAATTTAATGGTGTCTTTCTCAAAAAGTTCATAATAACGTTGAGGTTCAATAGGAGTGTCCTGCAAATGCAAAAAGAAAATGCTAGATGAAGTTATAGAAATCCAATCAAGTTTCCTTGCAATTAAGAAGATTTTGAGATGAATTGCTTACATTAATAGAGGTTTTATTAGTGCTTCCAAGGTCCATTATATATGGCCTACAGGGCAAAAGCAAAATAGAATAAGATAAGAAATCATCAGGATTGCTCTTAGCCAACAGAAGTAATTGCAAATCAGCCTAGCCATACCTTACTTGCTTGGTTAATGTACCATCAGGCTGCTCTTTCTCTACTTGCCTGGTAAAGCAGAAACATTTAGTTAAAATATGTTCAGAATAAAAACATAGAATAGAACTGCTAAGTATAACTATACCGGAATTGAATGACAGCATGTTGCTTGCTGCAGGATGGATGGTCTGTAGGTATATCCGCTACTCGTCTTTCCCTCCCAAAAAGGTAACAACTTTGGCGATGTATATAGAGGGGCTCTGCCAACAAGATGAATTAGAAAAAGAACCAAAAATGAGGGGAATAAGTTCCACCCTTTATTGAACGGTCATTAACATCTTTAGCTTACATGAGAAAACATGAAATAGGAAGCTAATTAGGACTAACCATTTAGTACTTCACCAGCTTTAAAAACATAGAGTCGCCATCTTATATCGGGTTTTCGAGCATCAGGGGGTTCATTGAACAGAAGAGTCACACCTCTAACTCTGTTGGTTTCTGCTGCAAGCTTTCCGGATAACTCAAATGTAGGTTTTTGCTGCAAGTTACAATTAAAGTAAATAAAGATAACTAAAACATCAGGTATAAGATTTATCTAACTAGATAAGACAATATAAGCAGCAGCCATGCAATAATTCTCAGACTACAAAACAACAGAACCACAGGATATCTTCTTATAAATTTGCTCTGAGGATAATAAGAATAATTTGGCACAATCATAAAATATGATAACTGAAAAGAAAGATAGCAACCAAGTTACTTGTTACCATTTGTTTTGCTTCCAAGGCCTCCTCAGCTGCCTTCATCTTAGCAACAGCATCATCTTCATCATCCCGTCTAAGGAAAACAAAGCAACCTATTGTTAGACACTATGTTAAAGCTTACAAGAACAGAAAAAGTATATCCACAATAAAAGCCTAGAAACCTAAAATAGTCAGTAAAATCAACAACATATTTTTCTCAAAACCCGTATCTAGAGCAAGTAAATCACATGGCAACTTTTATCATATAAAGAACAGAGATATTAAGAGATCATCAACTATAAAAGCTCAGGGTAGAAATGGATATTAAAAGCAAAACCAAGATTAGGCCCCCATGAAACAGCTTAAACGTTTAGTCGAGTAATTCTTAGACATCAACAACCCCCCTCACCTGACCCCTCAAACAAAAAAATAATGACAAAAATACCAACATGACTAAGAGAGGCAAGAGGATGTCAAACGCATAACATAAATCACTCTTTGCTAATAAAATAACTTCTATATGTTAAGCATATCCTAGTTGAAGATTAAAAGAAGAGGCCTAAGCTTAAGAAGGAACTCACCTTTGTTCAGAATCTCTAGAATTAGATGCCTGAAATGACAAATTTTTGTCAGACATTTACATAGACATCAATTCAACATGAAGAAAAACAGAAAATATTAGTCGAAGGTTATAACTGAAAATGCATATCCTCCTCTCTGCCAATTGTATTTGCTAGCATGAGAATATGCTAAAATGTAGCTCTTCATGCTTGTATGAATAATAGAAACTAAAACAGAATAAAATTAAACAAGCAAGAAATAAAAAAGATATCACCAGACACCTCATCTCGAGCTCTTGAATTAGATGCAGGTGAGCGAGATCTTTGCCTGCTCCTGTGGTGGCGATCAGATGGAGAAACAGGCCGCTCATGTCTTCCTCTACTAGACTTGCTAATACTATCATCTCTTCCCGTCCGTCTCTCCTTTCTATCACCCCCCATTTCCCTCTCCAAGCTCCTTTCCCTCTCTGAAATCCTTTCCTTCCCTGATGCTCTTTCCTTGTGCGTACTCTTCTCACTACCCCTGATTTGATTTCTCTCATACTCCCTCTCTTTCACTTTCTCAACCTCCTTTTCAGCCTGTGCTCTCTTCAACCTCTTTGTCCGGGGAGAGGGAGATCGCGAAATGGGAGAGCGTGGACTAGCATGCTTTGGAGACTTAATATGGCCAGAACGCCTCTCTCTTTCCAAAGAATGATCCCTGTGAGAACTCCTGTGCCGAGAAGGAGACTTTTCTCTTACAGGAGAGTTTCCTTTATGCGAACTCTTGTGTTTCCGAGGTGATCTTTCTCTATAAGATGGACTCCTCTTATGAGGAGACCCTCGCCTTCTAACTGGAGACTCTGAATGATTGGATGAATTGCGTCCCATCCGTTACCAGTGCAAATTTACCTAGATGTTCAGTCAGAAACATGTAAGTATGTAACAAAAATCTAGCAATTTGAGCAAAATTGTAACCATTGCTTCTATAAAAGATTCAAGAAAAACCTTATATAGGGTTTCCCGTGTCCTTTTCCTCAACCAAGTGGATTATTTTCATCGGGGCACCTAAGGAAAACAAAATAAGGAACCATAGCTAAGTTCTGAGTTAAGATTAAAAGAGTACCATTACCCAAGGCCAAGAACTAGAAAACAATTGGAACACAGTTTCAATCATTCCAATATAAGATAGCATAATAAAAGAAATTTAACAACATTAAGCCTAAAAAAATAGTGAAGTGTCAGGTAACCTTGAGAATTCACAACATTGTACTATAAAACAAAGCAAGCAACATCAATAACAAGCACTCAGTTTGACAGTTGACAAAATGAATAAAGTTCAAACCCCAAAACAGAACTTTCTAAGTTAGAAACAGTGAAGCACCAACCACCATAACTGTAATAACTTAAAAAAAGAAAAATAAAGAATACCCAGAACAGGAAACCTAAAAATATTTGCCAGAAACCAAAAATTATTGAAAAAGAATGCAATGAGAAGTGGTTTTAGAACAAAAAAAAAACCTGCTTGAACCCTAAGCTTCACGAAAGAGAAAAGAAGAGAGAGAGAGATTTTTATAGGAAAAGGAATGCAAAGGGGTAAACTTTCTTCCGAGGAAAACTAGCGATGACTTGAAGCAAGATTTCAAAGACACAGGAAACAAGGATGAGAAATGCGAGCTTCTGATTTGACAAGGGTTTAGAGAAACAGAGAAAAAGAGGGGCAAGCCCATCAAGAAATCAACCGCCCAAACATTGCCCCATTCTTACCTAGCTCAGCTCGACGATACCCATTGTAGGCCTTCAATTCCCAATGGATTGCTAAGGCCTGCAGATAAATATCAAATTTTATTTGTATATTTTTACATTTTATTATTATTATTATTTTTTTTATTAAATTTTTTTTATGTAACTATAATTTTTTTTTTCATCTATTTTAAGGTTTGAAATTAATTTTATTCGGATTCAGAATGATAAATGGTAAATCTTTCTTAACAATAATGACTTTAATATTCAATTTTCTTATTAAATTTTAAAAACATTACATAAGAGCTAAAATTTATTTTCTTAAAAATTATTTTAATTTGTGTCAAGAAAACATTCGTTAATATTTAAAACTTATAGAGTAAATTTTTATTAGATATCATCTTTTATTAATTTCTCAAATGAGTTAATATTTATCTATTATTGTATTTTTGTCTTCATTTTTATTATTTTTTAAAATGAAAAATAAAATTATTATAAAACATTTAAAATTCTTTTCAAAAATTCTATCTTAATTTTCTTACAAAAATATTAAAACCTTATTTAATCATAATAAACCAAGATTAAGAATATTTTCGTCATAAATTTTAATTTCAATTAACATATTTCAAAAAATTGTATCTAAGTTTTTCATAGTTTTAAAAAATATAATAGTTATTTTTAACATATTCATACGCCATACTTGAATTTTATTATTTTTTTTACAATATCTAAAGTTGGTAATATTAATTATTGGATTCAATTTAAAATCTTGTTATTAAATTTTATCCAAAATAGATAATTTATTGGTCATTAATTCCCACCAACTCTTTTCATGGTCATTTTTCAAAGCCAACTTTCTTATTCATTAAAAATAAAAAAAGAAAAAAAATTATCTTCCTTCCATTTCTGTTGCAAAAAACAAAATTTAGAAAACAATTTCCAAAACAGTTACTCCAAAAATTATTATCAATAAATTTGTTCAGATAATATTTTGCCATGTCATTCCTTACCAAACACTTTCCTCTAATGTGTCTTGCCCCATGGGCCCCACTGCATTTTAATTTTTGTCCCCACTCTGCCACTATAAAAACTAAAATTCCATTTCCAAAAAATATTACCCTCGAAAAAAAGGAAAAAAACCCTACAAATTGAAATTCCCTCGAGAATGGCCGTCTCCGCCACAAGCACAGCCGCTATCCGCCTATCCAACGACCTTTCTTCTTCCTCTTCCCTCTCGTCCTCCTCGATATTGCCATTCAACTTCAATAAATTTACATCTCCGCTGACGCCTGCGAAGTTCTTCGCCATTAATTGTACATTGACTAGAGAACCAGTCCCCGCTGCTCCGGTTTCCTTGGAGTCTGACCCCACCGGATGGCTACGACCCGACTCGTTCGGTCGGTTCGGGAAATTTGGCGGGAAATACGTTCCGGAGACCCTAATGTCTGCTCTCTCCGAGCTGGAATTGGCTTTTCATGCCCTCTCCAATGATGATAAATTTCAGGTTAGTTTCGTAAGTACTCCAACGTATATTTATATTTATTCGTATATATTTCTTTAATGAATGCGTATTTGGTTTAGTTTGAGTTAGAACATTTCGTGTGTGTATGTGTATTTGTTAATCAGCATTTAATTTGGAATTGAGAAGAATGTTTGTTATTTTTACAAGGAATTTGGTTTTTGATTAAAAGAAGAAAATTTGTTGGCTTTCCTTTTGTTCTTGAGTTGACTATATAATTGAAATTTGGAAATGATTGGTTTTGATTGTAACTTTTGATATTTGACTTTTATTTTCATGGAAAAAGAAAAAAAATGGCTTTTTGTTTACAAATTCATTTTTTGAAAAATTAGATTAAAAGCATTTCACTTTTATGAACGATTTAAAAAAAAATCATTTTAGGATTATGCAGAATGATTATATTTGAATTGACATTACTTTTTAGCCTTGTTGGCTTAGTTTTGAGAAAGTTAAAAAATTTTCATAAATTTTAAAAAAAGGATTAATAATATAAATTTAAAGAAAATACTTAGGAAAAGTGGTAATAAAGAGAGCTTCTAAAGAATTTGAACTTTGAAATAATAACAAGAACAGGCTCCTTTGCAAGAATTCTTGTTTTTGGTACTGGAAGGTGTAATTTTGAGGAATAATATTTGTGATTTGCAGGAAGAACTAGCTGGGATTTTGAAAGACTATGTTGGTAGGGAAAGTCCACTTTATTTTGCGGAGCGGTTGTCGCAGCATTACAAGCGTCCTAATGGTGAAGGCCCAGATATATACCTTAAGAGGGAGGATCTTAACCACACTGGTGCTCACAAGATCAATAATGCAGTTGCTCAAGCATTGCTTGCTAAACGTTTGGGCAAGAACCGGATTATTGCTGAAACTGGGGCTGGTCAGCATGGAGTTGCAACAGCTACTGTGTGTGCTCGATTTGGTTTGCAGTGTATTGTTTACATGGGTGCTCAAGATATGGAACGACAGGCGCTTAATGTTTTCAGAATGCGGCTTCTCGGTGCAGAGGTAAATGTTTATATAATGAGATACAAATTGTTATGCATAGTTATAATGAAGCTTCTATATCACCTTCTCTTTGGATTGGCCAATTTGCATAAGCTGTATCTTTTACAATATAGGTTAGAGCAGTTCATTCGGGTACTGCAACACTGAAGGATGCTACATCAGAAGCCATTCGTGATTGGGTGACTAACGTGGAGACAACTCATTATATTTTGGGATCTGTTGCTGGTCCGCATCCATATCCTATGCTGGTCAGAGAGTTCCATGCAGTGATTGGTAAAGAGACAAGAAAACAAGCGCTGGAAAAATGGGGAGGGAAACCAGATGTTTTGGTTGCATGCGTTGGTGGAGGTTCAAATGCTATAGGACTTTTCCATGAGTTTGTTAATGACAAGGATGTTAGGTTGGTTGGCGTAGAGGCTGCAGGTTTCGGTTTGGATAGTGGCAAGCATGCTGCTACTTTGACCAAGGGAGAAGTGGGAGTGTTGCATGGAGCTATGAGCTACTTATTACAGGATGAAGATGGACAAATAATTGAACCTCATTCCATTAGTGCAGGGTAGAGATTTCATCATGAATTTGTTCGTTTTATGTGGCTTGCTTTACTGTGCTTTGAATAACCTGGCAACTTTTTGTTGTGGCTATACAGCTTGGATTATCCTGGGGTTGGACCTGAGCACAGTTTTCTGAAAGATGAAGGGCGTGCTGAGTACCGTAGTGTCACAGATGAAGAAGCATTGGAAGGTATAAACCTACAGTCCTATTATTATCGGGGCTTCATTGCTATCATCTGATTGATTACTGCCTGTTGCTTATCAAGGCAAAAGAAAATAATTGTTCATAAAGGCACATTATTACAATTCACCTTATTTCTCTTATGGCTAATATTAACACATAATTTACCCTAAAGAGAAGATGGTATAGACAAAGTATAAACATTGGCTACTTTCAAGAGGAGAACGTTAGCACACATTGGCATGAACTGGGTTAAACCCAAGCATCTAGTTCTACCAGAAGCCTCATCAATCTCAAATGAAGAAAAATGAATACTACAAGAACATTCCTTTTATTTGGAGTAGACCATATTCAGTCACTTGCAGTTCTCGTTTACCTATTTTTCTCCCTGGCTTTTTAATCATCAAATGCATCTAGAATCTCCACCTTTTTTTGTCAACAGTTTATTTTCATTTTTCTGTCATGGGCTGTTGATTTACCACTTTCTCCTACGAAAACCTTTTACTGATTACAAATGTTCTTGAGGGTGGAAATATTTCTTACATCTCTCTTGATTTATGCAGATAAGCACATTTGAGTTATTGCCTCTAGAATCTGTCTTTAAATGATGAGCACACTTTGCACATCTAAAATATTCCAACTCACCTGCTTTTGTGCGGATGTTGGATGTTTTATTCACCTTTTTGGTTCCTATAATTTATGCCTGCTCAAAACGATCTTAAAAAAAATCCAGGAGTGCATTTGACGGCGTCATTGCATTCCATGCTTTTGAAATGTTATATCCGTCATTGATAGTACCATTTGCTACTGGCCATACTTTTTACTTCTCTTTATTGTCATTTCTTACTTAATCATTCGAGATATGCAGCTTTCAAGAGGCTATCTCGACTGGAGGGCATAATCCCGGCTTTGGAGACATCTCATGCACTGGCTTATCTGGAGAAGCTGTGTCCAACTCTTCCAGATGGTTCCAAAGTTGTGGTTAACTGCAGCGGCAGGGGTGACAAGGATGTCCACACAGCAATTAAGCATTTGCAGGTGTAATTCTTATGGTTTTGTGCGGCCATGAAAATAGTATGACCACAGCCCACAGGTGCATTACTTGCTTTGTTTCACATATGTATGAGCACAGAGTTTTGACAGTTCCTGTTTAGTTATTCGTTCTTTTTTGGAAAAGGTGTTTGTTTTGGAAATGTAGAAAGAATAATTCCTTTCCCTAATATTTTATAAATATATGAAAGAAAATGCAATTCAATATTTACAGTTTCATAGTTTTAAACATGAAGGTCTTATGAAAGGAAGAGAATTCTTTCCCTTCGAGTCGGCAAAACAAAATTGAAGAAAATTGAATTCAATTTTCGAGTAAAGTTGAGTTTAAGTCCAAAAGAGTCAAATCAAATTTAAATATATTAATATTTAGTTCAACAATTTATGAGTTTAATAAAATATATGATTGCAAAATAATAAGTCAAAATTATTAAATTAAACTATGCAAATTAATTATTTTATCCAGATTAAGTTTAAAAATTAAAAATGATTTAACTCGAATTAAATTTTAAATTTATCGGTGATATCGAATTTTCTCGATTCCATTACTTTTTGGCCGTAGGCCACTGCAAGGAAGTCTTTTCCTTCGATGTTTTCTAAATGATGCCTAAAGCATGTTCGTTTTCATCGCATTGCCCAAGAAAAAGGTATCCAGAAAGCGAGAAAAATGTAGTCAGAAAGTGACAAGCAACGGCTAATCTGCAATCCCTAAGGGACCCTACTTACTCAGGATTTGTTCAGAAATTGTGAATTGCTACTTGCTGGTAATGAACGGTCATGAATATGAGATGTCTTTCGATTCATTATTTTGTCTCGAGATATTTGTATTGTGATGAACGGCTTATATCAAAGTCCCATTTTTATTTCTTTCAAGTTGTTGTTTCTTTTCAGATATTATTGCAATGCTTGATTGGCATGATGGGGGAAGTTTTATGATAAGTTTAAATTTTTTTTATTTTATTATAAAATCAGCATAAATATATATATGATTAAATGGAAATTTAATACCGTTAAACATAAATTATATTAAAAATATCATAAACACATTTTAATAAAATTATTAGGCGTTTTTCTATAATTTTATTATTAGGTGTATCTATGATATTTAATCGACCTTCCAATAAAATCAAAAATTTTGATTGTACTGTAAATCTCTCGTATTTTTTTTGCTAAATAAAAATAGGTAGATTCTGAAATTTTAATTCAAATGACTTTTTTAATCAGATAATTCATATATTTATATGATTGCTTATTTTATATCAAAATATATAAGATCTAATACTTACACAAAAATCTTTTTACAAAAATGTTTCAATGCGAGAAGGGACAAGTTTAGACGTTGATGAAGGTTTACATTAATGCAAGTAGCTTTCCAAATTCTCTTTAGACCACACATTTTCAATCTGCACCTCAAGCTAAGCATCAATGCCAACCCACTGTCCACTCTCCTTTAAATCAACACCATAACTTCAACAAGAAATTTAAACAAATAACATTGTCCAAGTTGTTCTTATTCATGTCTGCTGACATAGACAAGGCTTGCAACATTAATCCTTGTTTATTCAAACAGATTCCCTAACAGCCGCATTAACATTTAGAAAAAAACCTGCCTAATCCACTCTATGACATTGTTTATAATCACCAGCATTATTATTATGAATATCTACACTATGACAAGGCGCCGGTCGCTCTGGCTGAAATCTGGTGTTCTTGGATCCAAAAAGACAGCAAACCCTAAACTCATCTGAGCTAAATTCCTCCGGATACCGTTTTCACTTTCATCATCTATGTTACATGATGAATCAAAATTCTCGTACCCCGGTTTTCTCATGCTTTTGCCTGCAAAAAAGATTGCACGTGATTAGGAATAGTGGAAACACAATCATTCACCATATAAGATACTCTAATTAAAAATTTGGGAGAAACCAAGCATATTCTCGAATCATTTAGAATGAAACACGGAATCTGTCGAAAGCATCTTTGACTATGGCATGAGGAATAAACTATTACATAATCTTGTTATTTGCCTACAGTTAGGTTAGGTAGAATCAGGTCCAGATTGTTCAACTGGTTCATTGAAACCACCTACCATGGAAGATGTCAACTGTCATATTGGCACCTACCACTGGCCCGCCCCAGTGTCAACATCTATGGGTTATAACTTATAATTCTCCACTAACTACAGCAGCCTCTTGGACCCTCACAGAATTAGTAAGCCATTTGTTTCCTTATGAAAGGAGGAATTAAACTATCACAGATTCGAAAGATGCATCTACCACCAAAATCTTGTAGGAGGCACTGGGTAGGTGTTAGAAGACGGTTCAACAAACAGATCAAAGACACCAAACACCGAAAATATTCAAGAGTTAGATCAAATAGCATAGACCCACAGTTAATAAATCTAGACCAAGGCGACCAACCTAGAAAACTGCACGGTTAATAGCTATATTAACAATCCTTTTTTGTGTGTGGGTTCCCTTTTTTTCACCTTAGAACATATCACAGGCTGGAGCTCCGGAAGAATTCCAAATCTCACATGCAGTGCTTCTTACTATGTGATATGATATAGACCTTATTGCTATGGAAGGTTTCCTCCAAAAGCATACAGGCAACACAAGTCACGTGTGAACAAACCAGACAAACAATATTCGTACAAACATCTAGTCAGCTAATTTGGATCAAAAACAGTTCTACTACAGGCATAGAGATAAGAACAGAAAGTTGTTACAGAAATTAGATCAATAATGCACTGTTCATAATTTACAAGGACACTCACCTGGGAATACAGGAAGGTTCCGAGGATAGCAATGGCAGCTCCAAGAGCATTGATGGGCTGGACAGGCGTGTGGAAGATGATGATGGAGGAGACTATAACAGATATACGTTTCATGGTGTTGCCGACGCTAAATGTCAAGGGAGAGATCTGATCAAGGGACATGTATGAGACCTGATTGTAGAGATGATAGAAAATACTTTGGGCAGCCACCCACCTATCAAATAGGTTAAAATCCATAAATTTTGTTAGTAAACAGGAAGAAGTAAAAACATATACGGTTAAAATTAGATTTATGTCCTAAAGAGTATCTAATGATTCAAAATTCATAGAAGAAGCAATGTGGCGTTCAATTTTCAGGACAAACTTTTAAAAAATTGTGGTACTTAAGAGAGACCTCAACATAAGGTAAGCACGAGGACCACTGAAGCCTTAATGGCAAAAAGATGACACCAGTACCATCTAATGTTCATGTTACGGGCAGCTATCTGAATCTTTACTGGAATTCTAAGTAATTATTAACAGTTCAGTTCGGGCTATGTGTAGGTCTCAAGGCAAATGGAACGAATAAGTCATCAAATTGGATCAGCCCTTGAAAAAGAACATAGAATTCAAGAGCCACATATTAAAATCCTTTTCAGATGGCATTTCATCATATATTTCTGGTTCAGATTAAAGAGTCATAATTGACATCATGAAGCGAAATTCAGTGACTTGAATACTTCCAATATTTTCTTTCTCAGTCAAGTAGGTGACGGGGCATCTAAGTTATTCTTTTCTGAATAAATCTAATCAGCACAAGAAATTCTGATAAGTTATCTAATAACTTCATAGTATCTACCAGAGTCCAACAAATAAATCCAAACAGTATTAAGTGGAAGGAAACAGAACAAGGATATAAGACTTAGAATTGTCATGTTATTACCAGATGAACTGTGGTCCAATTTCAGATAAAGCCCTTTGCCATCCTGCTGCCCACATCTGCGGTCCTTCGACAGCAATTGCAAAAGGTGTGAGAATTAGGAGAGACAGCATAGATAGGCAAGCATAGTAGTTCATCCCGCTAACAGACTTCCCCTTCATTCCCTTCTTTGAAAATATGTTACGGAAGACGAATGCCAAGTTTGATATCATAGCTCCCATAAAACCTGAAATACACGGTCAACATCAACGTTCAGCACCCCGATCATAACCCAAATATGCAAATTGATTAAAATTTCAAATTTGACATCAGTTAGGATCCTCGAGCAACATAAATGTCCAAGATACTAAACCCACATTACCAGCTGAAAACAAAACCATGATAACTAAAACAAACTTGAAAAATCATATGAAGGGGAAATGAATCCCACATATTGAACCTTTATGGCTTTGTTGGTAAGAAAACATTAGCAACACAAAAAAAGAATTTATAGAAAAAAAGCATGCTCGGTCAGCTCAGTTTCAAATATCGGGGAAATTCACCTCATAGAGCATTCACTTAGAGAGGGATTTTGTTTTCCAGAACCCCTGAAAATAAAGAAAATATTAATTCGAGAATTTCTCTCCATATTTTTTTTCCTAATCCTACAATTTCTCACCAATAATAATGAACCGCACAAACAACAGCTATAATGAGGATTAAAACATAAAAGTAACAATTCAATTCAACCTCCATATTAGAGAGATTAGAGTTTTTACCTGTCATATTGAAGTTGAGTTCGGTTACGGCGGCAAGAGCACAACCACCAATGATAGGAATAAGAGACAGGTAAACTGCTGGAGAGAAGGTCTCTCCAAGCAAGAACCTTGAAACTAGGACACTGAAAGCAGGTTCACCACTCTTGATGATGTGGGTGAATGAGACTGCAACCTTGGACATGCTCACAGTTGCTGCTACATGTCCAATTGTATGTGCCACAGCAACCTAGAAAAAGAGAAAACAGGAAAACAAAAAAAGAAATCAGGAATTCAGTAAGATTGTAATTCATAGTCTCAGGCTAAATCAAATTCTCATTTTATTTTCTTCTATCCAAATTTTCTTCTTTAAATTTAAGATATGACACATAACACCAAAATTTAGTTTTCCTTCATTTTCTCTGCAATCAGACAAACTGTAATTTTCATAAAACTAAAACACAGACTATCTGCACTTTGAACTTTTTCCTCCCTACAATCCAAACGACATAAAAATACATGATCCTATATATATAAAAAATATTCAGCAACATCAAAGCTTAAAAAAGAAACGAAAAACTTGACTTTCTATCATTTATTCTCGCTTTCCCTCACTTTCTCACCTACCAAAACATAAAAAGGAAAAAAAAAAAAAAACTCACTGGCAACAAAGTCTTCCAGAACTCAAAATCAGTTTTTGGGGCCTCAGCAATCCTTGTAGCCCATGAAATCAACATCATCAACGAGCCACAAGCAAGGGACAAAGTTGAAGTCAACCAAGGGTAAGGGTAAGCATTCAAAACCTTCTTGTTATATATATTGAAAACCACATTCAAAGCCCACCAAGTTGCAAAATAAATCCCAATTTTCACCCTTTTTGCAGCTTCTGATTTCACCTCCCCAGCTGCCTCAATAGGCTGTGACTTGTCAGCTTCATAAGCCTTGCATTGGATCACTGGTTTTTTCTCCTGACCGAAACTCTCAATAGATGAGATATGCAATGGCTTTGAAACTGAAAGATTGGTTCTTTTGGGGTTGTTCTGAAGGTTCAAAGACGGTGAAAATGAAGATCTACAAATTATTGAAGGTGATCTTTTGTGAATAACTGAATTTGTGACATCCAAGCACGTAGCTAAAGCTGATTGCTTAATGCTGAAACTCATTTTTTTTTTCAAATTTTCAAATCAAAACTCAGAACTGGGTATGTTTCGAAGACCTGAACAGCTGATCAAGGATCAAGAAAAGATCGGTCTTTGGAAAGAAAATTTCTAAACTTTGGAATTCTAATGAAAACTCGACTTGGGTATTTCTTAAAAACTTGAAAAGTTATTATGGATCAAGAAAAGACAAATAAAAATCAACAATTTGACACAAGACCACCGGCAATTACGAAAATACCTAGTAATCCACGACTTTTCTTTCTCTTTTCTTTAACCCAAAAAAGCTGATTTCACTAATGACAAGGCAATATATGAAGAAAATAATCAAGTAAAATTAATAAAAAGAGAGTTTCTTTGGGTGATTTTTTTAGAAAGTCCTTATTGGAGCTTAAAGAGGGCAACAAGGCGGTGAAAACGTTGAAAATAAGCTATGGAGAAAGTTTCATAAGCTCTGAAATCTCAGTCCAAAGCCCTTTTTTTTTTGTTGGTTGAAGATCAAACCAAACTCTTTGGTTTCATATCATGTGAACTGCCCCCAGCTTCTCCCTTTTTGTTCTAAAGTGACTGGATTCACTTTCTCTATTGGAAAAATGGCTCTTAGGCAGAAGAAAGTTGGATTTTGTGGGAAGGTTTGGTTTGAGTGTGGTAAAGTGTAGGTTTCTTATTCTGTTGAGACTGATTTAAGCCAATTATATAATGAAATGTTAGTAGTTTGTTGGGAGAATGGGATGGTGGTGTTGGTGTCAGATCCAATGCCGTGCTTCAAAGCTGCCAACTACCCACCCAAATGGAAGAACTTCGTTATTGTCAAAAATTTTGGCTTATTCTATTTTTCATAAAAAATTAATTTAATGAGATTAAAAACAAAAATCATCTTAAAAGCATGTTAATGTTGTTCATGGTGTTAGCGTTGGACTCAAGTTCAATGTTCTCGAACAATTTGCTGAATCTTAAAATTGTATATATAATATATCTTTTTCAAATACAATAATTCTTTTTTTCTTTGAAAATTCTTATATATGGGTGGATTTTCATGGTAGAATTGTATGCTTACTCTTTTAATAATACTTTTCTAAAGTAGGAGGAAGAGAAGGCAGGAAAGTTACTGATCACCATGATATTGACAAAGTTGAGTCTGGTTTATCAAATTGTCACCAATTCTGACTTCAAATTGTTTTAACAAAACATTTGGTCTGGTAAGAAAAGAAGATTACAAATTTCTAGAAGTATCAGACTAGAATATGCTTGGATATCTAACTGTCAAATGTGTCAGCTAACTTAGCTAGCAGGTGACTGCACCAAAGACTTGGGGTTTACTCCTGTTTTCATCAGGGATCAGAGGCTTGTGTGAAGAGCCAACCAAACTATATTATGTTCCCATTTGAGTCTGGGAGTTTACACCAGAAACAAATTAGCATTGCAATCAGAATTTGAACTTTTAAACTAGCTAGAGCCATCCATGGTGGTACTATGGTTCCAGTGACAAACCGATAATCACCAAGGCTCATAGGTAATTCAATCTAGAAAAATGGCCTGCTACACTAAAATGATCTTTGATAGTTGTCCCTCTACTACACTAAAATGCACTGTCAAAATCTCTAGAACCTGTACATTCTTCACTCAAGCAGTTGCAGCTCAGCCTCAAATCCATTGAACTATACCTCTCCCATATGCCACTTAAATGGAGTGACTGCACATTGTTGATCCCTCTGATCAGATCAGCTTCAGCAGTTTAATAAGAAGAGGAATAATTTGCTAGTACTGCAAGTGGCCATAATCAAGATATGATTCAAGAAGAGAGTGCAGGTTTATCAGCGAATCAGGTTTTGCAACCAAGCCAAAGCATTTGAAGGAGAAAAGACTTGGGGCATTAATCAAAACATGATCTAAATAAGAAGCACTATATTCACTAAATAATAGTTCTGAAGAAGCACCAGGCATTATAACTTGACTCTTCTTTTGAAGAGTTTAGACTTTTACTAGCAAAAAACCTGAATCCTATCATCATCATGAGATTGAGAGAATGTTGCATCTGGTTTTTGTGACTTCAAAACGAGCAGTTGGTCTAATTCGTTGGTATTAGATAGTCAGAAAGTATCATAATAGCAGGTATGCAAGAAATTAAGCTGGTCATGGAATATTAGGTAGAGTCATTAGCAGCAATATAGATTCTTCTGACAAACTGATAACCACAACTACCACACAACTCAACACTAGAGAAATAATAGTAACAGATAACTGATCTACAGAGAGATTGAGAAATTTGGACAACTATAACTTGGCATTGCATTACTGATCTTGAGCTGCTGGCTCTTTGATGCAACAAACCTAACACCAAATTCCCTAAAACTTCAGCATGCATAAAAATAGAAGACCTTTATTATGTTGCAGTTCGGATATCTTCCCTAGTAGTAGCAGAAATTTAATTGCCTTGATGTGAGATAACAAACGAGGGGGCAGCACTTTCCTGTTTGATTCATGGTTGTTCCTTGAAAGCATATGGACAGAGATACTTCCAAGCTGATAAATCTAGAGAAAAAAGATTGAGAAAGAACCTGAAAAAATGACCAAGTTTAAACTTCTTGGCTAACAATTCTCAACCTCATATTGACAAAGGCTGAGTACAATTATATAAGATCTAGCTTGTAAATTGAATATGAGCAGAATTGAACAAAGAAACAACCCAAGTATGCCACAATGCATCTGTACCAATCCTTCAGCCCTTGATGGATCAATAGCTTCGTCTCCACATGTGAGAAAAAACTTATCTATATCAATCCCATTTCGAGCAAACAAAACTCTATCCACAATATTCATGGAATTCTTTCCATCATAGTCATAATCATCAACGCTAAAAGTGGACACCAAAGTATCCAGTGCATAACATTTTACTTCAGAAACCACCAAAAAGAGATCATTAGCCTTATAAATTTTGAAGTTAAATTGGAAAATTAACCATATATAGTCATTAATAACATCTTGATAACCACGAAAAACAGATAATACTAACAACTTTAATTTAGTCTATGTGGGAAACTGATAACCATGACTACCACACAGCAATATCTGAGATATGATAGTAACAGGTTACAGCTAACTCTATTTACAAGAAACATTGAGAAAATATTTAGACAATTACAACTTGACATTTCTCTGAAACTCTGGGAAACTTCAACAGTTTCTTAGTGATCTTTAATTGCGGGAAATTCATATGTATTATCAAATTCTCCAGAACTTGTCCATGCTTAAGAAAATACTCAACCATTCGCATCTCAGATTTCTTCCCTCGGAATGACAGAAACTTAATAGCCTTCAGTTGAGATATCAAACAAGGTGGCACTTCCTTGGGAGGATTCATAATATTTTTTTCATAGTATGGAAGTTCCTGTAAAGAAGAGAAACAAATTTAGTAACACTTGCCTCTCTGCATAGGCTAAGATGGATTGACATAAAGTTTTTCTTTCATTCATACCTCCAAGACAAGGGTCTCCAAACAAGGAGTAAACTTAAGCACTATTTGCCAACCTTCAAGGTAGAACTTACCAATCCTCAAATTAGTCAGGTTTTCCAAGGTGGGGATTGGACCCTGACCAGGTAGAAAAGCCTTCAAAATACAATAAGAGTTGTTCTTAATTAATTATACTTTTCTGCTAGAAAAATCAATCATTAAAAAGTTTATGCAATTAGCAATTTATATCATCTGTGTTTAAGAAAAAATTAACAAGAAACTAGAATTAGAAAACATACCCCTGAAAATGGACCAGATAAATAAATGGATTGAACATGTCTAAGCCCTCTTATCAGATCAGTTGTACCAGAATCATAAAACACAGAAGAATCATAAAACACAGAAGTGTAAGGTGGTCCAAGATGAATATAGGCTTCAACCAGAGAGTGAATATCAATACATAAATGACTTTTTGCTCTAAAGCGATCGAATTTTAAATAAACAAGACTGGGTGCATTAATCAGAACCTCATTGCGAAAATAGTAATTTCCATGATGACTTATAGTTAGTCTCTTGAGAGTAGAGTTTGAAACATTGAATCTGGTTATATCATCGTAAAAACAACTGTGTAAAACCAATTCCTCAAGCACAGAGCAGCTAGAAAAGAGCCTTTCAACTGAATCATCATCCGAAAATACAGCTGCCATTATGCACAGAATCTTGAGACTCGGAAGAGAAATCTTAGAGGGGATTTCCAGTTCAGTCCCTTCATCCATGCACAATGTCAACGACACCAATGTCTTGCAAGTAAATAATCCCGCAGGCAGCCTAAGCTGCAGGCCCCATAAATCAAGCTCCAGCTCTCTGACATTATGCCACAATGCATACTGTACCCATCCTTCAGTCCTCGAAGGATCAACTGCTTCTCCACATGTGAGAACAAACTTATCCACATCAATCCCTTTCCGAGCAAACAAAACTTTATCAACAATATTCATGAAAGCCTTTCCACGGTGGTTAAAATAATTAAGGTTAAGAGTGGAGACCAAAGTGTAAAGCTTCTTCCACCTTGTTGATAGGATGCATGTTCGAACTGTGTCTGCTATCGGAACAAATGAGAGGATATGACAAAGAAGGTAATCTGGTAAATCACTTAACCTGTCTCTCTCCGTGTCAAGCTTTTTAACTTCCCTGGAACTCATCTGCTAGTGAAGACAGCTTCTCACCGTAGAATTGAACTCAGAACATAAACAAAAACCTAGATTTTCTTTGTTGCAAAATCAGTTTGACATTGTATAGCGTGTTAGGGTTTGTCTGTTTGATGAGCTTTCAATTTGGGGGTTGGGGATATCTAGATATGCCATTTACATTAATTAAATTAATAAAATAATATTCTTAAAAGAAATAATTCAAATCTTATATAAATAATTATTGATTTATTCTTAGGATAATAATTTATGTGAGATTTTAGGAAATTATGAGTTGGGGAAGGTTTGGTTTGAGTGTGGTAAAGTGTAGGTTTCTTATTCTGTTGAGACTGATTTAAGCCAATTATATAATGAAATGTTAGTAGTTTGTTGGGAGAATGGGATGGTGGTGTTGGTGTCAGATCCAATGCCTGGGTTCAAAGCTGCCAACTACCCACCCAAATGGAAGAACTTCGTTACTGTCAAATTTATGGCTTATTTTATTTTTCATAAAAAATTAATTTAATGAGATTAAAAAAAATCATCTTAAAAGCATGTTAATGTTGTTCATGGTGTTAGCGTTGGACTCAAGTTCAATGTTCTCGAACAATTTGCTGAATCTTAAAATAGTATATGTAATATATCTTTTCCAAATACAATAATTCTTTTTTTCTTTGAAAAATCATATATATGGGTGGATTTTCATGGTAGAATATTATGCTTACTCTTTTAATAATACTTTTCTAAAGTAGGAGGAAGAGAAGGCAGGAAAGTTACTGATCACCATGATATTGACAAACTTGAGCCTGGTTTATCAAATTGTCACCAATTCTGACTTCAAATTGTTTTAACAAACATTTGGTCTGGTAAGAAAAGAAGATTACAAATTTCTAGAAGTATCAGACTAGAATATGCTTGGATATCTAACTGTCAAATGTGTCAGCTACCTCAGCTGGCAGGTGATTGCACCAAAGACTTGGGGTTTAGTCCTTTTTTCATCAGGGATCAGAGGCTTGTGTGAAGAGCAAACCAAACTATATGTTCCCATTTGAGTCTGGGAGTTTACACCAGAAACAAATTAGCATTGCAATCAGAATTTGAACTTGGAAACTAGCTAGAGTCATCCATGGTGGTACTATGGTTCCAGTGATAAACTGATAATCACCAAGGTTCAAAGGTAATTCAATCTAGAAAAATGGCCTGCTACACTAAAATGATCTTTGATAGTTGTCTCTCTACTACACTAAAATGCACTGTCAAATTCTCTAGAACCTGTACATTCTTCACTCAATCAGTTGCAACTCTGCTTCAAATCCATTGAACAATACCTCTCCCATATGCCACTTAAATGGAGTGACTGCACATTGCTAATCCCTCTGATCAGATCAGCTTCAGCAGTATAATAAGAAGAGGAATAATTTGCTAGTACTGCAAATTGCCATAATCAAGATATGATTCAAGAAGAGAGTGCAGGTTTGTCAGCGAATCAGGTTTTGCAACCAAGCCAAAGCATTTGAAGGAGACAAGACTTGGGGCATTAATCAAAACATGATCTAAATAAGAAGCACTATATTCACTAAATAATAGTTCTGAAGAAGCACTAGGCATTAGAACTTGACTCTTCTTTTGAAGAGTTTAGACTTTTACCAGCAAAGAGCCTGAATCCTATCATCATCATGAGATTGAGAGAATGTTGCATCTGGTTATTCTGACTTCAGAACGAGCAGTTGGAGAATTCGATGGTATTATATAGTCAGGAAGTATCATACTAGCAGGTATTAAAGAAATTAAGCTGGCCATGGAATATTAGGTAGAGTCATTAGCAGCAATATAGTTCCTTCTGACAAACTGATAACCATAACTACCACACAACTCAACATTAGCGGAATAATAGTAACAGATAACTGATCTACAAGAAAGATTGAGAAATTTGAGCAACTATAACTTGGCATTGCATTACTGATCTTGAGCTGCTGGCCCTTTGATGAAACAAACCTAACACCAAATTCCCTAAAACTTTAGCATGCATAAAAATAGAAGACCTTAATTATGTTGCAGCTTGGATATCTTCCCTAGCAGTAGCAGAAATTTAATTGCCTTGATGTGAGATAACAAACAAGGGGGCAGTACTTTCCCTGTTTGATTCATGGTTGTTCCTTGAAAGCATATGGACAGAGATACTTCCAAGCTGATTAACCTAGAGAAAAGATTGAGAAGGTTAGACAATCATTACACGGCATTCTTTTTGACTTGTAATTTTACTAAAGCTTCAGTGACAAACTTCTGATCTTCCTACAGGCTATAACATAAGCAACAAAAAAGAAACAGAAAATGGAAGGAACCATCATCTAACACTGCCAGGGCAATAAGCATCTCTGTTGGTTCTGTCCTGAATGTTCAATCGGGATAAATATTGTTCCTGACAATGGAGGCTGTTAGCTGCAGAGTTGGATAACTATTGAAAGGGATTTTGCACTTTTAGCCAAGAGATACTTTATCAGTCTCTACAATTACAGAACCTGAAAAAATGACCAAGTTTAAACTTCTTGGCTAACAATTCTCACCATCGTATTGACAAAGGCTGAGTACGATTATATTAGATCTAGCTTGTAAATTGAATATGAGCAGAATTGAACAAAGAAACAACCCAAGTACGCCACAATGCATACTGTACCCATCCTTCAGCCCTGGAAGGATCCATAGCTTTGTCTTCACATGTGAGAAAAAACTTATCTACATCAATCCCTTTTCGAGCAAACAAAACTCTATCCACAATATTTATGAAACTCTTTTCATCATAGTCATAATCATCAAGGTCAAGAGTGGACACCAAAGTATCCAGTGCATAAAATTTTACTTCATAAACGACCAAAAAGAGATCATTAGCCTTACAAATTTTTTGAAGATAAATTGGAAAATTAACCATATATAGTCGTTAAAAGCATCTTGATAACCACAAAAAACAGATAATACTAGTAACTTTAATTTAGTCTATGTAGCAAACTCATAACCATGACTACCACATAGCAATATCTGAGATATGACAGTAACAGGTTACAGCTAACTCCATTTACAAGAAACATTGAGAAGATATTTAGACAATAACAACTTGACATTTCTCTGAAACTCTGGGAAACTTCAACAATTTCTTAGTGGTCTTTAATTGCGGGAGATTCATTTGTACTATCAAATTCTCCAGAACTTGTCCATGTTTAAGAAAATACTCAACCATTTGCATTTCAGATTGCTTCCCTCGGAATGACAGAAACTTAATAGCCTTCAGTTGAGATATCAAACAAGGTGGCACTTCCTTGGGAGGATTCATAATATTTTTTTCATAGTATGGAAGTTCCTGTAAAGAAGAGAAACAAATTTAGTAACACTTGCCTCTCTGCATAGGCTAAGATGGATTGACATAAAGTTTTTCTTTCATTCATACCTCCAAGACAAGGGTCTCCAAACAAGGAGTAAACTTAAGCACTATTTGCCAACCTTCAAGGTAGAACTTACCAATCCTCAAATTAGTCAGGTTTTCCAAGGTGGGGATTGGACCCTGACCAGGTAGAAAAGCCTTCAAAATACAATAAGAGTTGTTCTTAATTAATTATACTTTTCTGCTAGAAAAATCAATCATTAAAAAGTTTATGCAATTAGCAATTTATATCATCTGTGTTTAAGAAAAAATTAACAAGAAACTAGAATTAGAAAACATACCCCTGAAAATGGACCAGATAAATAAATGGATTGAACATGTCTAAGCCCTCTTATCAGATCAGTTGTACCAGAATCATAAAACACAGAAGAATCATAAAACACAGAAGTGTAAGGTGGTCCAAGATGAATATAGGCTTAAACCAGAGAGTGAATATCAATACATAAATGACTTTTTGCTCTAAAGCGATCGAATTTTAAATAAACAAGACTGGGTGCATTAATCAGAATCTCATTTTGATAATAGTAATTTCCATTATGACTTATAGTTAGTCTCTTGAGAGTAGAGTTTGAAATATTGAATTTGGTTATATCATCGCAAAAACAACTGTGTAAAACCAATTCCTCAAGCACAGAGCAGCTAGAAAAGAGCCTTTCAACTGAATCATCATCCGAAAATACACTTGTCTTTATGCACAGAATCTTGAGACTTGGAAGAGAAACCTTAGAAGGGATTTTCAGTTCAGTCCTTGCATCCATATACAATTTCAATGACACCAATGTCCTGCAAGTAAATAATCCCGCAGGCAGCCTAAGCTGCAGGCCCCATAAATCAAGCTCCAGCTCTCTGACATTATGCCACAATGCATACTGTACCCATCCTTCAGTCCTCGAAGGATCAACTGCTTCTCCACATGTGAGAACAAACTTATCTACATCAATCCCTTTCCGAACAAACAAAACCCTATCCACAATATTCATGAAATTCTTTCCACGGTGGTTAAAATAATTAAGGTTAAGAGTGGAGACCAAAGTGTAGAGGTTCTTCCACCTTTTTGATAGGATGCATGTTCGAACTGTGTCTGCTATCGGAACAAATGAGAGGATATGACAAAGAAGGTAATCTGGTAAATCACTTAACCTGTCTCTCTCCGTGTCAAGCTTTTTAACTTCCATGGAACTCATCTGCTAGTGAAGACAGCTTCTCACCGTAGAATTGAACTCAGAACATAAACAAAAACCTAGATTTTCTTTGTTGCAAAATCAGTTTGACATTGTATAGCGTGTTAGGGTTTGTCTGTTTGATGAGCTTTCAATTTGGGGGTTGGGGATATCTAGATATGCCATTTACATTAATTAAATTAATAAAATAATATTCTTAAAAGAAATAATTCAAATCTTATATAAATAATTATTGATTTATTCTTAGGATAATAATTTATGTGAGATTTTAGGAAATTATGAGTTGGGGAAGGTTTGGTTTGAGTGTGGTAAAGTGTAGGTTTCTTATTCTGTTGAGACTGATTTAAGCCAATTATATAATGAAATGTTAGTAGTTTGTTGGGAGAATGGGATGGTGGTGTTGGTGTCAGATCCAATGCCTGGGTTCAAAGCTGCCAACTACCCACCCAAATGGAAGAACTTCGTTACTGTCAAATTTATGGCTTATTTTATTTTTCATAAAAAATTAATTTAATGAGATTAAAAAAAATCATCTTAAAAGCATGTTAATGTTGTTCATGGTGTTAGCGTTGGACTCAAGTTCAATGTTCTCGAACAATTTGCTGAATCTTAAAATAGTATATGTAATATATCTTTTCCAAATACAATAATTCTTTTTTTCTTTGAAAAATCTTATATATGGGTGGATTTTCATGGTAGAATTGTATGCTTACTCTTTTAATAATACTTTTCTAAAGAGGAAGAGAAGGGAGGAAAGTTACTGATCACCTTGATATTCAAAAACTTGAGTCTGGTTTATCAAAATTGTTACCAATTTTGACTTCAAATTGTTTTAACAAACATTTGGTCTGGTAAGAAAAGAAGATTGCAAATTTCTAGAAGCATCAGACTAGAATATGCTTGGATATCTAACTGTCAAATATGTCAGCTACCTCAGCTGGCAGGTGATTGCACCAAAGACTTGGGGTTTACTCCTGTTTTCATCAGGGATCAGAGGCTTGTGTGAAGAGCAAACCAAACTATATGTTCCCATTTGAGTCTGGGAGTTTACACCAGAAACAAATTAGCATTGCAATCAGAATTTGAACTTGGAAACTAGCTAGAGTCATCCATGGTGGTACTATGGTTCCAGTGATAAACTGATAATCACCAAGGCTCAAAGGTAATTCAATCTAGAAAAATGGCCTGCTACACTAAAATGATCTTTGATAGTTGTCTCTCTACTACACTAAAAGGCACTGTCAAATTCTCTAGAACCTGTACATTCCTCACTCAATCAGTTGCAACTCAGCTTCAAATCCATTGAACAATTCCTCTCCCATATGCCACTTAAATGAAGTGACTGTACATTGCTAGTCCCTCTGATCAGATCAGCTTCAGCAGTATAATAAGAAGAGGAATAATTTGCTAGTACTGCAAATTGCCATAATCAAGATATGATTCAAGAAGAGAGTGCAGGTTTGTCAGCGAATCAGGTTTTGCAACCAAGCCAAAGCATTTGAAGGAGACAAGACTTGGGGCATTAATCAAAACATGATCTAAATAAGAAGCACTATATTCACTAAATAATAGTTCTGAAGAAGCACTAGGCATTAGAACTTGACTCTTCTTTTGAAGAGTTTAGACTTTTACCAGCAAAGAGCCTGAATCCTATCATCATCATGAGATTGAGAGAATGTTGCATCTGGTTATTCTGACTTCAGAACGAGCAGTTGGTCTAATTCGATGGTATTATATAGTCAGGAAGTATCATACTAGCAGGTATGCAAGAAATTAAGCTGGCCATGGAATATTAGGTAGAGTCATTAGCAGCGATATAGTTCATTCTGACAAACTGATAACCATAACTATCACACAACTCAACATTAGCGGAATAATAGTAACAGATAACTGATCTACAAGAAAGATTGAGAAATTTGAGCAACTATAACTTGGCATTGCATTACTGATCTTGAGCTGCTGGCCCTTTGATGAAAAAAACCTAACACCAAATTCCCTAAAACTTTAGCATGCATAAAAATAGAAGACCTTAATTATGTTGCAGTTTGGATATCTTCCCTAGGAGTAGCAGAAATTTAATTGCCTTGATGTGAGATAACAAACAAGGGGGCAGTACTTTCCCTGTTTGATTCATGGTTGTTCCTTGAAAGCATATGGACAGAGATACTTCCAAGCTGATTAACCTAGAGAAAAGATTGAGAAGGTTAGACAATCATTACACGGCATTCTTTTTGACTTGTAATTATACTAAAGCTTCAGTGACAAACTTCTGATCTTCCTACAGGCTATAACATAAGCAACAAAAAAGAAACAGAAAATGGAAGGAACCATCATCTAACACTGCCAGGGCAATAAGCATCTCTGTTGGTTCTGTCCTGAATGTTCAATCGGGATAAATATTGTTCCTGACAATGGAGGCTGTTAGCTGCAGAGTTGGATAACTATTGAAAGGGATTTTGCACTTTTAGCCAAGAGATACTTTATCAGTCTCTACAATTACAGAACCTGAAAAAATGACCAAGTTTAAACTTCTTGGCTAACAATTCTCACCATCGTATTGACGAAGGCTGAGTACGATTATGTTAGATCTAGCTTGTAAATTGAATATGAGCAGAATCGAACAAAGAAACAACCCAAGTACGCCACAATGCATACTGTACCCATCCTTCAGCCCTGGAAGGATCCATAGCTTTGTCTCCACATGTGAGAAAAAACTTATATACATCAATCCCTTTTCGAGCAAACAAAACGCTATCCACAATATTCATGAAACTCTTTTCATCATAGTCATAATCATCAAGGTTAAGAGTGGACACCAAAGTATCCAGTGCATAAAATTTTACTTCAGAAACGACCAAAAAGAGATCATTAGCCTTACAAATTTTTTGAAGATAAATTGGAAAATTAACCATATATAGTCGTTAAAAGCATCTTGATAACCACAAAAAACAGATAATACTAGTAACTTTAATTTAGTCTATGTAGCAAACTCATAACCATGACTACCACATAGCAATATCTGAGATATGACAGTAACAGGTTACAGCTAACTCCATTTACAAGAAACATTGAGAAGATATTTAGACAATAACAACTTGACATTTCTCTGAAACTCTGGGAAACTTCAACAATTTCTTAGTGGTCTTTAATTGCGGGAGATTCATTTGTACTATCAAATTCTCCAGAACTTGTCCATGTTTAAGAAAATACTCAACCATTTGCATTTCAGATTGCTTCCCTCGGAATGACAGAAACTTAATAGCCTTCAGTTGAGATATCAAACAAGGGGGCACTTCCTTTGGAGAATTCATAATATTTCTTTCATAGTCTGGAAGTTCCTGTAAAGAAGAGAAATAAATTTAGTAACACATTTGCATCTCTACATAGGCTAAGATGGATTGACATAAAGTTTTTCTTTCATTCATACCTCCAAGACAAGGGTCTCCAAACAAGGAGTGAAGTTAAGCACTATTTGCCAACCTTCAAGGTAGAACTTACCAATCCTCAAATTAGTCAGGTTTTCCAAGGTGGGGATTGGACCCCGACCAGGTAGAAAAGCCTTCAAAATACAATAAGAGTTGTTCTTAATTAATTATACTTTTCTGCTAGAAAAATCAATCATTAAAAAGTGTATGCAATTAGCAATTTATATCATCCGTGATTATGAAAAAATTAACAAGAAACTAGTATTAGAAAACATACCCCTGAAAATGGACCAGACAAATAAAGAGATTGAACATGCATAAGCCCTCTTATCAGATCAGTTGGACCAGAATCATAAAACACAGAAGTGTAAGGAGGTCCAAGATGAATATAGGCTTCAACCAGAGAGTGAATATCGATACATAAATACTTTTTTGCTCTAAAGCGATCGAATTTTAAATAAACAAGACTTGGTGCATTAATCAGAATCTCATTTTGATAATAGTAATTTCCATTATGACTTATAGTTAGTCTCTTGAGAGTAGAGTTTGAAATATTGAATTTGGTTATATCATCGCAAAAACAACCGTGTAAAACCAATTCCTCAAGCACAGAGCAGCTAGAAAAGAGCCTTTCAACTGAATCATCACCCGAAAATACAGTTGTCTTTATGCACAGAATCTTGAGACTTGGAAGAGAAACCTTAGAAGGGATTTTCAGTTCAGTCCTTGCATCCATATACAATGTCAATGACACCAATGTCCTGCAAGTAAATAATCCCGCAGGCAGCCTAAGCTGCAGGCCCCATAAATCAAGCTCCAGCTCTCTGACATTATGCCACAATGCATACTGTAACATCCCAATTTCCATTATATAACATATTACTCATTTATATCTTACACTTACTACCGGTTGGGCTGTCAGTGATGCTTATCAACTCCTATCACTTTAATAAGAAATAATTAAATTATTTTCTCAAAATGTACATACATTCCCTTATAATCGAAAGTAGTACTGTACACTTTACTGAATATATAAAAGAACACAACATACCTTTGATATCCAATCTCAGGAAGGTAAGTCTCTTAGTTCAAATCAGTTATCTGTGGAGTGGAAAAATAAGGAGTGAGCGATAATGTGCTCAGTAAAGAAGGTGTATGCTGCATTATAAAATAAAAACTATGATCTCAAAACCATTTAATTGTCCTAACGATCAAACTTATTAAGAATAAATATAGTTAACATGAAACAGGATTCACTAGATCCTTTCATGAATCATTAATTGAGACTAGGCAACAATTTAAATCATGCAAAGAACACAAATCATCCGCTTTTGGGGTGCACCCGTAGGCCATCGCCCATCACGGCTATCTCATCTAGATGTATGACCATAATCTGTAGGTGGTCCTCGGGTCCACTTGCCAAAGTGACCTCGAGACCGCTGAAGACTTGGCAGGTCCATCAGCCCTGTGACGCCCTAGGGTGCACTCGTTGGTCTCTTTGACCCGAGCCATCGCCCTAGATGGGTCACGCAAAGTATATGAGTGATAATGCATGAACTCATGGCCTAATGTCTCAAAATCAAGTTATCATATGTATCATTTCCATAAAATGATTTAGTTTTCAAAAGGGTTTATAACTAGTAAAAACAACCCTCAATTTCAACATTTTCTATGAGAAAAAAAAACACTTTTGGAGCTGATTCGCCCACGGCTAGTTCGCCCAGGGTCAGCTCGCCCATTAGCCAATTCGCCCAAGGAACTACTCGCCCAAGAGTCTACTCGCCCAAGAGTCTACTCGCCCAAGGGACTACTCGCCCGAGAATTTGATATTTTCTATTTTCAAAAATAATAAAATTAATTCAAATTTTTATTTATTTATTTATTTAATTTTCGTTTGAGAAAATTATTCTTAAATCAGTTCGCCCACTAGTCAATTCGCCAAGGCGGCAATTTATAGTCGCCCGTCTCATAGCTTTTCAAGACAAAAATATGGCTGGCTAATAACAGTTCGCCCGCCTTATACTTAAAACAAGGGTCACCCGCCCAATCTCATTAAAAAGGGTTCGCCCGACTATGGCTTACCCGGATTTCTTTTTAAAACAAGGGCACTTGCCCAGTTCTCATAACAGAGAGCTCGCCATTGGCTCGCTCGAGTTTCTGCCTAGAACAAACTACTCGCCCGCCTTAATCAATTCGCCCAACAAAACAACTTATGGCGGCTTGTAGCTCGCCCGAAACTAAAACAGTTTATCAACCGATGCATGTCAGAAAATAAAACAATTTCTAATATTTTCTTAACATTTTTACTCCACAGGACATGCATTTGTATCACATACTACTTCCTTACCTCGTCTGATACAGCCTTGCTTCTCGCCCGCCTTTCGTAATTCCCTTCTGCAAAAGCATTATTTAAATTATAAATATTTTCCAAAAAGGATTTATATTTTTCCTAATAATATGGCACTTTGGCGAGACTCAGTTCGCCATTCGCCCAACATAGTTCGCTGTCCATTAGAGGATTATTCATGGGAGTTCGCACATGTATTGGATTACGGTTGCGACCTCTTTTTCTTCTACTCGCCCCACTGGCGATCATCAACTTTTACATGGGCGATCACTGTTATCGTGTAAGATCCGATTTTACACTACTGTAGAGTCTAAATTCATAAAATTGATAATGGAAATTAAATAAATAATAAATGTTAATTTCCAAAAAAGGTGAAAAGCTCCTTAACTTGAGATGTGAATGGAGCCAAGTAGGTGAAATACTCGACGGGCGAGTACCGTGAAGTAACAGTTCGCCAATGGGCGATCTAGGTAAAGGTGTAATCGTTAATGGGTGAGCCAAAAAGGTTTTCGCCAAACGGGCGAGCAGTTTGCCAACGGTGATGGCGAATTGGATGGTGGTAAGGACGAATATGTGTGCTCGCCAACTTGTGAGGTGAATGAAACAAAGTGGCGAACTGATTTAGTGTGGCGAGTTGAATGTTTTCCTTATTGTTTGGCGAGTAGTTTAGTTCGCCAACTTCGTGGATAAGTGATGGCCGCTTGTGGCGAGGACTTGGAAACGCCAATGCATTTGGCGAGTAAAGTGGTCGTCCAAATAGATGGGAAAATGAAAACAGAATTCAACCTAACAGCTAAAATTGACTTGTAAGTGATACGGTTGAAGACAATTAACGGTGAAGAGGTTGAAGTCAGTAAGGAATTTACCTGATTGGTTGAGGAAGTAAACAAAGGCTGCAGTAGAAGAAAAAGCCGTGTGAAAGGGAGACTTCCACGCCACTTTGTGCTTCAGTTTTCTTCATGCATTAAAGGCATGAAGGACGTGAACAATGATGAAGGAAACAGGATAAGGGACAGGCGGTGGCTATTGATTGGCTGAGAATGTTTATATAAGCAGAGACAATTGATGAAAAACGAGTTAGCCAATTTCAGTTTCTTCACGAGAGCTATTTCTCTGTTTCTTCCATTTCTCTGCCATGTTTGATCTACTGAGTTTCACTCTTCAGTTGGCTAAACCAGTAAACATGCTTATAAAACCTTTCTTTCTTAGCCTGGTGAGCTGAAGGAATAAGCAAATAGAGGCCAACATGAGACAGAAAAAAACAACGTGTTTTGGAAGTGCAGTTGGTTGAGGTGAGTTTCATATTTTCTGAGGTGTTCTTGATGTTCACTGATAGATTTCTATGATTTATGTAGTAATAAACATAGATACAGTCTTGGTTTTAGTTAGATCCTTGGAAAATAGGAAAACAAGGAAAATTATGGAATAGGTGACGACAAGGGCGACTACAGTGATCGCCCAAGTTGAAAATAGTAATCGCCAATGAGGCGAATAGATATTAAGTACTCGCCAAGGCAATTTTGTGGGCGAGAACGCCCAATTCTAGTGAAGTGAATGACGGGCGAGCTCTAATGCGAAGGCATTGGGCGAGAAGGATTGTGGGTGAACTTCCACAGTTAGCCAATGAAGGCTTCGTGAGTAATGGCGGGCGAACTAATTGAGAATCTGATTGGGCGAGTAGTTATTTGATTTATTCTCGCCAAGTGATATATAAAGAAAATATTAATGAAATTTATATATAATTTGCAGCCGATAATTGGGAATAGCTATGGGCGAACGGAGTGCCGGGCGAAGCAAGACTTCGTTGAACAAGGTAAGGGAAGTGTGTGTGAAGTGATGCATGTCCTGTGGAGTAAATTTTATGAAAACATTAAGTTAAATGTTTTGTTTTCTGACATGCATGATTTTAAGAAGTTAATTGATAATTGTTTGATCGCGGGCGAGCTGATAGCCGCCTTTTGCTGTTTTGTTGGGTGAAATGATACAGGGCGGGCGAGCGCTTTGTATGTTTTATGTTGGGCAAGCCCTTTGTGTTTTATGTTGATGAATTAGTATTGGCGGGCGAACCAATCCCTTTTATACGTTTTAAACTCATTTCTATTTTTAAAGGGCGGGCGAACTTTCTTAATAGAAAACTATAAGTTAAGCCATGTGGCGAGCTCTCTTTTATGAGAAATGGGCGAGTGCCCTTGTTTTAAAGAGAAATCCGGGTAAAGCCATAGTCGGGTGAACCCTTTTTAATGTGTCGAGGCGGGCGAACCTTCTTTTAAATAAAAGGCGGGCGAACTTTTATCAGCCAGCCATACGTCTGTTTTGGCAAGCTAAGTGGCGGGCGAATACTTATTCACCGTCTTATCGAGTTGATTTCTGGGCGAGCCACAGAGGGCAAGCCAGTTTTGCTTCAGATTTTAAAAGCAAAGAGGGCGGGCGAACACATGTTCTCCGCTACAGCGAGCTGCTTCCGTGGGCAAGCCATGTCGGGCGAGCTGACCATGGGCGAGCAGGTTTTAAAACTTGAGATTATGGGCTGTTTTGGTGTTTTATTGTTTTATAAGAAATCAAATCATTTTGTGGAAATGATATATGAGATATAAAAGTTGATTTTGAGACTTTAGGCCCTGAGTTCATGCGTTGCTAGTGCGTGACCTACCTGGGGCGGTGGCTCGGTCAATGGACCAATGAGTGCACCTCAGGGCGTCACAGGGCTGATGGACCCGCCAAGTCATCAGCGGTCTCGAGGTCACTTGGCAAGTGGACCCGAGGACCCCTTTAGATTATGGCCATAGATCTGAGATAGCCGTGAGGGGCGATGGCCTACGGGTGCACCCCAAAAGCGGCAGGTTTCGTTCTCCCAAGGTGGAGGAGGAACGATGATAGCATGATTTATTTGTTGCCTAGTCTCAACTTATCAGTTTCTATTTACTGTGAGGATTTGTTGAAATCCTCGATAGTGTTTACTACATTTTAAAGTAAACTGTTAGTCGGTGATTTAATGGTGTTTTAAGAGAGTTGTTTACTATATATCCACTGTCATTTCTACTGGGTTATTGTTAAGAAAAGAACAAATGAGTTGTGATATATAGTTTTGCTTTATGTAAAGCAGCATATGTTTCCTTTACTGAGCGTATGAATCGCTCACCCCTTTGTTTTAACTCCACAGATAAGAAGTACACGGAGTCGAGAGAATTAGTTCTTAGATGGGTATAGCTATGCTTAAAGCACTGAGGCATGGCACGTTAAACGTGACAGGTACGGTCTTTCCTCTTTTACATTTCAGACATGTGTATACAGTACTACCTTAGTGCAATAAAGGTTAATAGGGGATGTCAGATGTAAGGAATAATGAAAAGAAATTTCATATTCCATAATTAATAGATAAATGTTTATCATTTATCACTATTACTGTTCAATGTTAATGGCATCGCAGACAGCCCAACCGGTAAAGTTGTATGGAAATACGTGAAAAATGTGGTAACGGGATGTTACAGATTTAATGGTATCAGAGCTTGGGTTGGTCTGATGTCTGTTGATGCCTTTAGCATGGGAAGTGTTGAGAAAGGTTAACATCCCCTGTAGTACTGTATAGTCTGAATGTATAGAGGAGTCGAATGACTGTGAAATGAATTAAGTGGAGAAATGTGGTGAAAGTTGATGAATTATGGGTTACAAATAGAAATAGTAATCCGGAATTTTGCATGAGATAGGCGATCTTATCATCATAATGTCGGGTCTATTCGATAAGGTACAGTGAGGAACTCGGTGAGGGCCCCACCAGGACTTCTCTGTCCATATCGAATTAAGATCCTGAAATGATGATATTGAGATAAATAGGGGTAATATTAACATATAAGCCTTAAGATCGCGTGTTTGGAATTATATTGATGAGAGAAAATTTAAAGGGGAAATTGTGAATATACCCCTATGTTAATATGTTATCTTTCAAAGTTATAAGTGATTGAATGGATTTAAAATAGAAATTGATGGTGAAATATTATGAGTATTTGATGGTATAAAGGATGAATTCTACTATAGACCCCACTGATATCTTGATAAGTAAGGCGACCCAGAGTACAAGCTATGAGAGGTCGCGAGATAGTTAGCCTCGTTGTGGATTTTGGGGTTTGGATTTAAAAAGGAGAATTGTGTGAAAAATGGATATTAGTAATGACTTAACATTTGAGGAAGTCAAGTGTTTGAGTCTGTGGATGAGAAAGAAAACCTTGAGGTAGGCGAACTCGGGCACGGTTGGAAGAACCGGGCATCGAGGTGATCGCCAAAGAGGATAGTATGGATGAGTAGCGATGTCACAGCAATCGTTGTCGATGGGCCCAAAAAGGGGGTTGCCATGGCCGGTTGGGCTGGTCCGTTACGATATCCATAGAACCATGGTATTATGAGATTTATGAGAAATACTCGATGGGCGAGAACTACATTGGGATAGCTCGCCAATGGGCGTGCAAATGTATGATCGCCAACGGTGTGGGCGAGTCAGATGATGGCGAGAACTAACACTAGTCCGCCAATATAACATGAATTGCTAAAGTGGGTATGGATACTGATCACCCACTAATTTTAGTGATGATCGCCCAAAGAGTATGGTGAGTAAGCTGATCAACAAATTTTGGTGTAAATCATAGCAAAGTGGCGAGAAGAGCGATCGCCAATGATATGAATTAAAGCAATGTGGTGAATAGAATAAAAGCTGTAATCGCCAAGAAAATGAAATGTCTCGTATTTGCCAAATGATAAAGTTGGCATCGAGATTTGGTTGACAAGCTTAGAGATTGATAAGTAAAGAATTAAACTAGTTTGTTATAACTGGTGAAAACGAAAACTTTATCGTTTAAAAAAAAAAAAATGGGAGTAGTACTCTCTACAGTTGCTTCTAGGTTCCGGAACAAGTATGGTATTCTAAAATACCTATCATATTCTATCTGGATCCCTAGCCGACTGTAGTATCCTTCCTATTTGTGTGCCTAGAGCCAACTAGGATGATTTTAAAGAAAATAAATATGTATATTAGAGACGTGAGGTCTCAACTGATTAAGTGGACATTAAAATTGTCTGAGTAAATGATTTTACTACTTAAGTGAGGTTAAAGTGTGCTTATTGGGGTATAAAAATTATGACTTTTACCCGTACAGCGCAAAGGAATTGTTGAAGAGGTTGTGGAAGTTGCTACCTTATTAATCCAATACTTAATTGGGAGGAAGTAGAAGTGACTGGGTATATATGAATATAGTATTCGAAATATTTACGAGATAGTGACAGTAAAGTACTATGTTAAGTGGGAAAAACAATAGTGGTGATGAATATAAAAGAATGAAATTGTCTTGAGAAGACAAGTCATATGATGACTAGGGAACACAAGTTATGAGGTAGTTCCCAAGTATATGAATAAATGTGATTTCCTCTGATCATGATGTAGATATGACTGGAATTAATGACAAGCCATGAAAGTGTCATACTCAGAGGAGCAGATACAAGAAGTACTGCTAATCTCGAAAATGATCACTAGAGATAAGAGAAGTGATCGAGGGGAAAATGATTACCGAGACGTAATCGGTGACTAATATTAAGGTCTGCAAAAGAAAAGTCGTCCTAGATTAATCATGAAACAATCACTGTGAGATAGTGAAGAATCCGAAAGAACCATGATGTTATAGAAGTGATTATGGTTTCGGGATATATTAAGTGCCTTAGTCGATATACATTGGTGGAAACAGAGAGGAAGTATGTGAAGTTCCAGTGAGTGGGTACTTGTGATAGGGATCCCTGATTTGCCGTATGCTTTGAGAGAATAGCAAGAGGCTTTGAGATTCCAAACTTTTAGTGATTTGCACCGCCTCAGATGGATATAGATATCCGAGCGCATTGTGTGGACGCTCCGGGATATATTGAGAGCGAGTGCGTGGTATTTCAGACACTACTGGGACAATTACGTACAATTGATTAAAACTATCTAAAGGATAGTCTCCATATTATTATCGACTAAGCACCGAAGTGAGATGATAAGTGACAAATAGTATAGATGAGTTACTAACTCTCAAGGATGATAAAAGACTTGAGGGAGTGTAAATTGGTTTGAGAGAAGACACCCGAGGTTCTTCAGGACCTTGAGAAAATTCGGGATGGGCGACCCATGAGTGAGGTGATTGCTCAACATCGGATAAAATGTTGTGAGATTTGGGCGAACAAGGTGGTCGCCAACTCACTTGAGAGAATAATCCTAGAGCACGGAAGAGCGCCAAAAGGATGATTATTGATGGCCTGAAGAGACGAGATTAAATAAGAGTTGAAAAAGTGATAAGGAAAAAAAAAATACCTACATTAGAGGTACTTCCCATACTCAGTGAAAAAATTGAAAAGAGTAAATTATTATCTGGATGGTTGTGGATATATTAGTAAGTCTGCTCATTCCTTGATTTTGGAATTTGTTGAGCTAATTGATGCCTTGGCCGGATTATATGTCAGGGAAATGGTGAGGTTTTATAGTATTCCAGTGAGCATTATAGTTGATAGGGAGTCCCACTTCGTATCTCAGTGTGAGAGAGATTACGGGAAGCTATGGGATCCCGATTGAGTTTCGCACCGCAGATTATCCGCAGACTGAGAGACAGTCCGAGCGTATGAGATGAACGCTCGAGGATATGGTGTGAGCATATGCAGTTGATTTTATAGGCTCCTGGGATAATCCTCTACCCTGGCAGAGTTTGTTGATAATAATGGCCACAAGAGAGTATAGACATAGCACTTGAAAGAGGTTATTTAGCAGATGATATAATCCACGATAGCATGCGAAATGGGAGACCGAAAACTATTTTCGACTTGATCGAACAGACTTCTTGAGATATACAAGAGGTTATGGTTATGTATATTAAGGTCTCACCATTGAAATGCATAGTAAGAGGGAAATCGAGTTTCCGATGTATTAGATCGTCGGAGATCTTAGATCATATGAAAGACGTGCACTACTTCTCGAGTTGTCAGGAGTACATAATGTATTTCATGTTTCAATAATGAGAAAGTACTATCCATATCCTTCTCACGTGATTCGAGATGAGTCCTAGAGATTAGAGAGGACATGAAATATGTTGAGAAATCGGTACAGATTTTGGATCGGAACGATAAGGTATTATGATCTAAGATTTATTCTTTGATTGATGCTATGGCAGTATGAGGCTACTTGAGAATTGGAATGCCTTATGTATACGAAATATACACAGCTTTCATACTGATAGATCTGGTTGAAATTTGGAGGACCAAATTTCTTAAGGTGGGGAGAAATGTAAGATCCGATTTTACACTACTGTAGAGTCTAAATTCATAAAATTGATAATGGAAATTAAATAAATAATAAATGTTAATTTCCAAAAAAGGTGAAAAGCTCCTTAACTTGAGATGTGAATGGAGCCAAGTAGGTGAAATACTCGACGGGCGAGTACCGTGAAGTAACAGTTCGCCAATGGGCGATCTAGGTAAAGGTGTAATCGTTAATGGGTGAGCCAAAAAGGTTTTCGCCAAACGGGCGAGCAGTTTGCCAACGGTGATGGCGAATTGGATGGTGGTAAGGACGAATATGTGTGCTCGCCAACTTGTGAGGTGAATCGAAACAAAGTGGCGAACTGATTTAGTGTGGCGAGTTGATTGTTTTCCTTATTTGTTTGGCGAGTAGTTTAGTTCGCCAACTTCGTGGATAAGTGATGGCCGCTTGTGGCGAGGACTTGGAAACGCCAATGCATTTGGCGAGTAAAGTGGTCGTCCAAATAGATGGGAAAATGAAAACAGAATTCAACCTAACAGCTAAAATTGACTTGTAAGTGATACGGTTGAAGACAATTAACGGTGAAGAGGTTGAAGTCAGTAAGGAATTTACCTGATTGGTTGAGGAAGTAAACAAAGGCTGCAGTAGAAGAAAAAGCCGTGTGAAAGGGAGACTTCCACGCCACTTTGTGCTTCAGTTTTCTTCATGCATTAAAGGCATGAAGGACGTGAACAATGATGAAGGAAACAGGATAAGGGACAGGCGGTGGCTATTGATTGGCTGAGAATGTTTATATAAGCAGAGACAATTGATGAAAAACGAGTTAGCCAATTTCAGTTTCTTCACGAGAGCTATTTCTCTGTTTCTTCCATTTCTCTGCCATGTTTGATCTACTGAGTTTCACTCTTCAGTTGGCTAAACCAGTAAACATGCTTATAAAACCTTTCTTTCTTAGCCTGGTGAGCTGAAGGAATAAGCAAATAGAGGCCAACATGAGACAGAAAAAAACAACGTGTTTTGGAAGTGCAGTTGGTTGAGGTGAGTTTCATATTTTCTGAGGTGTTCTTGATGTTCACTGATAGATTTCTATGATTTATGTAGTAATAAACATAGATACAGTCTTGGTTTTAGTTAGATCCTTGGAAAATAGGAAAACAAGGAAAATTATGGAATAGGTGACGACAAGGGCGACTACAGTGATCGCCCAAGTTGAAAATAGTAATCGCCAATGAGGCGAATAGATATTAAGTACTCGCCAAGGCAATTTTGTGGGCGAGAACGCCCAATTCTAGTGAAGTGAATGACGGGCGAGCTCTAATGCGAAGGCATTGGGCGAGAAGGATTGTGGGTGAACTTCCACAGTTAGCCAATGAAGGCTTCGTGAGTAATGGCGGGCGAACTAATTGAGAATCTGATTGGGCGAGTAGTTATTTGATTTATTCTCGCCAAGTGATATATAAAGAAAATATTAATGAAATTTATATATAATTTGCAGCCGATAATTGGGAATAGCTATGGGCGAACGGAGTGCCGGGCGAAGCAAGACTTCGTTGAACAAGGTAAGGGAAGTGTGTGTGAAGTGATGCATGTCCTGTGGAGTAAATTTTATGAAAACATTAAGTTAAATGTTTTGTTTTCTGACATGCATGATTTTAAGAAGTTAATTGATAATTGTTTGATCGCGGGCGAGCTGATAGCCGCCTTTTGCTGTTTTGTTGGGTGAAATGATACAGGGCGGGCGAGCGCTTTGTATGTTTTATGTTGGGCAAGCCCTTTGTGTTTTATGTTGATGAATTAGTATTGGCGGGCGAACCAATCCCTTTTATACGTTTTAAACTCATTTCTATTTTTAAAGGGCGGGCGAACTTTCTTAATAGAAAACTATAAGTTAAGCCATGTGGCGAGCTCTCTTTTATGAGAAATGGGCGAGTGCCCTTGTTTTAAAGAGAAATCCGGGTAAAGCCATAGTCGGGTGAACCCTTTTTAATGTGTCGAGGCGGGCGAACCTTCTTTTAAATAAAAGGCGGGCGAACTTTTATCAGCCAGCCATACGTCTGTTTTGGCAAGCTAAGTGGCGGGCGAATACTTATTCACCGTCTTATCGAGTTGATTTCTGGGCGAGCCACAGAGGGCAAGCCAGTTTTGCTTCAGATTTTAAAAGCAAAGAGGGCGGGCGAACACATGTTCTCCGCTACAGCGAGCTGCTTCCGTGGGCAAGCCATGTCGGGCGAGCTGACCATGGGCGAGCAGGTTTTAAAACTTGAGATTATGGGCTGTTTTGGTGTTTTATTGTTTTATAAGAAATCAAATCATTTTGTGGAAATGATATATGAGATATAAAAGTTGATTTTGAGACTTTAGGCCCTGAGTTCATGCGTTGCTAGTGCGTGACCTACCTGGGGCGGTGGCTCGGTCAATGGACCAATGAGTGCACCTCAGGGCGTCACAGGGCTGATGGACCCGCCAAGTCATCAGCGGTCTCGAGGTCACTTGGCAAGTGGACCCGAGGACCCCTTTAGATTATGGCCATAGATCTGAGATAGCCGTGAGGGGCGATGGCCTACGGGTGCACCCCAAAAGCGGCAGGTTTCGTTCTCCCAAGGTGGAGGAGGAACGATGATAGCATGATTTATTTGTTGCCTAGTCTCAACTTATCAGTTTCTATTTACTGTGAGGATTTGTTGAAATCCTCGATAGTGTTTACTACATTTTAAAGTAAACTGTTAGTCGGTGATTTAATGGTGTTTTAAGAGAGTTGTTTACTATATATCCACTGTCATTTCTACTGGGTTATTGTTAAGAAAAGAACAAATGAGTTGTGATATATAGTTTTGCTTTATGTAAAGCAGCATATGTTTCCTTTACTGAGCGTATGAATCGCTCACCCCTTTGTTTTAACTCCACAGATAAGAAGTACACGGAGTCGAGAGAATTAGTTCTTAGATGGGTATAGCTATGCTTAAAGCACTGAGGCATGGCACGTTAAACGTGACAGGTACGGTCTTTCCTCTTTTACATTTCAGACATGTGTATACAGTACTACCTTAGTGCAATAAAGGTTAATAGGGGATGTCAGATGTAAGGAATAATGAAAAGAAATTTCATATTCCATAATTAATAGATAAATGTTTATCATTTATCACTATTACTGTTCAATGTTAATGGCATCGCAGACAGCCCAACCGGTAAAGTTGTATGGAAATACGTGAAAAATGTGGTAACGGGATGTTACATATCGCCATTCTCGCCTTTTGGCGATCATTTGTCCTCGCCCTCCCGGACCACAATACTGGCGAACTCACATAAGCATTTCCTAACCTCGTCTCATCCGTTGGGCGAGTACTCACCCATTTTGACTAGCAATTTTCTACTCGCCCGTCGTTTTCTTACTCATTCTTGGTTATTTTTCCATCTATTTTCTTATATATTTAACCATATTCAATTATAACCAGGCTATATCTATGATTAAATATCAAGAGAACTGTAAAACTATGAAACTCACCTTTACCAAGTTACTCCTCCAACAACAGAATTCTTTCTTGTCTTTCTTAGCTTTAGTTTGTTTGTTCCTTAGCTCTTCAATGGTGAGGAAAAGGTTTACTGATAGAAAGATAAAACTCTATGGCTATGAAAGGAACGGAAGAACAAGATATTCTTTGTAGCAAACAGAATGGGCGAGAATACTTTTGAGGAAGATGAAGTTGCATCCATCAATTTTTTCTCATGAACCCCTCTTATATAGCCGTTCCATTTCACTTAAATCTAACACCTGTTTCCTTATCCTGTTTTCCTCATCATTTCATGCATTAAATTTTGTGGAAAAACTGCAGCTAGTGGACTACGGTAAGAAGAAAATTCCCTGCATGTGTTGAAAATTTTCTTTCTTTTTCCTCTTCTTCTCCTAGTCCACGCCTCTGCCAGTCACTCTTATTGGCTTACTCCTCTTGCTAATAAATGCTTAGTCTCCTTTGTCAAATAAAACAACCGGCGAGAAGTCCACTGCGCCCCTTTCCTGGACTTTTCTATTTCCTTTTCTGCTCTTCTCTTCGCCCATGTCTCCTCCAGCCAACGTTGATTGGCTAACTCCCCATCCTTTTCTTTGTTTTGTCTTCTAGCCCTTAATTCTCTTGTCCTTCTTCTCCACGCAAATGTTAGCCACATTGATTAATTTTATCTCATCTCATTTAATGCTTTCATACCTTATATATATACTATCTTGATCTTTTATCAAGATTAAATCCCATATATTCCTTGTTAAAATTTCTTGTTGCTCTTTAATATTTGTTTCTCTTTCTTTATACACTACACTATAAATCATCACTTAGATTGGAAAGTGGAAATTCATATTCGATTTAATTTCACAAAATTTTTATTTCCACTATCAATAATGTACACATATGGCATACAATATAATAAAATTCGGATTTTACACATACTGTACCCATCCTTCAGTCCTCGAAGGATCAACTGCTTCTCCACATGTGAGAACAAACTTATCTACATCAATCCCTTTCCGAACAAACAAAACCCTATCCACAATATTCATGAAATTCTTTCCACGGTGGTTAAAATAATTAAGGTTAAGAGTGGAGACCAAAGTGTAGAAGTTCTTCCACCTTTTTGATAGGATGCATGTTCGAACTGTGTCTTTTATTGGAACAAATGAGAGGATATGACAAAGAAGATAATCTGGTAAATCACTTAACCTGTCCCTCTCCCTGTCAAGCTTTTTAACTTCCATGGAACTCATCTGCTAATGAAGACAGCTTCTCACCGTAGAATTGAACTCAGAACATAAACAAAAACCTAGACTTTCTTTATTGCAAATTCAGTTTGACGTTGTATAGCGTGTTAGGGTTTGTACGTTTGATGATCTTTCAGTTTGGGAGTTAGGGATACCTAGGCATGTCACTTATATTAATTAAATTAATAAAATAATATTCTTAAAAGAAATAAATCAAATCTTATATAAATAATTATTGATTTATTCTTAGGATAATAATTTATGTGAGATTTTAAGAAATTATGATGTGTAAAATTAGTTTCACACTCGAATTCAACATCAATTTTAATTTTTATTTTATTTTATGTATTTCTATTTATTTTTAAATAAAATCATATAATTATACTTGCAATTTTTTTAAGTTATAAATTCATTTTTTTAAGATCAAGTTGATCTTGGATTTGAGTGATTATTTACTTGGGTTATATCAAGTCCTTTTGTTTGCAGGTATTTTTAGGTTTAGATTTTTTGAGATTCAAATATTTTCGAGTTTTATTTTTTTTGTTGGATTTGAGTCGAGTTTCGGTCTTTGACTTTTTAAATCAATTGGCTTGATTCAAATTCGATCAAAGATCAATTTTGACAATTTATTGGGTTTAGACCTATTTTGCCAGCTTTAAGAATAATTCATTTACAACATATTCTTTTGATCCTTCATAGAATAATATTTTTATGGAACAATGCCTTTATATAACTTTTATATAAAACAACACTAACATCTTCATTGGATTGCATTTTTGCTAAAAATAAAAAAAAAAAACACTAAAATTGGGTAAAATTTTTAGCTCAACTTCACTATTTGGATATTTTAGAGAGCTACACTTAATGAAAAGTTATTAGTTAAGACATTTTTATCAGATTTTCTTCAAAATATTAATTTTTTCCCTCGTCCTTTCAAAATAATAGTAGATTTCTATCTTCACTATTTACAATTTTCAAAAGTGAAACTTCTATCAAACAAAATATTAACTTTTTTTTTGTAAGTATCATTTCTCATGATTATTCGAAGTAATACTCTTATTATGTAACTATATTTTTTATTGTTATTATACCGACTTTCATTATTCTTAAAAGGGATTTTTCTTAAAAGGTTTTTTTTTTTTTCAAATTCTCTCATTTTCCTCGTTTAGTTTTCTTTTGCTTTATTTCCAATCATATTCGATTTTTTATCACTCACTTACCACTGCATTCAATACTTCAAAATCTTATATTCTTTCTACTGATTTGCAACAGTTTTTTATCCTAAAAGAACTCAATTTACAAAAATCTGTGTTGCTGGATTAATATGCGAGATTGTAAACAAGTATGAAGAGAACTCATAAAATACGTGCTAGATATTTGATTATATTATAGAATTGAGATTTTCAGTTTAAACGAAGCAATTATGTCTTTTTGTTGTAAACAAAAAAAAATTATGTCTTTTTGTTACATTCAAGTCATTTAATCCTGTAGATGGAATTGTATGCAAGAATACTCTTACATAAGCCATTAATGTCAAATTCTTTCTGCTTTTCTCATGGATGGTTGTTTTTCATCATTTAGCTTTGTATCATGAAGGCAAAAGGCTATCTCCTGTTTTGTCTCAAATCGTATCACAACTAGACTTTGTTTAGTAGGAAAGAAAATTGGTTTCTCTAGCTGTCATGTTGAACACTGATTCTTAACATTGGTAATGTGAATATCACTTGGATAGGGTTAGTAGAAAAGTAAGGAAGGAGCAAAGCTCATTGGGTCAAAAATGTTGTGTTTGAGGGTTAGTTTGGTTAGACAGTAAGATTGGTTCCGGTGAAATTGATAAAGATAAAATGATTATTAAGTAAAAATAATTTTAATAAAATAATAAAATATTAAAGAAAGGGTACAAAAATAATTTTACATACATTTCTGTTTTATCTTTTATTATTTTGAAGATTTCTAAATGCACCTACTTTTTTTCTCTCCGCACCCTATTTCCCTTAGTGTGATCCTGTTCATCTAAATAGAAAATGGATGTGAAGCGGAAAAAGATGAGTTTATTTAGAAATATTCTATTTTTTTGTCTTATTTGTTGGAAGCCACCGCACCAGGGCTTTGGATTTCTAATAACTTACTGCCGATGCCAATCCTTAATGATAAATGTCAAGTGTGAACTGTGACCCTCACTAAAATCCTTGCCAGACTTCTTAAAAGGAGTTCTCCAAATGAAAAAAAAAATCAAGTCCTGAAGACAAGAACCAACAAAAACAAAGTTGTTGAACCATTGTGCTTAATGAGTCGCCTGCTCTAGCATTCCATGTTTGATGGAACTCGTCATTTTTAACTCACCCTTCTTGCTCAGGAACAAAAATGTAGTGATGTTTCTGACTTCTGATCTTCCTACAGGTTACAGCATGGAAAAGAAAGATAAAGAAACAGGAAAATTTGATGAGATTCTACTTCTGAAACCAGTCCACCAAGAAAAAGATCATTAGCCTTAAAAATTTTGAAGTCAAACTGGAAAATTAACCATATATGATAGTTAATAACATCGTGATAACCATGAAAGAATGATAATACTAATAACTTTAATTTAATGTCAGAAATTGATAACCATGATTACCACACAGCAATATCAGTGAGATGATAGTAACAAGCATTACAAGAAACATTGAGAAAATACTTAGACAATTACAACTTGGCATTTCTCTGAAACTCTGCGAATCTTCAACAGTTTCTCAGTGATCTTTAATAGCCGGGCCTTCCAGGTAACAAGATGTATTGTTAAATTCTCCAGAACTTGTCCATGCTTCAGAAAATACTCAACCATTTGCATTCCAGATTTCTTCCCTCCAAGTAACAGAAATTCAATAGTCTTGATTCGAGATATCAAACAAGGGGGCACTTCCTTGGGTGGATTCATAATACACTTTCTATAGCATGGAAGTTCCTGTAAAGAAGAGAAATAACTTTAGTAAGTAACACTTGCCTCTCTGCATAGGCTTAGATGGATTGACATAAAGTTTTCTTTCATTCAAACCTCAAAAACAAGGGTCTCCAAACAAGGAGCAAAGTCAAGCAGTCTTTCCCATCCTTCTGGGTACAACTGACCAATTCTCAGCTTAGTCATGTTTTCCAAGGTGGGGATTGGACCATGACTAGGTTGAAGAGCCTGCAATAGAAGTTGTAATTAATCAGTTAATGTTTTCTGCTAGAAAAATCAATCATTAAAAAGTTTATGCAATTAGTAATTTCATGTCATCTGTATTTAAGAAAGTATTAACAAGAAACTAGTATTAGAAAACTCACCCCTGAAAATTCACCACATAAATGAAGGGATTGAACATGACGAAGCCCTCTTATCACATCAGTTGCACCGGAAGCATAAAACACAGAAGTCTGAAGTGGTCCAAAATCAATATAGGCTTCAACTAGAGAGTGAAGATCAATCAATAAATGATCTTTCGCCATGCGGTGGTATTTGAAGTAAACCAGACTTGGTGCTTTAATCAGAACCTCATTCAGATATACATGATCATATGGATACTGACTTATGGTCAGTCTCTTGAGCATAGGGTTAAAAACATAGAGTCTGGTTATATTCTTGTGAAAACAACGGTCTAAAACCAATTCCTCAAGCGCAGAGCAGGTAGCAAGGAGCCTTTCAACTGAATCATCATCAGAAAATACAATTTCACTTAGGTAGAGAATCTTGAGGTTTGGGAGAGACACATTGGAAGGGATTTTTAGTTCAGACTTGCCAGTCAATTTAAGTGACACTAATGTCTTGCAAGTAAACAATCCTGCAGGCACCATAAACGACATTAGCCATATATCTAGCTCTCTAACATTATGCCACAATGCATACTGTATCCATCCTTCAACCCTCGACGGATCAATAGCTTCGTCTCCAGACCTGAGAACAAACTTATCTACACCAATATCATTTCGAGCAAATAAAACTCTATCCACAATCTTCATGAAACTCTTTAAATAATAGTTATAATCATCAAAGTCAAGGGTGGGGACCAAAGTGTGCAGGTTCTTCCACCTTGTTGATAGGATAGATGTTCGAACTGTGTCTTTCATGGGAAGTAATGAGAGGATATGACAAAGAAGATCATCTGGTAAATCACTTAACCTGTCTCTCTTTGTGTCAAGCTTTTTAACTTTCATGGAACTCATCTGTTAACGGGGACAGCTTCCCACGGTAGAATTGAACTCAGAACATAAAGAGAAACTAAGTTTTATTTTATTGCAAAAACTGTGAGACATTATATAGGGTTTGATCAGCTTTCAGTTTTGGAGTTTTAGTCCATCTAGGACTGTAATTTATATTAATTAAATCAATAAAATAATATTCCTAAAACAAATAAATCAAATCTTACATATAAATATTTATTACTTTAATCTTAATAACTAAAACTTGAAATTTTTAGAATATTATTACAAGTAAGAACCAAGCAAATTTAACATTAATTTTAGTGATAATAATAAAATCATTAAGTTTATTATTAATTTTTAAATAAAATTAATTACAGTTCAAGTTTTTTCAAGTTATAAATTTGACTTTTTATGAATTTAAGTTTGGGTTGATGTTGAGTTTGAGTCATCATGAACTTAGGTTATATATAATTAATTCCATTTTTTTTTTTTGTTTTTGAGCTTCTTTAAGTTATAGTTTTTTTTGGGTTTGAATATTTTTAGACTATTTTTTTTTTCGAGCTTGGATTGAGCCCTATCTCGGATTTTATTTTCTTTTGTTTTTACTGATACACTGTCGGTTTACTTTTTGTTTCTAATAACTCATTGCCAGTGCTGCCATAAATTGCCATTCCTTAATGTTAAATCGTTGCCAGGCTTGTTAAAAGGAGTTGTCCAAATGCAAAAACATCTAGTCTAGAAGGCCTGAACCAACGAAAACGAAATTGTTGAACCATTGTGCTTAATGAGTCACTTACTCTAGCATTCCATGTTTGATGGAACTTGTCAATTTTAACTCATCCTTCTTGCTCAGGACAAAGAAACAGAGAAATTTGATGTTCATTTCTTATTGGAATGAACCATCATATGGTAGGCCAAATAATAAACAGGAAACATTATAAAGGCAAGAGGCATACAATAATATTTTGAAGTTAAATTGCAAAATTACCGTATATAGTCGTTCATAACATCTTGATAACCATGAAAAACTGATAATACTAATAACTTTAATTGACTCTGTAACTGTTAGAAGTTGATAACCATGACTACCACACAGCTAACTCCATTTACAAGAAACATTAAGAAAACATTCAGACAATTACAACTTGGCATTTCTCTGAATCTCTGGGAAACTTCAACAGTTTCTCAGTGATCTCTAGTTGCCGGTCCTTTATGGTAAGCAGATGCATTATCAAATTCTCCAGAACTTGTCCATGCTTCAGAAAATACTCAACCATTTGCATTTCAGATTCTCTCCCTCGGAATAAAAGATATTTAATAGCCTTCATTTGAGACATCAAACAAGGGGGCACTTCCTTGGGTGGATCCATAACAGTTGTTTTATAGTATGGAAGTTCCTGTAAAGAATAGAAATAACTTTAGTAGCACTTGCCTCTCTGCATAAAGTTTAGATGGATTGACACAAAGTTTTTCTTTCAATCATACATCAAAAACAAGGGTCTCCAAACAAGGAGCAAAGTTAATAGGGGAATGTCCCCTTTGCCAATCTGACCTGACGTGTACCACAACAACAAGCACCCTTTGATTGTTTTCAGGTAGCAGCACACCTCAAAGAGCTTGCCTGGCCTTTTCCAACGGAGACAGCTTCACCTACCTTGTTGTAAGTCCCTCAACAAGGTTACTTTTGGCATCGTCGAAATTTGAGTATGCATTACAAATGATACTACGATTTCTGTTTTCTATTTGACTGCTAGTCTAACTCAAGTCAAGATATTAAAACACTCCAGGTTGTAGCTTGTGCAGGAATTTCCAGCTCTAACTTCACTTGTTCTTGTTCTTTTTTTTTGATTCATTGAATTTTCTATGTTCATAAAGTGCCAAACGGTGAGACTGCAATGAAGATAGCAGTCGAAACTTCAACGAAGATAGTAGTCGAAACTTCAACCCTTATTTTCATTCTGTCTGGTGTTCTGCTTGCCTACTGCTACATTAACAGACCTATTGCAATCATAGAAGGTAACACTACTTGCTTATTTGCCTTCATAAAGTTATATTTTCCACTATGTTTAATAACTTCTGACACAACTGTTAAGGAATGCTAGCTACCTGCTACTGTTATTTTGAAAAAGAACACATCAATTTGGTGATTGAGCCTTATTTTCATTCTGTCTGGTGTTCTGCTTGCCTACTGCTACATTAACAGACCTATTGCAATCATAGAAGGTAACACTACTTGCTTATTTGCCTTCATAAAGTTATATTTTCCACTATGTTTAATAACTTCTGACACAACTGTTAAGGAATGCTAGCTACCTGCTACTGTTATTTTGAAAAAGAACACATCAATTTGGTGATTGAGAGAGGAAAACTCTGGCAAAAAATACAAAATGCTAATGCTAATGTCAGGATGTTTTCAATTGTTTCAAGAAGAAAAGATAATCATGGTTTAAATGACAGAAAAAATGCAGGGCAAAAGGAAGACACAGATTTCCAAATATTCAACCTGGATATAATGGCAAAAGCCACCGATGTCTTCTCATTTGACAATAAGCTTGGAGAAGGTGGCTTTGGGTCTGTGTACAAGGTAAATTTGCAACATCCTGAAACTAAGGCCTCGTTTGGCATCGTTTTTGTCTCCTGTTTTCTATTTTTGTTTTTAGTTTTTTTGAAAACAGAAACAGAAAACGTGTTTGGTAACATGTTTTAGTTTTCAAAAAACGAAAACAAAAACAAGAATTTCCAAAATTGTTGGAAACAAGAATTTCTTGTTTGCATTGTTTTTGAAAACATGTTTTCATTTCTGTTACTGTTCATAAGTAAGTGAATAGAGTTTATATATTACTATAATATTAATATTTTTTATAATAAAAATATAAATAAAATTAATTAAATTTTTAAATAAAATAATATTAAATTTTAATATAAAATATTATTTAATATTTTAAAATTAATATATTTATTTTAATATAGAAAAGTTGAAAACGTAAAAAGCAATTAAATATATATTACATTGAATTATAATATTATAATATTATTTAATTTAAACTTTTATAATAATTTATTGAATATATTAAATATTATAAATAATATCAGTTATAATAATTTTGATATGCTAATAATTAATATTATTATATAATATAATTAATTTTTATTTTACTAAACAATATTATTATCTAATATTATATTTTATCTTAAATTTAAAATATATCACTGCTACTATTAAATAATTTAATATTATTAAATAAGTAAATACTTAACATTAAATAATATTATTTATATTAAATATAATATATTTTAATAACTATATAATTTATTATAAATTAATTAGTTAAATATTTTATTTAATAATGTAATAATAATATTATTACAATTAAATAAAAATTATTATTAAATATAATTTATGATTATTACAATTAAATTCAATAATATTATTTTATTTATTATTATATTTAATTATAACATTATTTAAATTATACTAAATTTTTATATGATTAAATAAAAATATTTAATATTAGTATTAAATAATATAAAATAATATTATTTAATATTATCTACATATTATTATTTAATAAATATATTATTTTTATTTAATTTTTAAAATTTTTTGTGAATTGAATTATTATATCTAAATCAGTTTAAATATTTGTTTTCAAAACGTAACAGTATGAAACAAACATGTTTTATGTTTTCAGAAATTGAAAACAAAACAAAATAAAACAAAAACAGAATTTTCAAAAACAGAAAACATAAAATAGAAAACAGGAAACTATACCAAACGACCCCTAACCTTTCACAAAGGAAATGTACATAACATAGCAAAGATTCTTTACTTACATTATTTTCAGGGTACTATGGTAGATGGACAAAAAATTGCTATGAGGAGGCCTTCAAGGAGCTCTGGACAAGGATCATACGAGCTCAAAAATGAAATTGCACTGATAACCAAACTTCAGCATCGAAATCTTGTAAAGCTTCTTGGATACTGCATTCAAGTAGAGAAGAAACTGCTGGTTTAATTCATATGCCAAACAAAAGTTCAGATTTCTTCATTTTCAGTATGGATCCATAGAACGGAAATAAAATTCTGTAGACTAGTGTAAATTTATCAGAATATTATTATGCTTTCAACAATATTATTTACTTCAAAAGGTTTAGTAGGGAACTAAGCAAGGATATGATACATACCAGATAATACAAGAAGTAAACTATTAGATTGGTCCAATTGTTTTGATATTATCTGTGAAGTTGCTCAGGGGCTAGTCTACCTGCATCAAAATTCTAGGCTGCGGATTATACACAAAGATCTTAAAGCTAGTAATGTTCTTCTTGATGCTAGGATGAATCCAAAAATATCAAGACTTTGGCTTGGCTAGAACATTTAAAGGAGACCATAGAGAGGGGAACACAAATAGTGGTTGGAACTCAGTGAGTAGAAAAATGCATTTTTATCTTTTTTCTCAATCTAACTCTAAATTTTTACTGATTGCTTTTCTTCTGATACTGTTTTGCAGTGGTTATATGGCACCAGAGTTTGCTATTGATGGGAAATTTTCGGTAAAATCAGATGTCTTTAGCTTTGGGATACTAATGATGGAAATAATTAGTGGCAAGTTTTTCTTTAGCTGTATCCAAGTCTATTGTTTGTGCAGCAACATCCTGGAGATAGACCGAGCATGTCATCTGTGGCTCTGATGTTGGAAAGCAAGACAGCATTGATGCAACCCAAAGAACCTAGTTTCTTGATAGACAAGAAATCATTTCAAACAGATTCCTCCTTGAGCAAGCTTGAATCATCCTCGAATAATGATATAAGTATCTCACTGTTAGAGGCTGGATAGGTAATTCTAGAGCTTTCAGGTAACCTGAACTTATGGAAAAGCATCTGTTCATTTGCATTGCTAAAATGAAAATGTTCATACCGGGATTTGATTAAGTTGCCAAGAGGATTGTCATAGCAAACAGGGACTTTCTTGGATTGACACATGTTTGCTCTCTCTCTATCTATCTATCTACTCTTCTCTTGTAGTTGTGCTAGTAAAATTCAACTTCTCCACTAGGTTGCCGATGCCAAGTGACTAGTCAACAATTCCCATACGGTTGGTTAACAGTGAAATAGAGTTCACTGATTGAAACCAATACATTTTTTACACCATTAAACATTTTTAATGGTACCAATGTTATCAAAATAGTTAGAACTCATGATTTTGCGGTCAAGCAATTCAATCCTAGTTGAATCCTTGAGATTTTAACTTTACCTCAAAAGCCTAATGGTAAGAAATGGTTTACCAACTGGAAACTAATTACAATGCTTGCTATGATCTGCATAGCTTATCAACAGCTCTAAGAGAGACCATTCTAAAGCTTTCACATGCTCAGGAAATTGGAATTCTGTGCTATCAACTTGGTAAGGAATATTACTTCACTGCTTTAATAATGCAACAAAAAGAATGCATGATCAACCCTCTATGACTGGACTTGAACTGAAATCGTTGATGGCAAACACCATAAACCATTATGCCAGTCCGATGGCAGGGTCTATTCCCTAAAACCATGAATGTTAATTAATTCCATGAATTTAGCATCAAAAGTTTGCAGCATATTGATTCATTTTGTTGAAATAGTGGTAAAATTCTTAAAAATTTCATGGATCCAATATGTTACAATGAGCTGAGCATCAAGTGAATGCTTCAACCTGAGGTATATAACAGTCCAAACCTCTTAAATCATCTAGTAAATAGTTTCCAGTTGTTTTAAACCTCCAACAAATATGTTAGCAAAACCTAGTTGGTAATATTTATCAAAGACCAACATAAACAAAGTTCATTGTGCTTTGGCATTCCATGCTTGATGGAACTTGTCATTCTTAACTTATCCTTCTTGTTTAGGAACAAAAATGTAATGATGTTGTTTTGAACTTCTGATCTTCCTACGGGCTACAACATGAACAAGGATAAAGAAACAGGAAATTTTGATTTTCATTTACTGTTGGAATGAACCATCAGATAACACTGCCAAGGCGTCAAGCATCCCTGATGATTCTATCCTGAATTTTCACTCAGGATAAACACTGAGTCTGGCAATGGAGTATGTTAGCTGCAGAGTTGGATAACTACAAATCCTGACAGAAAAACTAAAGTCCTGGCTTAATTTACTGTGAGCTTGAAAGGGATTTTGCACTTTTTGCTTACAGATACTTTATCACTGTCTCTACAATTACAGAACATGATAAAATGACCAAGTTTAAACTTCTTGGCTGACAATTCTCACCACCATATTGACAAAGGCTGAGTACAATTATATAAGAAATCAGCAAAAATAGATCATTAGCCTTAAATATTTTGAAATTAAATTGCAAAATTAACAATATAGTCGTTCATAACATCTTGATAACCAACAAAAGCTCATAATAATAATTCACTTTAATTTAGGCTGTGTGAGAAATTGATAACCACGACTGACTACCACACAGCAATATCTGAAAATGATAGGAACAGGCTAACAGCTAACTCCATTTACAAGAAACGTTGAGAAAATATTTAGACAATTACAACTTGGCATTTCCCCGAAGCTATAGGAAACATCAACAGTTTCTCTGTGATCTTTAGTTGCAGGTCCTTTCTGGCATCCATATGTATCATCAAACTCTCCAGAACTTGTCCATGCTTTAGAAAATACTCAACCATTTGCATTTCAGATTCCTGCCCTCGGAATAACAGAAATTTAATAGCCTTCATTCGAGATATCAAACAAGGGGGCACTTCCTTTGAAGGATTCGTTATATTTTCTTCGACGGATTGAATTTCCTGTAAGGAAGAGAAATAAATTTAGCAAAACTTGCTTCTCTGCATAGGTTTAAAGGGATTGACAAAGTTTTGTTTCATTCATACCTCAAATACAAGGGTCTCCAAACACGGGGCAAAGTTAAGCAGTCTTTCCCAACCGTCAGGGTAGAACTTACCAAGCTTCAAATTGGTCATGTTTTCTAAGATGGGGATTGGACTATGACCAGGTAGAAGAGCCTTCAAAATACAACAAAAGTTGTTCTTAATCAGTTCTTGTACTTTTCTGCTAGAAAAACCAATCATTGATAAGTTCATGGGATTAGTAATTCATGTCATCTGTGTTTAAGAAAAAGTTTACAAAATTAACAAGAAACTAGTATTAGAGAACAAACCCCAGATAAATGAAGGGATTGAACATGTCTAAGCCCTCTTATCAGATCAATTGCACTACGAGCATATCCAAAATCAATATAGGCTTCAACCAGAGAGTGAAGATCAATTAACGAATAATTTGTTGCCATAATGTGATCCAATTTTAAGTAAACAAGTCTTGGTGCGTTAATCAGAACCTCACTGGAACAACAATAATAATATCCATCCATACTTAAGGTCAGTCTCTTGAGAGTAGAGTTTGAAATATTAAATCTTTTCATTTCACGGAAAAAGCAACGGTGTAAAACCAATTCCTCAAGCGCAGAGCAGCTAGAGAAGAGCCTTTCAACTGAATCTTCCTTCCAAAAAATAGCATTCGTTATGCATAGAATCTTGAGACTTGGAAGAGAAATCTTATAAGGGATTTTCAGTACACGCGCATGCCCTTCTTCCACTGACAATTTCAATGACACCAATGTCTTGCAAGTAAATAATACTGCAGGCACCCTAAAAAATTCAAGGTCCATCTCTCTAACATTATGCCACAAGGCATATTGTACCCATCCTTCAGCCCGGGAAGGATCAACAGCATCTCCACATGTGAGAACTAACTTATGTACATCAAACCATTTCCGAGCAAACAAAACTCTATCCACAATATTCATAAAACCCTTTCCATGATAGTCGCGATCGTCAAGATTAAGAGTGGAGACCAAAGTGTAAAGGTTCTTCCACCTTCTTGATAGGACGCATGTTCTAACTGTTTCTGTTATGGGAAGAAATGCCAGAATATGAAAAAGAAGATCATCTGGTAAATCACTCAACCTGTCTCTCTCTGTGTCAAGCTTTTTAAGCTTCAAGATGTTCATCTGTCGACGGGGACAAATTCTCGGAGTAGATTTGAACTCAGAACATAAATAAAAACCTATAGGTTTCTTTTGTTGCAAAACCAGTTTAACATTGTGAAGGATACTACTAGGGTTCGATCAGCTTTCAGTTTTGGAGTTTGGGTCCATCTAGAGCTGTAATTCTAATTTATATTAATTAAATTAATAAATCATATTCTTAAATGAAATAAATGAAATATATTAATAAACATAAAGTAGTTGCATTAAAGCCCTTTCTACAATGGGCTAAGTTATCTTGATCAAATTTTAATACTTGCAATTCCTTTTCTTTTCCCTTTCTGTACTCCCGGGCTTCGGCCTCGTTTGTACCAAAAACAGAAAAACTCTAGCTTTTATGTCGGTTTACATCCTGACAGTTGGCTTTGGAACCTTCCTAATCCCTGGGAATAATGCTAGTCCACTGTCTTCCTACCAGGATTCGGTCTATATTTCTGCTCCTTAGCCGATGATTATGTGGAATCCATTGCTTGGAATGGATGGTAGGTTCTGCTTTAAGGTGTAGTTTCAATCTTGGACTCATCTTATATCAAGAAAATGGAAAACCCTTTTCTTTTTATAAATCTATCATTCTGGCCTCTGACTGCATATCAGTGATTTTGAGTGGCAAAAGTTTCATGAATCCTTCTTTGACAATAAGCTTGGAGAAGGAGGCTTTGGGTCTGTGTACAAAGTAAAATTGCAACATCTTGGGGAAACCTACCTTTCACAAAAGAAACGTACATAACATAGCAAAGATTTTTTAAGTACATTATTTTCAGGGTACTATGGTAGATGGACCAGAAGTTGCTGTGAGGAGGCTTTCAAGAAGCACTAGACAAGGATCATACGAGCTCAAAAATGAAATTGCACTGATAACCAAACTTCAGCATCGAAATCTTGCAAAGCTTCATGGATGCTACATTCAAGTAGAGGAGAAAATGCTGTTTTATGAATCTATGCCAAACAAAGTTCGGATTTCTTCATTTTCAGTATGGATCCATAAAACATAAATAAAATTCTGTAGGCTAGTGTAAATTTATCAGAATATTATTATATTTTCAACAATATTATCTACTTGAACTGAAATCATTGATGACAAACACCATAAACCGATATGCCAGTCCCATGACAGGGTCTATTCCCTAAAACCATGAATGTTAATTGATGCCATGAACTTACCATCAAACTTTTGTAGTATATTGATTCATTTTGGTGAAAGAGTGGTAAAATTCTTAAGAATTTCACGGATCCAATATGTTAGAATGAGCTGAGCATCAAGTGAATACTTCAACCAGAGGTATATAACTATTGTGCAGCGAGGCTAAAATAGACTGCAAACAATTCACCAAGACTATGCACCAAGACTATGCACCAAGAAATAAAATGCAAGAAAAATTAAGCAACAAGGACACACGATATACGTGGTTCGGCTTATAAGCCTACGTCCACGGGCAAAGGCAACGAGAAATTTTACTATAACAAGAAGATGAAGATTATAAGTGTTTTACACTCCACCTCACAGAGCTCTCCCTGTAAACCCGAGAACAGAAGTTTAAAATAACCCAACACTCTCTTAAGCTTTTACTTACTCACGGCTATTGCTTCTGCTTGCTTCCACGCCTTTTATATTGTGCAAGAGGCGGCAAATGAACATGTGAATGCATTAATTCACCATGCACCATAGTCTTGCAATTAGTTGGGAATGTGGCAACCGAAATCTTCTCAACAAAAAAGGATCTTGCAATTGGACTAAATGAGGGCTGCCAACTTAAGCAATTAAAGCTTCATTTTGTTGGTCAACAATAGAGGCACCGACTTGACTGTCAAATTTCAAGTCACACTTAACAAATCTCCACCTTGACTTGAAAAATTCTTCCAAGTCCCATTTCTCAAGAAACTCAGAAATCTTCGCCTTAACTGCCTTTCAGCATCACTGATTGCGGATACCAATCAAGTCCAAGCAATGCTTGAACTTGAGTGCAAGGATAGTCTTCGTTAGCATGTCTGCAGGGTTATCCTCCGTAGCAATCTTTCTTATCACAACATCACCTTGCGTAACATGATCTCGAACAAAATGATATCTGACATCAATGTGCTTGGTCCGCTCGTGATACATCTGATTTTTCGTCAGATGGATTGCACTTTGGTTATCACAAAATACAACAGTAGAATCTGCTGCAACCCCAGACTGCTAGCCAAACCTTTCATCCACAAGGCTTCTTTCACTGCTTCTACTGCTGCCATATATTCTGCCTTAGTTGTAGACAAGGCTACGGTAGACTGTAACACAGCCTTCCAACTTATGGCTCCTCCAAAAAGAGTGAAAACATAACCCGTCAGAGATCTTCTTCTATCCAAATCACCTGTAAAATCAGAGTCCACAAAACCCGTGATGTCTCTGGAACAGACACTCCGATCATACACTAAGCATAAATCCGCAGTACCTCTCAAATACCTGAGAATCCATTTCACAGCTTGCCAATGTTCCTTACCTGGACAAGCCATATATCTGCTCACTACACTGACTGCATGTGAAATATTTGGTCGAGTGCAAACCATGGCATACATTAAACTCCCAACGGCACTCGCGTATGGGATATGAGACATTTGCTGCTCCTCCTCATCAGATTGTGGTAATAACTGAGCCGAGAGCCTAAAGTGCGCTGCTAAAGGAGTGTTCACAGGTTTAGCCTTATCCATACCGAAACGTTCAAGCACTCTTCTGATATAATTTTCTTGTGATGAGAAAAGCTTGCCCTCCTTTCGGTCTCTGTGAATCTAGATTCCAAGAATCTTCTTAGCAGCTCCCAAATCCTTCATCTCGAACTCACCACTCAGCTGTGATTTTAACTTGTTGATTTCCAACATGTTTTTAGCAGCAATTAACATGTCATCAACATAAAGCAACAAATATATGTATGAACCATCTGAGAGTTGCCTATGATAGACACAAGCATCATAATCACATCGAATATAGTCATGTTCTATCATAAAGGTGTCAAACCGCTTATACCATTGCCTTGGTGATTGCTTTAATCTATATAAAGACTTTTTTAATAAGCAAACATAATCTTCCTTACCAGGCATTGTGAAACCCTCTGGCTGA